>CM057151.1:5994289-6024183 GCA_029962745.1 Echinometra lucunter
TGCTTATATCAAACCATGACTTTAGCCTGAGAGAATGTCATGCAGATTGGTTTTGATAACATGGCCAATCTCCATCATACTAATCCGGTCACCTTGATGGCATAGTTCTGTCAAAGATAACAGAGCAAATCGTCTACAAACCACAAACATCAACGGATAATCTTGACCATAATTCCCTGTTTCATGATCTTTTTTTTTCTATTTACATTTCAACATACTAATGCTTTATTTTTGTCCTTTTCTCTGAAATATAAATATATTGATTGACCTCCTTTTTTCTTATGTGTTTTCCTTATTATATTTTCTTTTCATTATAATTCCCATCCTGTTATAAACTCTCTCCTGACTTTTCTGTAATAATGCATTGTAATTTATCGATATCCTTCTATCGGCTATCCCTATCCTCTTTATATTTCCCCAGAAGACTTGGAATCTATTAAGCATTGTCTGTGAATTTGAAATAGGATGATTTTGTTTGTTTGTTTGTTGTTGTTTATTTTGCAAGGTGGGAAAAGTTGGAGCCCAAAATGGTCAGTAAATAAGTTCGCCACCCCCACCCCTTCCCCCCCAATCCTTACCCTTTACCCTTTTAAACCGATTGAGATGTCGCGAACGCAATTCTATTCATGGCATGGTTTCAGCTGCGATGTTGTGAACTTACCGTGATGGTCAACAGCAAGCTGGAAGATTATTCAGTCTGGACATGATGAGAGTGATCCAGAACTAAGCGCGAAAGAAAGGGTTAAAAGAGAGCGAGAGGAGAGAGACGTGATTTACAGCTTCGGAATCGAGGTCCCGTACCAATATGACAAGTCTCACCTCATACATCAAAGCGCTGTTACTAGTTATGAAACTGTCCAAAGTATTATCGACGAAGCCTCCAAAATGTGCTTGGAGATGCAGGTTGATAATCATTGTCATGGGATGGGTGGACACGGACGAAAACTATAGACGCTAGATGTCAATACCATCCACGGGAGGAAATCCAACGTGCTTTCTGTTATTAGTACACCAATAAAATGGAAATGTCCACTGGCGCAATTCGATTTGAGAGCCTTATGAAAATATTTGAGAGAAACGTAAGTTACTCAAAAACATTCTCCTGTTTCAACGTGAAATCATGAAGTTTGAGAGATACCGCGTTCAAAGGAGGAAGGCCATCAACCAGTAGTGACCAAGCTTTGGCGTCCACTGTACCACGTGATTAAGGCCATTCTATCCAATCGTGCGGTTACTGCATGGACAATCTTGAGTGATTGGCAGGCAGCGACCAAGTAACTGAATGTGCTCTGAATATCATAGATGATAAACTGATGATGAAAATGATTTCTTCGGCACAGCGACCAATATAACAAGTTCTCCATTTTACAATGGATAGGTTTTTCTTTATATGAGTACCATATTCGGATCAAGCCATTCCAAATCGTGACAATAATTATGTAATGATGATTTTCGGCCTGTCTGGCCTAATGTTCCTTTGGCACTTTTGAGTTCATGCTTCTAATTCTATAGCTGTCGTACTGAATTATTTTCTGTCACATTAACTGGATTCATCCATTAACCCTGTGTTAATGGATTAATAAACAAAGAATAATCATTAGCAACAACGAGAACAACAAATTATCCCATGCCGTCAGAGTATACTGACTGAACGTCTAACTAATAGAACTAAGAGCTCTTTAGGGCCCTTAATCATTAATGTTGAAAGATTACATCTGAAAACTTTGTTTACAAGGAAGTTCTCCGCTGAAAAGTATCGCCAATACATCGCTTATAGAACAAAAAGTGTAATTGTTTAAAGGTTCTAATCTAATAATGTAATATCATATTGCTTTCTCCCTCTTTTAAATACACTAGCTACGCTACATGTTTATGTCCAATAAAAACAAAACGCCGATGATTCTTAACATGATTAATTTAGACATCGACACACTAAATGGTATTTGTTACACTTTTGTAGTAGTAGTTTTTTTACCTGAGAAACAATCATCTGCGTGTTTTTTTTTACATACCTTCATCTTTGTGTGTGGGTTTTGTGTGCATGATTTGTGGTGAAAGCCTTGAACTTGGTGATAAAAATTATAACAGGTAACAAGACAAAACTATCGACATAATAATTATACTTTCTCACCTAACCATAATCTTCTATTGATCAGGGATAATCCTAGATTAACACTATGTTCAGCTCATGTAATCCCATATAGTATCCATGCATGCCTTTGCGCTCAAATCACATTCCTCTCGTCATCTCATAAGCATTTCTTTTCTGTTTCTACTTTAACCGTTCTGTTCTGTGCATATCGTATTGCATATATCGCATTGCTATAGGGAAGATTGCTCAATATACCAGATTTCCGTTTGTCGGTTTGCACAGGAACTTAAACGAGAAGGTGGAAATCTTTCCAGTCAAATGGTACTAATTACCTTCAAATTTAGCTTCTAATTAAATCCTTAATACATAAGATTTAGCGAAATCGTTCGTGCTGTTAAAGTCGTCTCATCTCGAAGGAACCCCCCCCCCCCCCTTCTCAGTGATTTTGTAGCAATTTTTTTTCGCCCGTATACTTTGAACTTTCAAAAAGTTTTGTTACCCTTGCTAACATGGCACACACAAAGGGTAAGCGAGGGGTTGTGGATAGTGTGGGTGAGGGATAAGTTCAGGGATAGGATGGGGGGAGGGGGATGAGGTTAAGGGTAGCACCCTAAGCCCCTCTCTCCACACTTTACTCTCTTCCTTCCCGCAGTTCCATGCTTAATTACGGCGCCGAAAGACCGGCTAAATCCATGCAGGTGCATGCAAGTATCGGGATACTGGTAGAATCCTGAATCATTTTCGAACATGGAAATCGCTTGTTAACTTTTTTTTTCTCTCTCCATGCATGTCAGCATCCATACGTTAAGTTTTGACTTTATGCAATTTACAAGACATTTTTTCAAAGTGTTCATCGAGAGATATGTATAGTGAGCGAAGGCCGTGTCTCACCGGCGGAGACGTCGACGTCTCCGACTAATCAGTCGCGGCGACGTCTCCAACCAAAATATGGCTTTCGCTCTCACCAAGGTGCGACTTCTAGGAGACGCCTCTGAGACGCCTCGAGACGTCTCCAGGCAAGGTGCACGGAAGTTGCGGGGACATCGCCGCGACGTCTCCGAGACGTCTTCTCAGTCGCCGCGACGTCTCCGAGACGTCTTCTCAGTCGCCGCGACGTCTCCGAGATGCCTTCTCAGTCGCCGCGACGTCTCCGAGACGTCTTCTCAGTCGCCGCGCCGTCTCCGAGACGTCTTCTCAGTCGCCGCGACGTCTCCAAGACGTCTTCTCAGTCGCCGCAACGTCTCCGAGACGTCTTCTCAGTCGCGGCGAAGTCTCTGAGATGTCTTCTCAGTCGCCGTGTCGTCCCCGCGACGTTGCGGAGACGTCGCGGATAAAAATAATCTCCACAACTGATGGAGACATCGCAGAGACATCTCCGAGACCTGCTGGAGACTGGAAAAAGTTTTTTAAAAATCGATCATGTTTAAATTTCCCGTGACTCCCCGGAGACCAGGCTAGTCTCAAGGAGACGTCGTGGAGACGTTGTGGAGACGTCTGCGCAACCAGTGGAGACTCGAGTCCTGAACTAGTCTCCAGGCCTGTGAGATACCCCCTTAAGGGAGAGACAAGGAGCACAGACTGACAAATAATTTAAGAAATGGTTGAAAGAGGGGTGGGGACAATAGAGAAGAAAAGAGAAGAACAAGAATTCAGAAGATTCCATCTCCCCCGTTAACCAGAGTCGACCACGTCTGTAATCCTGCAGTGCTGAAGGTACATGAGCATTATGTCGCGTTTGTAGGGCATGTAGGCTATCACTAAATCGCTTCAAGTCACATGTAAGGAGCACTCGCCTTGATGATAATCCAATATTTGAGTTTCCACTCGGCCAACAGCACTTCAGATCACCTACCAGAATAATGAAGAGAAAGAAAGGTATCGCATTTCCTCCAAAACTTAAAATGACACCGACAGTTTCTTGATTTTTTCTACCATCTCTCCCCCCCCCCCACACCTTTCTCCCTGGCCACTAGCATTTCCTGTCTTCCATTCGTGTTTCACCTTGACTATCATTATTAGGTGCGAATCATTTATCTCTCTCTCTCTCTGTCTATCTATCTATCTCTCCAATTACCTATCTCTCCCCTATTCATCTCTCGTTCATCTTTCCTCTACAATTTTTATTTCCCCATCTCCCTCTCATCCTCCCTCTTTCTGCCTCTACCCTCTCCCACGCTCTTTCTCTCCGTCTCACCCTCAGTAGGTGCTAATTTCTGAGAGGCTTTTAAACTTTCCGCAAGCTCACCTGTCTGGAATGTGATATCATGCCAGGTATTGGAATGCTTTGCTCACACAAGGCAGATTTAAAATTCAGGTGCAGCTCTTAAAGGTAGAATCTCATTATAACCAGATTCAGAGTCAGGTGCACTTGTTAAAGGTAGAATCTTAAAGGCATTATTTTTTAAAGCAAAGAATATATTTTCTTTCTATTTATGAGGCATTGCTTTGTTTCGTTCATGTTCACCTTTAATTATAGGCAGTTTGATTCAATATAAAAAACAGCATTGATTTACACCACTTTCTTTGATTCATTTGTTTTTATTACAGCCGTTTTTTGATGTTGTTTTGTTCTTAATAGATACATTTTTATCTTATGATTACTGTCAATGCTTACATGCCTTGTTATTTTCTATGCATTTCTTCATCGTAGTATTTGCATAGCTGAAATAACTGGTAGACAGAAAATTAACAGTGGAATAATAAAAACACTTGGCTCCAAGGATGACAAAATCTTAATGTGAGAAAGAGAATGCGACTTTAATCAGTATCTACCTGGAGGGCTGATTGACAACCGTTATCCAATACTCGACTTACTTGCACAGGTGTGGTGAATGTCATGGATGATACTGTCCCTCCTAACATCAGTGACTGCCAAAAGCAAGACATGCGGTCAGAACCTAGAGGACACCATCATCCATGGTTCTGGGTTCAATACTCGGGTTATTCAACATACTTGCACAATTGTGGTGAATGATACTGTCCCTCTACGTCATCGGTGACCCATTAACCCTGCTTAAAACAAGTAATGTGGTCAGGAGTTAGGGGACATTGTATCAGCCAGGGTTCTGGATTCAAGACTCGACAATCAGAAAGCGTATTATGGGTCACCAATAATATTTTACCCCTCCCCCTAAGAAATAGATTTTGCACAGGTTTAATGAATTTCACCGATGATACTATCTCTCCTGGGTGTCATCAAACATCCAGAGGCCTAGGTTCAAACCCCAAGTATTGGAATAATTCTTTGAAGGGGATGTCGCAATTTAGAACTTAAAAATCGTGGAAAGGCAAATTTCGCCCTGCTCGGAGAGACGGTTAACATAGAAAATGATTTTGCTAAAAAGAACAACTTGCTTTGTTCTTTTGTATGAAGCAAAATCATTGTCTTCAATGTTAATTGTTATCACAACACTAAACCTTTATTAGTGGGCAAAAGTTATAGCAGTGAAAACACATTTTCAATATTTAAACATTAAATCCTTTATAGCCAAAAAGAAAAATTCATCTTACTTAAAATATTGTGTGGATACGATTCTTTCGAAGGGTTTGCAAAATACAAGCTTAGCCTTTAAGCATGGTTTTTAAAGCTTGGCTTTTAAGCATTCCCCTCCATTTTCAACATTTATTTATACACTGGGGTGGTTTTTTTACCATTTTTGAAAATTATTTTAATTTTGTGCATTCTGTTGATGATATAATTCTTTTTTATATGTGTATATTATTTAAAGTTGAAAATGAAAAGTGAATGAAATGAAATGAAAAAGCAAAATGAATATGTACAAAAAACTTAATACAGCACTAGCTCATATATATTTGTAACGAACATTTGAATATCTGTGATTTTATACGTTTTAAGAATATAATTATTCCTACATTATTCCTATATTTGAAAAATTGGACAAACAACATTCAAGTAGCACCAAACTGAGAACTACTTAGGGGAGGAAAAAGCACCAATGTAGCTGTCACCTGTATTTTTCTTTAAAAAAATGTACTCCGCGTTATTCTGTTTTCTCTTCATATTTTCCCAGTTTGCGTGTAACGGTGTACAGAGCATCAAATATTGACAGAGGTTACGCGCAAATATATCATGCATGGGAGACAGGGAGAGTGCCAAAGAAGGATCTGAACTGTTAGACCGGGAGAAAAACTAGTCTAATCGTTGGGACAAAGAAACTGTTGTAAAGAATCAGAGAAATCGATGTTATTTTGACAAGTATATATCCTTTGTAAATATTCAAGCAAAGCATATAGGTTCTGTTTACCCTTATTCCCTCACAAAAATGTGCAGTTGGTGTGAAATCTTTTAGCACTTTTTTTTCTTCAAATTTCTCTAGAACTGTGGTAGAAGGAGTTGGTCAAGGCCATGGTATAAATGTACATTTTTAAAAAGTGATTGTTGGTTTGCTCCAGAAGATGCATTGTATTTGTTGTGAACATCATCAAGAGATTACTACACTTTGCGCACGTAAACCCGGTAATGCAGCGTTCTACTTGAAGATGATAATACATTAAAGGATATTTACAAGTCATAAATTTTGTTTCCTGTGATACTTATTGAAGTTTGCAGGAGCAACGTGGCCATACTAACTGATATATTAAGGGAAGTCACATAAACGTAGACTAGCAGCTTAGTGAATAAAAAAAAAATATCACGAAAGGATCAGAATTTCATGATCACTATCACTTTCACAATAGATACGACAAAATACGACCCCATGGAATTTCTGTAATACTCTTATTATCCACATCTTTAAAAGCTATAATATTGTCCAAACCAAAATGTTAACGATATATTTGTTACGGTACTGTCAACTCTTTGGTAACCTTTCCCTCCAGAATATCACCCGAACTGCAGTTCCAAGTTTGACCTTCTCCTTCTAACTCGAGGACCGATTTTCCTCCGACTGTCACCCTCTTTTATCACCGAGAGTATCCTAATCAGATTTTGAAGAAGGAGAAGAAGAAGAGCATCTCTCGGTCAGGAGGTGTGATGTAGTTCGAAGACATGAAATCCATCCTTCCTCTCCTGTCCTCTCGAATCTTACTAGGAGCAAGAGATAGTGTGTGTCTCGAGACCCTTGCTTGAAAACTTTGAAGTAACACCTATACTTCAGATGCTCACTCTCTAAAGCTGTTCTTTAATTTTCTCATTTTGTCGTCATTCATTGCATATCGTACTGGGTCCTCACAAATATTTTCAAATTCATCTTACGGGGGAAAATCTTACATTATGAGATGGACATGATGGAGATCAGTGAATCCGGCTCTGTATTGCTATCATCATGACAGCAAAATGTGGAAGACATCTGTCAAAATTTGTAGCAGGGTGTTGTCCTGAAACCTCTGTCACTCCTATCGTGTCAGTAAGGAATCTATCCTGTTAAAATGTTAATATGTGTCCCAAAATGCAACGAATAATTTTTTCGTTGTTGTTTTCTCGAATCCCTATTGAAACAAGGTTTAATTTGGAGTAAAACAAACTACAATGTTAAACATAATAAAAGGAAAGGTGAAGGCAGTTTATGTGCTCTTATATTGTGTTTCATAGGGAGCCAAGCTACTTTTAGAATTTGAATGTCTTTCTACGTTTTCCAGTCCAATTCCACGAGTGTATACCTGTTTTGTAACCCAAAGGATAAAAACCTGAAAAGGATGGGTTAATGTACTACAAAGCGGTGCTTAATGTGTATTCAGAAGTGAAGAAAACATATTATTCTCAACCGTTGCTGAAACGACAGTGAACTCGGAAAACTTCAAAGGCATAAAACTGGAGTACAGTTCAGACCTGAATCAGAAATGGGATTATAAAAGTAAAAACCTTCAAAAGATTCCCCCTTATTCAAGCAATCATCGACAAGGAAAACATATTTTTGTGAGGAGATTTCTGACGACGATTGAAATTTTAGCACATGTGGAAAAATAAGATGTAAAAGGCGGGAAGTACTTCCGAAAACATTCTTATGTTTTCTTGATTGTATTCAGTTTGAATCAATCCCTCTGGCGGGCCACATTAAAGGATTTAAGATTTCGATGTGGCACTGCATACAATCCGCGCAACATCACAATCTCTCTGAATTTACTGGAAAACTGAGGAGAGAAATAGAAAATCTAAACACGAAACGTAAAAGAGTATAGTTGTAAAGAAAAATAGGGAGAGAAAGAGGGAGTAGTGGGAGTGAGAAAATGGGAAAAGTTAGAGAAACAAAGACAGAGAGCTACGGAGATGGGAAGAAGGGGAGGAGGAAAGAAAGAGACAGATGTAGAAGAGAGGACAAGAAAATCTTTAGTAAATCCTTGGTGGGGTTTTTGACCTAGATATTTGGGCTCTTTATCTGCTGGAAAATGGTGTCAATCCCTCCAAACAAAACGAGAAACCGTTCCATGGATGAAGAGTGAACAAATACTCGGGCCCAAATCCCCTCGCCTTGTGTTCGGTTTCACATGGCATCGCCCACGGATTTACACTACCATGTTTTCTTGCTTGCAGAGCTCCATCTCTCTCCCATGTCTGGCTCTGTACGGTTCGCTCTGATCGATCCAATGTGAGGGTGGAGCATCTGGGGTCGTGATGGGGGAGGGGGAGGGGGGGGGGCCTGGCTCAAGAATTTTCCGGGGTAATTTTTCACTTTTATACAGAAAGGGGGCTGGAGAGAGGGGCCCAAGAATGGTAATGATTGTGATAGTGATGTGATTATGAACTCTCGGTCCGAAGTTTAATTTAGGTCTAAGATGGGGTGGCGGGATCTCCCACACATATTTTAAAAATCGACAAAAGTTAACTGTAAGATCAATTATCCTCCTATCTGAAAGTGCGGTTTTGATGGAATATGATACAAAGTCATCTGGATATTGATATTCAAACATTGGTTGTAATAATATAGCCACTTTTTGACCAAAAGACCCTCTTTTATTCTCCATGTCGTCACGTCGTTGCCCATGTTCTCGTCTTTTAATTATTACCTCATAGCTTTTCTATCGCAGCAAGAAATAAGAAATAGTTGTTCATTGCTCTCTTACCAAAGAATTTTCAGGGACCTGCACTCAAAAATCTGCCAATGTATGAGATTTCGAGATTGTCGGCATAGGCAAAAACGATAAAGTTTCCTATCATCATGATCATTGATATTATCGTTTTGCTCGTTGGATTTTTTTTTTTCTTACCTTGCAAAGTTTGTTAGACTCCCCCGACCAAAACCGCCATAATGTTCCATTATCGTGAATTTGTACGATGATCTTTTTATTAATCAAGATGTCTGACATTACTTGTATTTCATCTTCTCGAGCTTGCATGCTTGTCTGCTTGTCAATTTCGTGACATCGAAGATGATCAAAGGGAGGCAAACGAGGTCTGCCGTTTAGTTCGATATTAAGTTTGCACAGGCAAACTCAAATTTCGCTCCGACATCATTCTAAAATTACAGAACAAGCAAAATTGATAAATGGCTATGAAATCGTACTAACTTACGAAGAGAGCTTGAGTTAAGTTAATCAATTTTCTTTGGCGAGGTCCTCAAAAATTCTCTGGCGGTAATAGTTCCTTTTTGTATATTGAATTGACTCATAGCAGATGGATATCAAACACTAAAGAATGAAACTACATCGACGTAACAGCAAGGTGTATAGAGGTATGTCTCAATACAATGCATTCATGAACATGAAAGTTTAATAAATGCAGTAAAATGAAACCATGATGGTATATGCAGGCAGTAGGGCTATACACAGTCATTTTCCACGCTTCTCACCCAAACCAACTGTTACAGTCCTTTCCACGCTACCCACCCAAACCATTGTTTACGAAAAAAGTACACCACTTTCACAACAACAATGAGTTTGCCTTTTGATAATAAAAAAAAAAACCTACAAAATTACAAGTAAAATATTTCTAGTTTTTTTTAGATGCCTATTTCAACACTAACCATGTATTGTATGTGTAGGAAGTGTCAATAATTATTGTAAGAACAAGGGGACAACTAGTCATGTACTTCAATTTGCTTACTTAATAGCGGCAGTTCATTTCGAATCCCTGCTCATTATGAGCTGTTTCAAAATGATGGAAGCGATCATTCCAACTATGACGCTTGTCATTTTTATTTCTAAAGGTGACATTTTTGAAGCTCCAATCAAGTGTTCCCAGTTTTTACTTGGAAAAAACTTGACAATGAGTCGTTATCATACTCAATAATGTGCTAATAGTGTTTACTTAGGATGAGGAGTGACAACAGCCCTAGATTGTGCTGGTATATTTCTAAGACATTATCAGTCAAGCTCCTCTTCTTTATTTGAAGTCAGCGGGCAGTCCTACCCAGAGCACCAGGTTTGGATGAAGGTCAAAGTTGATATTGTGAGCCTCCAGCACTGTGTAATTCAAGATATACTTCAAACAGCTCTTTCATGGAAAGTAAGCTCGCAACCCTGAGACAATAACCGCGTCTTTAATTCTCTTGAATGTCTAGATAATAATTCTATAAAATCATGAAAAAGTGGAGATTTCAAAACCTGTTGTTTTGATTTTATTTCTCCCCCACAGTTTCTCAATTTTTATCTCGATAATTAATTATCTGTTTCTTCATAATTACCATTTTCACTTTGAATGCCAATTCCAGCACTTTAAGTTCACGCTTCCATTAATTTGTGTTCTCGTTCCCCCCCCCCCCCCCTTGGGGGGCTGCTATAGGCATAGACTGTATCTGTATAGTCAGCTTTTTTTCTCTAGGGTTAGGAATGCAAAACCGGAAAAAACATGGTTTTACGGGGATTGTAACGGAATATTATTAAGTAATTTACGTAATATGACCAGAATCAAGACAAACTATCAAAATAAACAAATATACCAGGAATACAGAAGAGAAGTGATTTTTTTCAAGGATGAGACAGTTACCTTTCATATGCACTCTTCCTCCTGGAGTGCATTTCTTATTTCTTTCATTCTCATTATATATATATATATATATATATATATATATATATATATATATATATACTGTATCTCCATCATTTTTTATTCGCTGTTCAGAGTTTTAAAACACTCGAGATTCGAGAAAGGGTTTCCTTGGATACACTTTCTATCTATAATTGGGCACTTTTTAAAACGAATAAATGATAACATATACAACACTTGTAATTATTTGATATCCACGAGCGTCTACACGGCACCTCAGCATACTCATCTTTCTCTCTGGCTCTCTCTCTCTCTCTCTCTCTCTCTGTTTCCTTTTCTTTCCCTCTTTAATTCTTTCCTCCCCTCATTCAAATTCTCCCATCACTTTAAGTCTTTCCCCTTTCACCGTTTCATTGTTTTCTCTGCGTGACTCTGCTATACTCTTTTGCCCCTGCCCCTCTCTCCCTCTCCCACCTCCTAAACACCAATAAATGGTATGCAAGAAAATCTGCAGTTGTCAGGGATTTTATATTATCTCTCTACTGACTAATAATTGCTTTCATTCTCATGGAAATAACATTAATATCTATACATTACCACCGAGCATGTATAAAAATAAACCTATCGTCAGCGAGATTTGATTGGCTGACATGCAGAACGTACGCGCCGCCCGTCGTGCGGGCACATACCAAACTCCACGGGAAGTTCGCGCCGTAGACCAACGACCTTTTACACGTTCCAGAATGAAAGTCAAGTGTAGTCTCACGGAGGTAAACCCTCTCCTAGTCTTTTTTTTTTTCGATGATATTTCACTTAGTAGTATCAGGAGATCAAACATTTCATTTCCAATAATTAACTTTGGGAAATGAACATCAGTGTCGAAAATTTTTGATGACTTGTTGCATCTACATCCTTTGGGTAGTTTGCATTTGTTGTCAGTTTCAATCGATGGCTGATTTTCACACTATTATAATGTAAACATCTGACCACATTTTCAAATCTATATAGCTGATATTTTGTTATCACTATTTCACATTTTCTTCAAAATTCTGCTATTTTACCAAATATGTATATAATTTTCATAAAAGTATTTATATATTTTTTATATTTGTATTTATTTTTTTTTTTTTTGTGGGCAATATCTTGTATCTACTCGGGGGGGGGGGGGTCTGCAAACAACAAACAATTGGAATAAACCTTATTCCAGACTATTACGCAGAAATGTGTATGTATATATATATATATATATATATACCCATATATATATATATATATATATATATATATAATTTTCATAAAAGTATTTATAAACTGAACAGTATAGAAGACGGAATGGGTCGCTTTCTTACATTGCATGTTTCTACATTAATCGGTTTTTTTTTTAAAAAACACGGATATCATAGAATTTTTAAAAGTGAAAAATAAAAATTGCAAGATTTTCCTTGATTAAAAAAGTTGTCATGAACTACACAAATGTGATAGAAAGTGTTTACTTTCGGGAAAAATAACAATTATTATCATAGTTTCGCACACCTAACGTGCATCTCTATTAATGCAGGAAGGTTGCTTTCGGTATTTGGGGAGGGGGCGGAGCAGGGATAACCCCCATTCCTACCTTCAGTTATACATCTTCTGTGGAAGGAGCAATGATTTATTTTGGGTTTTTTTTTCTAACTTTTAAAAAGCAAAGTACTATTTTGGATTTTCAAAGTTCATACGCAGTGTGTGGTATAATCAGCTTCACAAATTTAGTTACATGTGGAAATGATATCTCTCGCCATTTTAGTTATATCAATATCCGCATTTCCGTGGCAACGTTCCACATACAAAATATTATCAGTGAAGATACTTCCAGTTCATACTTCCAGTAGGGCCTAGATGTCAAATACTTCCAGCTAAACTTGCTTTGACTTAAATTGATTTGTTTTGATCCGAAATGTTGCAAAGGGTGTACTTTTCGCAGAATCATTTTCATGACTTTGTACGTCTGATTTTTATTTTTGTTATCATTATTTGTTTTCGTAGAAACTTCAGTCTTTATTTGACCGGCTCAAAACTTCTGTACAACACTTTCTGAGAATCACGTTTCCTCTTAATTACGTAACCACTGAGTTATGGTTCAAGTTAATTTTCCATTGATAGTCTTTGTATTGTGGGAAGCGTCATTCAACAAACTTTCACAACTGTATATGATTTGTTTTGCAAAGCAGTCTGCAAACTGAATATCCCCCATATTTTTCTACAAAAGATGCTAGAACTGTAAGTATTGAAATATCTGATTTTTTTCTGTGCGACGTTCCCTTATATATTTCTGACTTGGGAAAGGTTCCTTCTCCTAGTTGCCTGTTATGATTTAATTGAGAAAAATTGATATAAGCTTATAAGCTAATAATAGCGAAGCTTTAGAATATCCTAAATGGACTCACTATCGCAGACAATGAAACAATACCCTCAATTCTGTGATTCTATTCTAATTATTGATATCATACGAGTTGTCATATTCAAGATGAATTTGTTGCTTGCCTGTTTGTTTGTTTTTCCCCATGCAATATACTCATTGACCAATAATGATATTCAGTGAGTTACACTGAAATTGATATACAAAGAATGTTTGAAGTGCAACGTCCTTATTGTCTGTCTGTATAAGGACTGAGCGTATAGGACTGTCTATCTGTATGCTATCCACCTTTCCTTGTACTCTGTGATATCACAGTTATAATCCAACCGAAGGATAATTATGTGACATTCCATTCGCCCAGGGTCGTAGCTCGTGGGGGAGGTGGGTAGGGTGGGGGCCCCCCCCCCCCCCCCCCCACACAAAAATTTCCGTCGGCAAATGCGCCACCTCTTTCAGCAAAAGAAATAAGGAAAGGAAAAAGGGAAAAGGAAGAGAAATGATAGGAAAGAAGAAAAGAAAAGAGAAAGAAAATGAAAAAGAAGAGAAAGGAAAAGAAGTGAAAGAAGAGGAAAGAAAGGTAGAACAAGAAAAGTTGGAAGCTCCTCGCTTGCATTTCAAATGCAGGTTATATTATCAATTGCTATTCTATACTACTATTAATACAGAATCTTTCAGGAGATAACGGCCTGCGACCATGAGCCTATTCCTATCATACCCACTATAAGAACGGAAGATGCCGATAAAAATAATGTAAGTTACTAAAATCATGAGAATGGAGTAACAATACACTATAACCTGTTCTCAGTGTACAAACTTCGCTTTTTTTTTCTCTCGCTCGCTCGCTACGCTCTCTTATAAAATCTAGAAACAAGATCAATTCGGGCAGCAAGCACTGTTATACCAACAGCGAGATGCCCGGATATGCCCGGTTATTTTTGGCTCGCCCGCAAAATTTAAAAACGGTGGTTTATAAACTAGCAAGAAGTGTCATTTCCATTAAATAAAACAAACAAACAAACAAACAAACAAAATCCTCTTGGCCCTTATACATTCAATTGAAGTAATCAAGATTTACATCTGCTGTATTGTTTGAAAATGATTTCGGAGGGGGGGGGGTGTAGATTAGACTTCATGCAGAATAACAGTCGGCAAATTTCGGGTCACCACCGAAAAATTTGTCGGCAAATTAAGGTCTTACGCGGTTATACCCCCCCCCCCTTCCCCATTCCAAAATGGTCTAGCGACGCCCCTTCATTCGACATTAACTCTAATCTCATTTCACTCGTATTCGATGAAAGCTGTCTGACAAGATTTAGGCAGCCCCTTCCAAAATCCTTCTCACAATTAACTTAACGGATTATTCAAAAGTTCCTGTCAATGGTATTCGCTAAATATGCACTGATGTTTTTTTTCTTTCTTTCTGAGAATTCTACAAAATGTTCTAATAAGCAATAATAAAATAAAAATGATGTACATTTTGAATTTCAATTACGTGTAAGAATTACATTTGGTTATCAGATTCTTATCTATCATTCACTTCTTGAAGTGATTACACAATGGTAATTTTTTTTTTTTTTAATATATGATCGAGAATAGAATTCTAAGAAGAATAACATTAAAAATTTGATGATTTTCAATCGAAATCAATGCATTTTGGCTAATTTTCTCTTAAAAAGTCAAGAGTTGACCAAAAAATTTGAGTATGACATAAAAGTGGGTACTAAGCTTCGGGTATTTCAGTTGTGCTGCGCGCTAGACTGTATGACAATGACAATGACAATGATGACAATGACAATGATTTTATTCGACCCATGTCGACCTCATTCGGGTATTGGGGACGCTGTCATGAGAACGTACAATTGTATTATACCTTGCGCGCATTTTGCTAGAATTGCGCGACAAGGTACCCACTTTGACGTCATTTTGACGTCAAAGTGGGTACCCAGTTGAAACTGGGTCACAGCTGAGGGTTCAAAAATATCCCGAAATCTTATCACATTTGTGGGTTTCCTTGGCAACACGACTTTAAAAAAAATTTTAGGCAGATGATTTTCTGCTAATAACATCGTGCTCTTTTAAATGAACTAACATTGTTTCAGCATTGGGTACCCCCTTTAAGGAAAAGAAATTCACTTAATGTCGATTTCCTCATACTGCTTTTACACATCAAAAAAGTTTTAATCGCGTATAATAATGTTGTTTGATTTTCATATGTAGATCGTTAGGTCTCTTGAATTTCTCAAGCAGTTCAGATTGTTTTCTTTTTACCCTTTTAAAAGCTGATTCAAGGCCCATATCCTCACATCTAGTCGTTCAAAATGGCATACTTCTTTAATTACAGAATATATATACTCATTCATCCTTTTCGATGTATAAGATTCGGTTACGATGGATTTCTTGTAATCCAAATTGTATATCTGTACCCATAAACGTCAAACATGCCAAAATGTGACGTATTCAGAGTCCGTGTGTATGACTACTAACCCGTCGTTAATGTCAAATAGTTTCAATTAATTTTCAAAAATTTTAAAAAGCGGTAACAGGGTAACGTGCAGGGGTGTTTCATCCGAAAATCTAATTTACTCGACCAATTACAAGTTATCAACTAAATCTCCTTGTCCCAAGGTAGAAATTCCACATCACTGCCAAAATGGTCAAAGATTAAAGTAGGGCCGCTATTTAAACCGTCATAGAAAATTTTAGTTCGAAGCAGACCTACATAAATACTTTGGCCAGTGATCAAAATATCCAAAGTTATTCTTCCAATAAGAAGCCGATTGAAAATGAATTGAATTTGAAATCCAATCAAATGACACATATCTACATGTCACGACAGGAAATAGAGAGAGTATTAAAACCTCATGACATACAAAACAATTAATTCCACGAACCTTTACCCGACAATATGTTCCAAAGTGTGAAAAAAGTTGTTTTCCGACTAGAATAAAAGTATACAAGCACATATACTCTGATCTTTTTTTCGATGAAGGTTGAGACAAGGAATTCATTATCAGACCTGGAAGATATTTCTAACGACAACTGCCATAAGGAACAAAAATATGTACCATATTTTATACAGGTAGCGATTTAAAATTTCGAAGTAACAAGATCATGAAGATAGGAAGCTTTTGTACAAGGAAGTTTATGTGCAAAAGAGGTTATTGCTCAAAACCTTTCAAAGAATTCTTGAAAAGGACTGAAGTTTTGAGCAACAATGAATGTTTTTACACAAACAGAAACATAGAAAACATACCTCTTTAAAATCTCTGCCAGTATATATTGAAGTATAATCGCCTAATTAACATGATTTTATGTTAATTTTCTTTTCAAATTCTCCATTTTTTTTAGACTTCTGCACTAATGCTATAAGCCTTTACAGAGTCATATTTTTCAAGTACAAGGTTAAAATCGTAAATATAAAATCATGGTTTGCAACCCAGACTGGATGGGGATCTTTAATTTCATCAAGTTTAACATGCAATAACGATTATTATGAAGCCTTTGGACAGGAATGGTCACTTGTCTGTGACTTCCCTTCTCTCTCTCTCCGGTCAGGCGTCAGACATGGGCGCATCAATTCTCTTCAGCTACTTCGTCTGTTTCCGCCTCTGTCTCCGAAAACGACTTCTTTAAGGAGACTTAATTTGGCGCGAATTGGTGATGGCATTAACTGCGTGTACTCATTTCCCTGCAAGCTTGGTTGACTTAATTCATACAAATTTGACTGGCGTGGTGAATAGGTGGATATTTGTTTACTTCGTCAGAGAGAAACAGAGAGAGACACATACACAGAGGGAGAGAGAGAGAGAGAGAGAGAGAGAGAGAGAGAGGGGGGGATAAATACAAAATGAGAGAAAATGCATAGTTATAAGCGAGATATTAAAAGTAAAGGGAAATAGAAGGATGGGAAGGTGGAGAGAGAGAGAGATTGAAAGAGATAGAGAAAGTGAAAGAAAACGAGACTGAAAGCGAGAGAGAGAGAGAGAGAGGGTGGAAAAACATAATTGCTACATAGGGAAAATATACAACAGGTGAAGTAAATGGAGGAGAAGGGATGCTATAATATAAAGAAGCTGACAAGCGAGCTAGGAGAAAGTTAAAACGCGAAAATTTCAGGTAATTCCAAAATTACGAATGACAAGTTCTGTTCCTGACCTCGATAAACGAGTGGCGACACAGTAACTTTAAAGTCGCCTTCGCTAAATTTCAGAGTATAATTTCATTAAACCAAATTTTAGTGCAAAATCATGGCATCCTCTTATAATTTTGCGAAAGTCTCGTATGCAATAACTTAAAGAATTTATCCATGAATATTTTACAACATGCAGTCTGTCATATTTTTCTCACCACACAGTAAAACGCTTTATACAACCTGGTTTACTACATGAAATGATCAGGTATTGTTAAAAATTTTCAACAACTGTTCAAAGTTTTAAACAGTAATGTTCAATTTTTGATATTAATTGTTCAAAAAAACTGAACATTGTTGTTTAACTTTTTAAACACTTGTTTAAACTTTTAAACAATACCTGATCAGTTCATATAGTAAACCAGGTTGTATGAAATTTATACAAGTTGTTTAATTTTATTTTTACTGTGCATGATGTCTTGCTTTGATATAATGTTTGCTATCTATTCTTGTGTATGGGATTTATTTTGGTTAAACTCTCGTTAAAGCAGAAACCAAATAAAAGAAAAAGAAATCAAACACATTGTCAATGTTGTCAAGTTGCACAAACAGCGAGGTCTCGTAGCCTCTCCATTAAAAGGACTGATTTGGACGGGCTTGTTTAAAAATTGTACTGAATGCAAGTCATTATCTAACAAGTCCAAGTGTAAACACCCTTTCATGTTCAGTCAAATGTTGAAGTTGATTTACGTCTATACTTAAAACAACAAAAACAGCAACAACAACAACAACAACAACAAAAACAACAACAACAAACAAACAAAAGAACGCCTGAAATGTTTCATCTAATAAAAAGAGTGAGGCGGATAGAAAAATAGAGATGGAGGGAGACAATGAGAGAGAAAGGGCTAGGGGAAGGAAGGGGATAGAGAGAGAGTGAGAGAGTAAGAGAGAGAGGACAGAAGAGTGGAATGGTATTTAAAAATTATAAGTGTTGTCGCGACACTCCTCTTGTCTTTTTTATGAAACGGCACCGAGGCGCCACCTCGTCCTTAGTAGAGGTACATTAGAGGGCCATGATAATATTCGGTCACTGCCCAGACTAACAAGCCATTGTCACAAAAAATATTTACTGCTCTTCCTTTTGTCGCTGACCGCAAACTTAGGGTGGAGATTCACATAAGATAAATGGAAGGAAATTATATGATGTCGGGAGAGTTGGTTCAACCTCCAAAATAGATTTGAAGCATGACCAGGGATCTCCCTTTGATGAATGATTAGGTCATTGAAAGCCAGAATAGTTGTAGTGCGGAAAGTCAAACCAAAAACTCTTCCGATGGAATAAAGACCGAGGCAAGATTTTGCCGTCGGAACGATGTCTGATCATCCATCGAGAGTGGTATGCAGAATAAATGTCTCTTGTGCAGTGTAACAAGTTAGACTGTCCGAATCAAATATGATTGAAACGATGATTTATATATTGGCATTAAGGTTTTCTGTCGCCTTACCTCATTACTTAAGGATAATGCGAGTAGGATGAGCGTGTCATAATTATCAATACATAGTGATGGAGGATGTTGATAATGAGTTGACGTAGAGCATATGGGCTTTCCCAATTTTCTTTCATAACAACATTATGCGTCACGTGAAATTTCAAAGAACTGCTTGAAATACATGTGCTTGCATAGATTGGTTACGTTATTTGTGTAAGAACTGGAATTCCATCCAATTTAGGATAATAGTAAGTAATCAATTAAAGAACAGGCTTTTGTTTGTGATTTAAAGAATTCCACTTCTATCAAACACGATTTATTGTTTACTAATACAACATTCTACGGTGAACCGTTGTTTTCGTCGAAGCTATTTAAAGTGCTTAGACATCATTGTATCGTAAAACCGTTTTAATGGTGTAATTCTTTTTTCTTTTTTTTTTTATCGTGACCAGTTTGGAAGCCTAATTTTTGCTACTCTTTCCCATTATTGTTCCCTTAATTCCCCAAGAATTTTCCAAATGGAGATTTGCTCATGTAAAAATATTTCTTCTGTGAATGAGGCCTATGTTCCATATGAAATGTGACTGGTTATTATTATGGTCAAAAAAGCTAAAACATTTGAATTTTAGAAAATACAAGCGTTCAAGAAGTTTTATGACTATATGCTGTAAACATTTCGTAATGTATCCACAAAATAAATCGGATTTTTTTTCTCGATACATTTAAAAACTTCATCGTCTGAGGAAATGGGGACGTCAACTTTCAAAATCTAGAATCAATTAACTTTTTGCCAACTGTTGTTGTCGACTATAAGCCAGTTCGTAGATACAATTTGAGCATGCGCAGATAAAGGTCATTTGTACCAAAAATCTAAAATCCACCGACATGAATTCTTGATATGTGCTAATTATTGTGTACCCATGGTGCATTCCATGATACCCAGGTGGAAGTATTCTTTTCAAAAGGGGAAATAAAAACTATTCATGAGGCACCTCAGTCACTTTGGGAGTGACTATTCAAGTGTATAAAAAAGGACCTCTCCATGTTTAAAATATCTATGGATATTTTGGGGTCATTTGTGACATGAGCTAACTACGAACTGGCTTATTGTCACAATCGCCCAGTTTAGATTAATCAATCGTCATAATTAGTTTTCTCCTTTACAAGAGTACCAGGAAACCTGAAAACGGTTAGGATACGTATAGTGATATCTATCATGTCTATCGCATAATCATCAGCATCAATACAGCAGAAAGGATATAAGAATTCACAGAAAATATCAAAAGAATAATTGTCATTATTTTTCCCTACAAATTAATTCAGCAGGCAAAGTGTTGATTATGAAGTGCCTAGAAATTGTGATTATAATAGAAAACTGAAATGAAATATACGTTTATTGATTCGTCTCGCTTTCCGCGTGCCAAACACCACCATCCCTGTTTGACTTTAAAATGCCGACGTCACAATGGACTACTCTACATGGATGTTAGATGTTCATTATCACCGACCCTGTGTAAATATCACCACCGTATGGCCGCTATCGAGCTGGCTGTATGAGAGAACATTCTCATGATGACGTCATCATGTCCTTAAAGTGCAGGCAACCCTCTCTGGTAAACAACATGGCGAATCCGTTGGCATTGATTTTCATTTTGAGACGTACATTTCTATGAAGAGGGTGCTGAGAAGGGGTCTCGGCGTCTGAATGAGGGGTCAAACAGTTTCTGATGTTAGGTGCTGCGGGATAGAGAGATAGAGTTAGAAGGAAATAGAATGAATTATGCAGATATCATGAATTCTCAAGAGGATTCTTGACATTTGGCAACACATCTTTTGGGATCTCGTCATCTATAAATGACTTTCCCCTTTATTCCTTTCTTTTTTCTTTTATTCCAATTTCTACCATTTCGATGTTGTTTCGTTCCTGTTTCAAATTTTTACCATTGAAACGTTTCATTTCACTACAAAGAAAAACTTTAATGTATCCATCTAGATGTAAAAAAAAATGATTTTAAAAGGTTATTCATGTCTTGCCTACTGAATTAATTTAACTTGAGAGGAAAGTGTCACAGAGTCTGGGGTGGGAGGAGTCAAAACATCGTATTCGTATTCTCATCGTATTCTCACTTTTCTGGGTAAGATGTGTCCTCGTGCGGCCCCCCCCCCCCCCGCCCCAATTTACAGTTCAGTCAAGAAGAGTATTATTCTAGCATGCTAGAGTCCATGAGTCTAGTAAGTGATCAACTAGGATGTGAAAAGAGGACGCCATGCCACAAGTCCCCCCCCCCTTCCCCTGTGTTCTCACAAGTTCTTCTTACAGTCAGACAGCCAGGGAGGAAGGGGGGGGGGGGGTAATTGCCGTCCGTAATCACGGTTATAGATTGCTGGATTCTACGGAGTGTGATAGTACAATATTATAAATCTATAGAAGGAATTAGTTTGCTGACATGTTCACTTTGTCGAGTTATTCAATACGGCTGACCTCATGTCATCTATACGTATACCCTTTGCCCCCCCCCCCCCCTCTCTCTCACTCACTCTCCCTTCCTCCCTCCATCCCTCCTTCCATCTTCCTCTTTCTCTACATCCCTAAGCTACATCCTCTTCACTTTTTCTCTATCTCTTTCTTTTTCTCTCACCCCGAGGAAAATTTCACCATCGGAATATTCTTTCTTTTACCTCAAATACAACAAACAGAACCCTCTTTGCTCATCAATCCATCTTAATTTCCAGCGTCATCACCTTATTACAAGGGCATTTACACCTCTGTATAGTCACAATTTAGTTAGCGATGCCATTAATATTCAAATTGCTATGAAAATCACACATTAATGCACGCGTAAGATGATATAGTGCATGCGATTAAGTAAAGGGTCTGAGCAAAGCAAAGCATGTTGTCTGACGGTGATGGGATGAGTCACGATTATGGGTCTTCCTAAAAAGATTTCAGGTGTGTTTCAAGGTTGGATGATATCCATAATGAGCAGAGGGACCCAAAGAGGGTAACTGCACTTTTATGCAATCATTATACCCCAAAGTGCGATCAGAATGTACTCCGTGCATAGTACCCACGGGGAGTGCGTGTCTGTGTTCGTGGGGAGGGGGGGGGGGGGAGTGAAACCCCTCTCGATTTGTCTTTTTCAAGGATTTTTTTTCTTTCCCTTTTTCGGGATTTTTTTTTTTCTCTCACTTTTTCGGGAATTTTGATCCAGGAAAAAAAAAATTACTTTGGTTCAGGTACGCCCCTGCGCCAGTCAATCAGAACCAAACTTCCGATAGCTCACTATCTTTCTTAATTTTTTTTACTCTATAGCTCTTATCTCATTTTGGTCTTCACAAATTCTCTGACTTGTCCCTGCTTCCTCTATCTGCCTGAGCAAAGACCTCTCATACCTGTCATTGTTACTCAAGTTAACGAATCTTGTCTAGCATACATTTAAAAGGCCTTTTTACTCTTAGCCTTTGTTTTTCCCCTTTCTTTTATGAAAGGGGTTAAAGAAAGGGGATGCAGATTCCAGTATGAACCTGTCAAGATGTGTTACTGCTGATCATAGTATAGAGATATTTTAATTCATTTTCTATAGATATCACGAGGTTTATGAAACGTGTGACCATGTATGACGGTATGACCAGAGTATATATCATCATTATAGTTATATTCAAATGTTAATGTTGGTGATATCTTAATCTCTGGCGATTCGGGTATTGATTTATAAATGACATGGTTTAGGGGCATGATGGAATTTGTTGTAGAATAAGACATAGTATGCTGACAGATCTATGCAGAAAGAACACAAGTATATTTTTGTACTACAGGGATGGTCTCCTTTGTATTTCCGTTGTATACTATTTAAAATTTAGAGGTCACGTAAGGTGTTTGAAAATCAAGAAAATTAGAAAAATATCTCTAAGGATTGACCCTTTTCTGTTATTTCTGTCACTCTCTGGACACCAATGGCTCGACTTTGGTTAAGCTGGGGGGGGGGGGGCGGCGCATTGGAAACATGCAAAGAGTGGGGAGAGGCAAAATGCAAATCGACAAGGCAGCCGATAAAGTATATGGTCCGAAAGAAAGATTCACCACCCCATATTTTTATCCGCTGCTTTAGATGTTTTGTCTATTTCCCTTCACCCCCCCCCCCCCCTTCTTGCCATTCATGAGGGGCAGGGCCCCTTCCCTCGCCCCACCTTATACGCTGATTCTGCTGGGTGCGGTCAGCCAAGGGGGATACGGTTTGGGGCAAGGGATCAGGTAGAGTGAGGACAAAACCGCGGATCATCTTGAAGAAGATGGTGATAGACGAAGTATAAGTACATTGAAATGTAAATGTGTGCCATTTTATGACTCACTGTATGTTGATTACGATGATGTAAGAGATGCATACCTGTCCGAGCTATAGCGGTAAGCCCTTGTGAGGGTATAATGTGCATGAGGCTATGTGTGTGCATGTACCTGGGAAATTATGCATTCCCGCTCAAACATGTCCAGTTTGCCCAAGCTAGTCTCAAAACAGATGCTCCATTTAAACTCACACCTCGGTCAGTCAGTATGTTTCAATCTATATACACTCAGATTCTTCGTGTTTTCTTCGTCTTTCCTAAGAATTTGGGTCACACGTTTCAATAATATGCAATGATAAAATTAAATTTCTATCAGTGATAATATAATAACATGCAATTTATGTTTAATAAATCATTTTGTAGCAGTGATTGAAGAACTTCAAACAGAAGAGGTTTGAATAAAACAATTACTATTATTTACTTTGATATAATATTTTAACATGTGAAATACGTAAATTCGAAATTCGAAGTGATGTGTCATTTACACATCAGTCTCGATCTTCTCTATTTCAAAGAAGGAATAGGCCTTTAGGTATAGCAATCAAGGAGTGTTGAATTCCATCTTTCAAGGAAATTAATCTGATGTGAGGAGGTGATGGCAAAGGAATTCGTGAGAGGTTTTGCTTTAGCAATCTTACAGACTACACTGACCACTACTTAATTATTAAATCCTTAAGCTTCCCTTCTCGCGGACTCTGTCTCCTTAATTTCTTCTCTTTAATCCAGTCACACAAACTTGTTCACAAAAACACTTCCAAATCAATTTATGAAGCTAAAGTTTATGATTTTAAGTCAGATTGTCTGAGCACCTTCCAGAAGAATTAAATAGAACAAAGTTATCAGACTTTCGTTGACAGGAGGCAGTTCCCCAGCGAATCAAGAAAGTGTAGATATTCAAACGCGGGTAGGGAAAGGCAAAGGGGTAGGCCGGAAGTCACAGACGGGAAATGAATCATGGGAATGGGCATCGCCCACCATATATTTATCGCATTCTGAAGTTTCCCCTTCTTTCTGTTTACTGGATATTTCATGACATTTCTCTGCCACACTTTGCTGTTCTTTGACTTTTACTGGGATTAGAGATGGCAAAATGAACTAATTGAGGCTTGATCTAAGTCATGTGTTACCTGTCATTTTCCATAAAATCCAAATTGATTTGTTTCTTATGACAGCGAGTAGAAGAGATGATAGACAAGCATGATTTAGTACTTTCCCCAAGTGATATCACAGCCATGTTATTAAACGATGAAGACAATAGTGTAGATTCATTTAAGATAATTTTTCTGTCAATATTGCATGGTTTTCGACCATTACGTCGAAAGAAGGGCGAAAAGTCAACAATGTATTAACAAAATGCCCATCACGAAAAGCATCACAAAATCGGTAGAAATATGATGAAAATATAAATGCAAAGTTGCTGCGTGTTTAGGCATATAGTAATTATTTCCTGGGCTTACTATATTTGATAATAGTACAGTTCGATAATAATGAATAATGGAAATGGTATCATAAAACGCATGTTCCGTAGTGTTCAAGTATACATCTAAATATAATTATTTGCATTAACATTCTGTAGGATTATCCTATTACCATCACTTTTATACCTCAAAATTTATTAATTATTTAATGGTATTCATACGCATGATACGATGAAGCACATTTCTCATGTTTCTCTACATGTAGTAAAACCTATAGCCTATAACCTACACTGTAAAAATTGCTGTAGGACTTTACAGTAAATAACTGGCAGCAGAGTTGCCAGTAATCAACTGTAAATTCAGTAAATGATGCAGTAAAATACTGTATCATCTGTTAAATGCTCTATTTTACTAGTGTTTACAGTTCTACCGTATAGAATAAACAGTACAATACTGTACAGAAATACAGTAAATTAAACAGTAATTTTTCTTACAGTGTACGGTATATGGCTTGCTATAAACGAGTATCACTTTTATTCCTTTGCAGGGAGAATCAAGGAATTTTACTAAAAATGCATCATTATAAGGCAAGAACTTTGTAAAACAAAATACTAAACTTCCACTCAACCATCATCGAGTTGTTTCTTTCCATCCGCTCCTCTTTTTTTTTCCAATTTCATTATTTTTCAAATATATATGTATTATTGATTTTTAAAAAGTTTCATTCATTGTATACGTATAATTTCAATTCCATAAAAATTGCGCGCCATATAGGATGCGGGACCGTGCAAACCCCAGTGCAAACCGCGGATAGTGATCAGATGAACTCTGCTAGTCCATGACATCATGCTTCATCTACATCATTCTCCGACACATCACCACTACCAACACCACTACCAACACCACCACCATTATCACCATCACCAATGCCCTTACTTGTATATTCTACCATTTAACATCTCTGTTCTTCATCAATGTGCGAAGAAAGGGCGGAGAACTATGAATGATGGAAATGTTAAAAGACCGGGGGGGGGGGGTGTTTCATAAAGCTGTTCGTGAGTTACGAACTACTTTACGCACGACTGGTGATACCTTCTTATGCTACATTTAAATGAATGAGAATCTGATTAGCACCCAAGAACATGTTCCAGTCGTTCTCAAAGTCGTTCGTAACTTACGAACAGCTTTATGAAACACCCCCTGGCCGATTGAAAGCTCGAACTCAGATCCTAATTCAGTGATCAGGTGATGACGATAAAAATTTGGGACCATTGAAAAAAATAGTTTTACTGGCAAAAACCGTTGGAGTTTTGGGTAAATGATAATCGTTTGCTTGCCTGGTGCAATACCTATGTTAAGTGCTATTTTTTTTTTTTTTACAAACAGCTGTTTCAAAACGAATGGCATATTATTTCTATCAAGATTGTACATATATAAAAGTAGACCAATATCAGATGAGAACTTCAAATAAAGTTCTTTCCCCTGCAACTTTTTTTCCCCAATTCATTCAAACCGGTCGGTCCAGTTTAACAGAAATTAAAACTTATACCTAACTTAAATAGGTTCAAATATTTTTTGAAGAAACACTTGACTGATTTGTACTGATGTTAATAATTCACTTTGCCTTTTTTTCATTCTATAACAGTTCAGTTGTATTCATCCCTCCTGCACAGTTCCGTTGATTATACGTGTAAATATAAATAATATATACTTCCACTCGAAAGGAAAGCTCTTTTTATCTCCTTTTTTTTTTGGGGGGGGGGGTAATGTTAGCTCATTTGTATATAATGTACATGTTTTCTTTTAAGTAGTTTCTCCCTCTCTAATAATTTCTATGACTGATTAATCTAAATTAATTCTTCATAATTTACATCGTCATTATTATTCAATTAGGGGATCTACATCACACAAGCTAAGCTTTTTAGTAGATCCCTCCACTTATCATTTTGTCGCCTACCATATTCATGTATTCTCTTTGTTGCAGTGTTTGTATATACTTGTACATATTGTTGTAATGTCATTGTAGTGTGGAATCTGAATAAATCAAATTAATCAAAAATCAAATAATGATGGACAAGGTGTTGGAAAAATAGGATTCGTTTGTACAATTTCGGCCCCCTTCACTACCGATTTGAGATAAATCACTAATCATTAATTATCTACTCATCGAATCAGCTGTATGCCTATTGCTAAAGAGATCAGTATTTCTACGCCATCTCTCTCTCTCTCTCCTAATACACACGTATCCTCACACCCACCACACTCAACACACACACACTTACCCACACACACACACCCTCACACACTCACGGACACGCACGGTAATTTTCGCGCAAACTGGGATCTTCCAATATTTGATTTGGATACGGACCTACGCGCACACAGTGCACTTTCCCTTTCTGAGGTGTTTTTGATGCTTTTATGGTGTAAAAAGAGGTGATCTGAATAGTGCAGTCATGTTTAGGACTATAATTTGGAATGCTTTGCGAGGCTTTACGCTTATTCGATTATAGTTATGCATTGATACTTCCGCGGATTAGTTCATCGTTGAAATCACGGCCATCTGTTCAAGACTGGGTGACGAAGATCACACTAGGCTCGGCAAAGCCGTCCTAATGGTGTTTGACGATGTCGACACGCATGTCGTGCTGGTATAATTTCGGGGCATAATAACATCAACGCATTTCATGAAGTGCTTTGTGTTCAGGCACAATGAATAATATGCTAAATATAATTTTGAACAATGGTTAAAAAAGAAGAAGCTGTGATCATTTTTATTCAATGTTTAATCACGGTTTGCACATGCCATTCATCATTTTGATAGGAGACTGGAAGCTCTCGAAAAAAACCAGCCCCCCCAAATAAAACAAAACAAAGGAAGAAAGAGGTTGAGTTAGAAGATTCATTCCTTTCTCATATTGAATCCCCACATCTGTCATACAACCTTTGATATTTCATCCTTTTCCTTATTATAGATTAGTAGAATATTGTCACTCGCCTCTAAAGTTGGTATCAAAATATCAGTATTGACAAGAGGAAAGGAGTGGTTTGCCATCCCTCGACATGAGACTTAATCGCTACATCACCGATTGAGTGACATATCATCGATATCATAATTATTCTTATTTCACTGTTATGGGAAGAAAAAAAAATCCTTTGTCCATTCTGGATGCATCTTTTTAGAGGTTGAGCAAATTTGCTGAAAGGTTTGCTCAATTTCTCGCTCCGTGTTTGCACCTCCATCATGAGCTTATAGCTGGTGTGAGAAAAATGATGGTTAGTAGTCTGTGAAACCGAGCCAGAATATATACAGAAAGGGAGAGAGAGAGAGAGAGAAAGCGAGATCATCCTACCTCATTAAAATGCCGAATCTGATTTGACATGCTTGAGGAGATTTTGCTAGGTTTTAATAGTTTTTGCAAAATGATTTTGAAATATTTTCTTCGAAAGAAATCATTGACTTCAGTCATTATTTTCCTTGCATTCTAGGTGGAGAGAAGCAACGCAAACAAAATCTCTTGCCGGGGATTGAACCAATGATCTTTTCAATAGTCAGAAAAGAAATTAAACCATTGTACCACGATACGTCTATCAATATCCACTATGCATTGTTTGCATAATGTATATTCATTGTATGATCAATTTTATTTATGACTAGGACGTCAATTCAAGCTTTGCTTATGACGATCCCTTTTTTCTATATATGATTTTATGTGATTATACATGTTGAAAGATTGTTATAATATTATTGTGTGAGGTATATGGAAAATAAATAAACATCAATCAATCAATCAATCAATATGACTAGCCTTATAACTTCAACGGAACCCTTCTTACATCCGATCTTTGGTAGATGATAACCTCCTCATTCTGACCGAATGGTAAGCCTACATGGTCTATGGGGCCTATGTATTTTTATTACTAATATTTTGTATGGCTATTAAAAGTCATGTACTGAATATGATAACAGTCGGTATTTAATCTTTTTGAGCCTTACATAATATTAGGTGTTAATGTAGATGACTTTCAGATCTGTCGGAAACAAGACTACGCCACCAGTTCGGTGACCAATAAAGAAAAGAATGTTCAGTATATAGGCCGATAGTTTCTGTATAGATATTTGAGGCCTTTAGTTTTTAGGGCTCCCATGAGTCTTCCATTGCTATACACACCCCTATAGCATTGTCTTCTGACTGTCTTATTGCTCGTAGTACATTGCAGTATTGGAATCACATCGCAGATGGGGATGGGAAGGGTATGGCGGAGTCTCCTCCCCATCCACACAAACAAACCCACACACCCACACAATAGTCATGATCCCAAGCACTCATAGAGAGATGGAAAGTGGGATCGACAGAAAAATAGTCAAGAAAATTGAATTCTTTATCCCGTAACGGGAATGGCCTATCCACTCCCCTCTCCCAGCCATGCCATAGTCGGTCACTCCGCTCCTTCTCTTTTCATTGAACTAAATGAAAGTTATCTCCCCCCCCCTTCCATATCTGGCACCACGCTACACCACTGTGTAATGTTATACGGCCGATATCCCACTAGGCGTAGCAAAGCAGGCGTTAATTTTCCGCCAGGGACAACGGTATTCTCTGATAGGGTTCCATGCTGAGCACAACCAGGTCTGCGAGGCCAAACTAGTGTGGCGTTTACCTGGCGTGTTACCTGAGTATCAAGTGACGATTTGATTGACGTGCACAGCAGAGCTTCGCCGTGTGGGCCCCTGTAAGGTATGCACGGGGACACCACAGCGCGCAGCATGCACGTACGGTCTGGAGGTGAGTGTTTCGAGTCCTTCCCGACCCCTTCTCGCTCCCGATTGGAGGGTATGTTATTTAGTCATCCCAACCTTGTCACACCCTCGTGTGAGCCGACAAAAAGTAGAGAAAGGGAGTTGAAAGAAGAGAGAGTGAGAAGAGAGTTAGAAAAGAGAAAGAAGAGAGAAAAGAAAATAATAGAACACACGACGGGTGCTCATCATCATTTTTGTCCTTGCTTTTGCATCTCGCGAAGAAGGAGGTATGTACTTACCTGGGGACTGGCCGTGAGGTGTACATGCACGTAGGCTATTAAAAGGGGATTCTTCTTCTTTCACTCAACAACCACAATCACTCACTCTCTCTCACTCACTCT
>CM057151.1:6024683-6122518 GCA_029962745.1 Echinometra lucunter
TCACTCACTCTACATCAGCGTGTGTACCGTATCACTTCTAAAGAGAGCCGCTGACGCATCTCCGTCGCACCTTCTCGAGGCCTCCCGCCGTGCTGGATGCATGCTAATATCACTCAAAACTTGTGTGGACCTTACTTTCTGCTCACTTCTCCTTTTCTTCATTTTCCCTCAAAGCTATCGGTGGAATTCCAGGTGTGTCATCTACTGCTTATATAAAGAGATAGCGCGCCTCCAAAGAGGAAAGAGAGGGTAGTACACAGCCTCTCAGAGTATTTACGAATTAAATGTACTTTTATTTGAACAACTGGATGAATGCGTGCTTTGGGATTTTCATCCTCTCTTGGCAAAGGGTCTTTCTCTGTAAATGTCCACTTTGTGAATAAATCGTAGATTCGATCTCACTCTATTGACTATAAGATCGATGAGCGGTGCTCACCTCTTGTTTTTACCTGCATACTTCGTGATTCATCAAGGGCGGGGCGCCCGCAGAAAAAACGTGATCTCTACCTGGCTGCTATCGGAAGGAAGTGAATGTAATCACCTTTCCTTACAGAAAAAGAAAAAAAAAACCCATAAGCAGGCAAAAGGACGGAACACATTTTTGTCAAATCGACTTCGTTCAAGGACGACCATGCATCCTCATCTTTCAAAAGATTATGATTCAGCTGGATTTTGGAGGTGATTCTTTCGGGACAGATACTTGAAGAAGTTTTGACAGCTTCTTTTCTTGATAGAGATAGTCATACTTGAAGATAGTGAATAGAGCATCCTCTAAATCGGAAGGTCATAGCTCTCGAGAAGGGAAACTTCGGCTTTGTTCGACCCCGGTTTAAGGGTATCCAGGTGCTCTCTTCATCCAACCTCGAGGGCCTATTCTCATAGGTGTGAGCGAGCATTATCCCCCCTTTGTTTCGTGAAGGGGTTTCTTCCTTCTCCACAAACACAAAAGCAAGAGAAACGTTTAAACACCGCGTGAAAGGGAACAAAGGTGTACCCCGACACATAAACAGGGGTTATGATGTTTTCAAGAAAGGTACAGGTATTGGTGCCATGAAAGGGAGTCGTTTCGTTATCTTGTCGGTGTTTTTGTATGAGGCGTACATGCAATGCAGTGTCTGACAGCACTCTGTAAAGGAATGAATGAATGTTCGCAGCGGTAGTCTTGTCTCGCTTGATGGAACGTCGGATTCGACGAGAGGGAGAAAAAAGAGACTTTGCTTGAAGGAGACATCCCACCTCCATCACTCATCCTCTATATTCGCGGCTTCTTGGTTTTCTGGTTAAACTTTTTCTGCTCTAGATGCGCAATCCGCGATCGATGTCTCTCACTTTGCATGCATTCCCTGCGTTCTGAGCAACTATACATTTTATATTCTCTTTGAACTTGATGTGAAAATTACCAGAGTGGAAGCTTGGGGATATTTTCAGATGAAATATTCTGGAATGCAGATAGGATCTTTAGGCATTGAAGCGAAGCGGGTGTGATGTTTCTTCCCATTTTAATGCATCATCTCGCAGACTCTCTCAGAGATCTCGGTTTACAACAAACTCAGAGCTGTGACCGATTTATGAAAACTGGATTTTGACTTGTTTGTACCGACTTTGAACCACATACTTTGAACCGACTCACTGGAGGATTTTATCTGTCATATTTGTGTATGACTTTGACCGAAAACCCAAGCCACAGGGTGAACTTTCCAGGTGAGTTAAAGAGATCCGGATACTGTCATCTTCGTTTGAGCAGCGCTTTGTCTCTATTCGTTATTTATGACATGACGTGTTATGATTAAGTTTGTAAATTGGGTTAATTCCGCTAGACCACATCACACTGACATCTTGCCATCATCCTACATTTTTTTTTATTCAGCCGAGAGTCAACTGTGTAGAAAAGATATGCAAAATTATTTTTGAAACAATGAATCACGGCATTTATTGAAACCTGTCAATTCTCTCATCAGTGTAATAAATCATGTTGAGGCATGAAAATAATGAATGTATATTGCTGGCGTGCATGACAGTTCTTCTTCCCCGAAATGGTGGTTTGGATAATTGTGTAGAACCAGCTGTGTCACGAAATCATTTACTTAAAAATATAACTATAATTATATATGATTCATTTTTTCTTTAATCATCTGTAACATTATAACTGATTTTATTAATTCGTTTGTGATAACACCAAGGAGGCATACACTATATACAAGCGAAACTATATACACATACCCCGATGGCGTAAACATTCAGTTTGATTTCCTGAACATGGACTGTATACCTCGATGTAGTATTAATTTCAGCAACAAGGCGTTTCAAACCCGAAAGACCTGAATTATCAAAAGCATGTATCGATCTATACCTAAGGATGTATAAATTGATATAGCTAGAAAATTAATATGGTTAACACTGAACAAAAATGGAATGGTCTGAATGTTATCACTCATTGCAGTATGGCATCGTTCTACCAGTTTCGCTGAGTACATGACAGAATGATAGAATTTCATATATTAACAGTATATCTGGTATTCAACTCGGAATATGTAGTCGAAGGATTGGTTGAAGAGCCCAGAAGCCAGGATAATTACGGTCACCAAAGTGATCGGGCTACAGTATAACCATACAATGCGTTGAAAACTGAAAAAGTTAAGAAAACATGACCGAATTTCTAATGAAAGGAACATGAAGTAGGGGGTGCAAAGGCCAGGCAACCCAAGAAAATACAAAAGAGGAGAGATCTACATAGTGAAGGGGACCCCTCATACATTTTAGTGGGTGATGCCCGTGGGTTATTACTCGATGATAACGTTAAAATAATTTCATCGCCTGAAGCAGGTAGGATGGCGCGCTCGGATTGCGGGTGATCCCTGGCAGAAAGTGCGGTCTGAAAGGTGATATGCGCACAGTGGAATCGGAGAGACACATCCCTATCGAACGCTAGGGATGGCGATAGATGGGCCCGAGTGGAAAAGAGAGGGGCAAAATCTAGGCTAAACATGGATCCTGGCATAAAATGTCATGGCAGATGAGCGAGGGAGAGGGTGAGAGGGTGCTGGCTGGGGGAAATACAAGGGTGTGATGAACTGAAAGAAACAAGGAGGAAAAAAAATGGGAAAGAGTAGGAAAAAACACTGGGGCGGTTTTGATATTAACATAGTGCTGAAAACATGTAGGTGGAGACAGAGTTCACTTTGAGCAACAAGAAATGCTTGAATCAGAGAGGATGATAATTGTGTGCGCATGATAATCATGTAAAACTCCTGATAACAGCAAAATTTTAATGAAAATGTTTGCTTTTATCAGAAAATTATATATCTACAATATTATTACACTCTAAGGAAAAAAGGTGCAATTTTGCACTCCAAATGCAACAATAGCACCTTTTGGGGTGCAATCTTGCACCCTATACATGAAAAAGGGGCAGAGATACATGCTTTTGTACATGTTTGCACATGGAAATGCTCATTTGCACCCTTAAAGGGTACCGAAATTTTTGCATCCAAAAGAGTGCGAATTTGCAACTGCCCTAAAAGGGTACAACTCTGCACCCTTAATGGGTGCAAAATGTAGGTCACCGCCCCCTTACCGGTGCATAATGCTTCTTTAGGTGCAAAGTTGCACCCATAAAGGAGTTCCTGGTGTATTTTGAAGGGTACAAAAACTGATTTTTTTTTTCTTAGTGTGTAGAGAAAATACGCATGTAATTTAAGCAGACTATCACAGTTGCTTATTGTAAAATAAATAAAACGTCAATTTTGAGCCGAATGCCGAAAATAAATACTCTCTGTAGTGGACCCTCATGCTCCTGAAAAACCCTTTCCAGTCCCATCAAACCATGTGACCAATGTTTGATACGAAATTTTAGGGGGGGGGGGGGAGGGCGGTCTTACAGAGAAAGTAAAGCATTGTAAATACAATTGAAATGTTAATGTGATAAGACAGTCCAATTAAATCACATGGCATGATCTCAAACAGTATAAATGAAAATCAGATGAATGGTTTACATGAATTTGATTTTGAAAAGATAAAAGAAAAAACCCCCGGTCCAGAATTGAGTGCTTAAAAGGTTGACAAGAAAAATGTTAGAGAAATGCCCTCCTCTTTCTTAATTCGAATCCTAAAAATTTATGCCTTTTAATTTGATGATGATGATGATGATGATGATGATGATGATGATGATGGAGGAGGAGTACGGACAACCCAAAATGTTAACCACAAACAATTACAAAGAACCTGTACAGGTCGAAATAATCAACGATTATAATCTCCATGGAGCATCTCTATAAAACTGATAATAAAATTTTAAAATCCAGTTCAACTTTTGACCCGGACGACTACCTCTCATTATTTTGTCCAAGTATGCACTCTCAGAACAGTTGGTTAATTATCATTAGGTTGCATGGTTAAATTATCAACCTACCAACTGTCGGTTAACAATTTTTTAAGACTGTAAAACAAATGGGAATTTTTAAAATTCAGTTGGTAGGTTTATATATTCTAACCAACCTAATGATTTTAACAAACTGTTCTGAGATTGTAATTCGGATGTCTCAAGGGGATTTTTAGCTGTCCGGGTCGAATTTCGATACTTAAAAGGAGCCTTGTTAAAAACCTTTATATTTTGAGCAATTTTATTTTTTTCAGCTATTTAGCAAAGATGCTTATGGAAGATGTTAATTACTTCTTTTGTGTTGTTATCGAGTCAGGAGATTTACTAATACTTACCTTTCTATTCCAAAACCGAATTGGACCAACAATGTGTGCAGTGTTTGACATGTTTAATGTCTTGTTATTATTGTAAGGCTTTAATTGGGAAACATTTTCTGTCTGCATAATTGTACGGGGGGGGGGGGGGGGTGTAAAGCTTTGCTCTCAACAAATTTTAGCCGGGGATGTTGTGCCTTGGCACGTACTGCTTCATCGTAAAGAGAAAGACATTATTTAGCGATTCACAATACAGAAAGTTTGACAGTCCTATATGTGATGAAGATCAGCTTAAGAGGGAAATAAACATAAGAAATGTTGGGACCAGCAACAGCCAATCTTAGAGGTTATAAAACTTTGCTTTGTTGAGGGGCACATATACTGCAAGAAGAAAAACAAACCTTTTTGTATATCGCGCGCGGAATATTGGAATGTATTTCCTAATGAGAATACCCCGCCTTGTTCCCATTTTATCAAGGTTTGTGGTGCAGGTGTGTGGCGGATAGCTCCACCTTTATGCTCGGAAATAAAAGGATTCATTGAAAACAGCTTTAGGTTTGCGAAAAATGAGAACCACAGCCTGCAAGAAGGTGATTAGCATTCAGGGCACGAACACGTGACGTGCGCAATGAATAACGGCAGCGTATTATCGGTCCGTGTGGAAAATTTCACACTGTTGCGGCAAGGTGAGAAATTCTTTATTTAAACTTTTTATTAAGCAAAGCCCTCCTATTATTTAAACAATGCCGCTGCAGCATTTAAAAAGAGAACGTGGTGGTTTTCACTGTTTACGTATAATGGCGAACGGCATATCGATCGCCAACAACAATTGAGTCGTTCAAAAAGCAACGAGGCGAGTAAATTGCTTGTGTTACAGGTGTGGAAGGTATATCGCCTCTTGTGTTTTTATTACCATGCCAGTGCACAGAATTAGACACTTAATACCCCTCAAGAGCAAGGAAGCGATATGTTTTATTGATTAGATAGAAAGGTACAGGTATTGATGACGATACACTGAACATTCTCAAATAAATATTGAGAGCCGACTGCAAACCGGGCCATTTTTTTTTGTTTTTTTTGTTTTGTTATTTTTTCGCCTATAACATTTTTCAGTCCGTGTAATTTCTGGTAGTGATATTAAAAAAACAATAATTATAGAAAAAAACAGTAAATTAATGAGGGTGAACTGGAGCATCATTAAATCCGACATGGCATTTTCCTAACGAGACTAATTCTCTCTCTCTCTAAAGTATACATTCAAACAAATTTGCTCCTTCTCTAGTGTGAACCAGCGATCTTCCATTATTGCAAACCTTTTTTTTTCTGCCATTTGTTATCAATTTTAAAAAGTGAATTGCTAGTGATAGAAAATTATTTCTTTCTAAAACATGAATTATGATGTATAGTTATGCGCTGGCCTGTAACGAGATTCTCCTTCCCTCTTTCTCGATCCCCCCCCCCCCCCCCCCCCCACCTTTTCCCTCCTATATATCTTTGCTTTATTTTCTTGATATTATTTTCTCCGGTCATCCTTATTTGAAGTGTATTCTGTTTATTTTGTGACTTTACTAGTCTACTGGTTAATGAAAGGCCTACACAGCACGATTTCTTCAATACGTTTTGTTTGGAAATGAGGCTATTGCTTGGTAGATAGGCCTATAAAGCGCTACTTGTTTAGCAAGCCAAGCAGACATCGTGTACCGTTATTTCAAACAGCGCCATCATTATTTTACATGTGTTCGCGGAGTTTTCATTTTGAGGGCTGCATCATAATTGTGTTGACGAAAATGCTGTTGCCTGTCATGAACTACTGTAATGATCAATTGGACTTCATGCATGGAGAAGCATGCATGTCCCGGGGATGCATGTTCACCGCTTTAAAAGTTCAAAAATTCAGATGTTCATTGTTTGGATTAAACGACACTATTAAACGAGTTTCCATCAAACAAAAGAGGGATAGAAGGGGAGGGTAGCCTATATGCCCAAATGTCGTTAAAATTCAGATACTGAGCAGGGGAATATCATTCAAACCGGATAAACACCACTTCACGATACAGAAAACGAAATGCTAATCAGTAACTGACATTTTTCTGCTATCATTCATACCAACGAAAAGGGAAAGGGGCAACAACGTAGCGACAACGTAGTGGTAACTATTGACTGTGCATCTGCTTAATGCTATTTTATATGAAACTCGTACACCGAGCACAGAAACAACCTCAAAACAAATGTGCCAAAATGTGCTCGCCTCTAATTGCTTAATTGACCGCGTTTTCTCGTCCCTCAATCGATTTGCAGGCGCACATCAATCAATCGACCAATGGGAAAAGATTAGTACGGGGAAATCTGCGTGCACCTGCACACACTTACCAATGCAACTCATTTGAATGATAGACTGAGGCTCCCGTTTTATAGCTAGCTGAAACGCCATCAAACCACATTGCATCATGGATCAAATTCAGTATTATTACCCTATATACCACATCCCTCATATCGTTCTGCATATCTTGTATCCGGATAATCATAACGCCACCATCACCGTCTTGGTTATACTTAATGAATACGATGCATCTTTAATTTTTTTCTTTAATCCTTTTCTTTCTAATCTGAACGTGATTTTGTTTTATTCATGCTTATACTTCTGTATTTCATTACCTGAATTTTATCAGAGCAAGTGCCGATAATTGTCACCCGCTCCCCCCCCCGCCTCCCCTCCCCCGGCCATTCAATAAGTGAGGAGAATTAGGCTGAAATGTTGTTTGTTTTGAACTCGCCATTTTGTATATTGGGCAGCGGATCAGATGGGGTCATCCCCCACGTGATAAATTGTATCATATTTTCAGAGATACGCGTAATTATTGTTTTCAATGGGAAATTTATGAGAGATGTTTCTCAATTTGGTGCTATGTTAGGAAGGTTTTCAATAAAACTGTTAATAAGAAATTGATCCGCATGCAGCGGCCAACCAGCGATCTGATAAGGATGTTTAAAGTGAAATATGTTAGTATTATCACTCCCATCATAAGCTATGTTTGAAGGAAATTACACCTTAGAACCCCCCCCCCCCAAACACACACACATATTTCATTATTCTTCAAGATTAGAAGTAGATTTTGAATATTTAACAGTGTGGTAAACTGGCCTTAGTCCCATTCGTTAGGTGATGAATATAGTACAATTCTTTCTTGCAAATCGAACACTCAGTTCATAGTTTTCGTAATTTTATGCAATGTATGCACAGCTTCATAGTTCATTCAGAATGATTATAAGGTTTGCTGATAAGTATGATTAAATTTAAACAAATCGTTACATAACTTCTCCGATGTGATTGACATTGTATTGCATATAGGCCTACTCATGCACAAAGACCTTGCCGTGATCGGGCCGATGCTATTAGTTACACTGATAAAGAAACTGACCATAATAAGGTGTAGAATTATTTACTTTCGCTGTTAAGTGTTATAAAATAATAATAATCATCATCATCATTAATATCATTATTATTAGTAGTAGTATTCATATTGTTTTTCATATTATCATTATCATTATTATTATTATCATTATTATTATTATTATTATTATTATTATTATTATTATTATTATATTATCATCATCATCATCATCATCATTATTATCATTATTATTGTTGTTGTTTTTGTTATTAGTATTATTCTTATCATTATTAGTATTCTTATTATTATCATTATTCATTACTTTCGAAGCAGCTTTGAAATAAAAGGACATTCGTGACTTTTGACAAGAACGTTCGAAGAGTAGAGAGAGCAAATTCATGCCGAAATTCTTTTGGAGAAATTAATAGAATTCCTGTAATTGCAATGACAACAAAAACAAAAACACCATCCCAAAACAAACAAACCAACCAAAACAACGACTAGAAAAGCTGTGAAACAAGCGCGTGTCAAGTTGCAATAAAACCACAACAAAAACAGCGACCAAAACAAAAACAAAACACAAACCCCTAGAAAAACTGTGAAACAAGTGCATGTACACAAAATGGTATAGCATTCGTTTATCATGTGAATTCAAGATAATACACATAATCAATTGTTTAATTAACATAAGCGACATCGCCTAGTAATGAGACACAATGTTGGATGTAGATTTATGACGGTGTTTCCTCTTCTCCTCTTGTCGTCATCGTTGAATGAAGTTCAGTCGATCCACCTGAATTTCCATGGTTTTCAATATTTGTTTATATATTACAAGATTTTGTCAGATGACGTTCAGTTAGTTTTGGATTAAAAAGAATGGGGGGGGGGGGGCAAGAACACGAAACGGCACTTTTTACTTTTGCAAAATAAGCAAACAAAGAAGGGAAAATATAATAGCTACCACCCTTTTCCCCGCCTCTGTCTCTCCTTCATGAAATTTTATATTTTATGCAAAGTTTTGTGAATGTATGTGACTGTTTTCTTCCCACAATGTCAGATTTATGTTTGTACTTTGAGGGGAAAAAACCATTACATTTGAACGTCACTTCACTTTTACAGTTGCACGATATGGATATGCATGTAGGTATAATTAGGTCTATGTGCGAAGAAAAAGTCTACTATAGTGTACTAGGTGATGACATGAAAAAACATTAAAAACAAATGTGTAATTTTCATGCCTACCGACTGTTTTAGTCAGTTTGCAGAAGCCAACATTAGACTTACTTTTCACACATTCTCATGAACTTCGTCTCCTTCTCTGCTATTCAACATAAGAAAAGGGTGAAGTATGACAATCGAACGTTACTATTTTATCCTACATCTCTCCCTCTTGTCATTTTCTCAGCTGGATAATATCTATTTTCTTGGAGAGCTATGTTGAGAACAGAAATTACGGTTGTCATCACCTACATAAACGAGCTGTAAGCTTAGCCTTTGACCCTTACACGTGACCACTTTCAACCAATTGCGCCGCGTATACGACTGGCTGCATGCATAATTAATCATACACAAAACGTGGGTGGTTTACACACTCGAGTGCTTCTCACTCACAAAATACTATGCAAGTACTTGAGGTATACAGTACGGTAAATAATGTGCATAGGTGATCCCGTCCAACACGCTCAAGCAGACTGGATAAACCAACGCGAAGAAAGACAATATTGCTTAAGATTTTGTTTTCATGCGGCCACAGTAGAAGTGAAATGTAGGATTCACGTATGGATTTGTTGATAGTACATTGTCTGTCATTGACAGTATGTTCTTCTTGGATTTTATTCTTACAGAGAGGACGATAACGTTGCGAAAGTGATTGTTTACCACGGCGAGAACTAATCGCTCCAGCGTCGGGCACTGGACAGGGTCAACACCCGGCTCTACGAGGGGTGCCAAAATGGCGACCTACTCCTCGCAGATTTTCCGATGTTTCTACACGGGTTTGGTCGTGTACTGCCTGATTTTGGATGCTGCCAAGTATGTATCAGGACAGAGTGTTCTCTGCCCAGAAGAATGCTGGTGCTTGGGTTCCCTGGTAGACTGCAGTAAACGACATTTAACGAGTATTCCGACCGACTTGCCGACATGGGTTACAATGCTGTGAGTATTCAAGCTATTTCTTTCTCTCTGCAGCTAGTGAGTGTTATACTGCTTTGCTATGAACAGCCGGCCCGCGTCTGTAGGCCTACATGATGATGCACACAAGCACACAGGCACAAACAGAAAAAGGGTAGATCAACATTTGCATTGTGGACCAGGCATTATCAGATTTTACAAATGAAAATCTTCACCCAAAAGGCAAGAACAAATGCTCTAATATTTTTAGAAAAATTAACAATCAGGATATTGCAAGGTTATAAATTACATGAGTGAAAAATGAACAGATGAAATTAATGGAAATAAAGAACACCCTGTAATGTTACAATGTATGTAGATCTAGATTTAGTTCAAAATTATGATAAAAGAGAGTCCTCAGAAATTATGGTGTTGTTAAGCAGAAAATGAGAGGAACAGAACAGTGGAAAGTTGTGGGAAACTAAATTGTAAGAAAATTACTCATGAAATTTAATCTGTCAGTATCATTCATGATTGCCAACTTAGTGACATCTAAGAACTTTCTGTCGACAATATCTTCAGTTTGCTTTGTATCATGTTGTACTGAAATGTTTAATTCCTTGATTGCTGATGAACTAATTACTACTCATCATAGTGGGGTGTGTAAAAAAAATACATGTACATGCAGGTGTCCAGTTATCCCAGGCATGGCACAGGTATGCATGATGTATTTCCTTCAAAAATGAATGAAAAAAGAACATTTTCAACATTTGTAAATGAATAATGTTATTTTGAATCAGAATCAAAAGGTAACCTCTTAAAGTGTGTGTGAATAAGTTCTGTCCAAAAATAAGTGATTTACTGGACTTGACTTTTCTTCCTAATTTGGGGGGAAGGGGGTCATGTCAAAAGCATGTTACTGTCAGTATGGCAAATTTGCTTATATTAGATATTGAGATGAAATTTATAATCTAACAATGTAAAGAATAAGTAGATTGTAATACTTTCCGTTACTTCATTATGTTCATTTGAAAGATACACATTTTTCTTTAACCCACCCCCCCCCCCCATCATTTTCTTTTTACTGAAATTATTTATCAGGATGTCAGGTAATTTAATATTACCGGTACTAGGCAAAATCAATTACATGTGTTACATTATATGTTTCTTTATATCGTCGCCTTCCCGGAAAAAGGGCGTTATCGACCTTTTCTAAATTTTCCCTGCCATTTTTTTCATTGCAGAAATGGAAAAAGCATGTCATAAGCTTTCTTCTCGTACCATTCTCGAACCTCAATTTGACGTCATTATGACGTAATAAGCCAAAAAAACAAAATTACGTGAGCACATGAATTGCTCCTCACTCAACGTGCTTACGCGCACAGACCGATTTGCAATAGCGTCCCTTTTCTGGGAACTATTGCGCATTTTTTGTTCCCGGAAGAAAGACACTATTCTTTGCTCAATGTGCTTAGGCGCAAAGACCGATTCACATTAGCGGCCTTTTTCCGGGAACTGGATTTACGTATTCGCGCATATTTGTTCCAGGAAGAAAGCCGTTAAGGATTAAATACTAATGATTAGAAAACCTTTAGAGTGTTTTAAATAAAAGCACAAAATATCATTGAAGAAAAAATCTTGCTCTGTCAGAAAGTTTGAGAGTTAGGACGGAAAAATAATACACTAGCTGCTAAAAGCTCAAAATAAGGTCAAAACTTCAATCGCGTTTTCTCAAAAACGTACATTTCGGGCACATGCGCGTTAGTGGCCTTTTTCTGGGAAGGCGACGATATTTAACTTGTTGCAGAGGGGGCAAATTAGGAAATGTGTGCATTTAGAAAACTGACACCACAACACTTACACTGTAATTATGAAGTAGAAGAGATGTGTTTTACAGAATACAGTGGAAAAAAAAAGTTTGTATGTCTTGGGCTAATTGGTAGAGCCTGTGTGGAGCATTATCATAGCTCAATATACAGGTACATTGTATATAATGTTGAATTTTGATGTTTAGTAGTTGATAATATTTCCCTAGCCTGTTTTTTGTTTTTGTTTTTTAAATAATAATTTGAACTACATACAGGATCTAGCATTTTTCATATTTGTTGAAGTTAGAGGCTAAGTTCATTTTGGTAATAAGATTTCTTTAAAGTAAAGTCACAAACATGAGAGAAACATATGTACAGTACATGTATGTGTTAAAAGTTCAAGAAAAACTTTGTACTGTGTTATTTACTTTGTGAGCACTCTTCCGTTTCCATTTAGCTTTTAAAGATAATATTTCAGATTGTTTTCCAATATTTATATTTGGATGCACATGTTTTTACACACCTTTTTGTATTTAAAAAAGTATACATACGTACATGTATGTATTTTTCAAGCTGCAAGGGCATGGAAAATTATGTAATTTAGTTAAAAACAAATGAAGGAGGTACTCACAAGGCAAATCATTGGAATATATGTACACAGTAATATTCTTTTTGATTGTGTACAACTGAAAAAATTGTAATCTTCTTCACCAGATTTTACCCAGATCTGTCATCTGATGTCAGTTTTTAATTAAACCAGCTTATTATCTAGCTAGACTTCTCCAGAAAGAAGAATGATTACCATGTATCATTTTTGTTGTCGTTGTTTTTGTTTTGTGTTATTTTATTTTTTCTTTTTACCTAATCAGCAGAATAGACAGTTACTCTTCTAATTGTTGATTTCTCGAAGTACATGTAGTTGTATGTCAGAGATGCCTCTGGTTATATTAGTGCATTATTCAGGCAGGAGTGTAGCCTAATAATCATGAGTGGTGATACATGTATGTAATAAGCATTTTTTCCATGTTGCAGGAAGAATAATTTCAGCATGACAGACATACAACTCTCCCATTTGGATGTATTTGCATCACATTTTGTATCTTATTTGAAAAGTTTGCTCAAAATTACCAGCTTTCACTTGTTGGAAGTAGATTAAAAAAAAAAAAAAAGAGAGGTTTTCATTGTCATTATTTATTTGGAGCGGGTGCACCATCAAATTGCATACTTGTAGGCTTTACAAGTCATGCCCATGCCTTTTTAGAGATACTCCTTAATTTGAAGTTTTGAACTGAATTTTTTTTTCTGAAGAAACATCCTGTGTTTTAACATGATTGGGAGGTCTACATGTACGTGTGCATGTAGGCCTAGTATGTGTACATAATATACATGTGGTTCTTGCTGTAAATGATTGACAGAAAGTGCAAGCCACCCTGGCATGGTCCTTGCAATCCTCGAGTGGATCATTTATCAGACAGGGAATGACACTGGTCCTGACATTCATACTAATTGTCAGTTTGGGCCTAGCATAAATTCCTATTCAAGAGAGCTGCAATGCAGTGATGAGTGTACTCAATTAGTGTTTACATGGGAGTCAAACCAGAAATAGTCCTTTCAAGATCAATAGCAATGACTGTTTGAAAATGTATACATGTAGATAAAAAGGTGAAATAGTAAAAAATTGTAATTCTAAACTTTAAAAGCTTTTAGAGTTAGAGAAAGATATGTACATGTAGACGTAAACATCTAGACATGTACGTCTTGATGTTCTTTCTAAGAAACTTTCTGTTTAAGACTTTCATCATTAGAAGAAAAATATGTACCTGTATGCAAATGAAGGTTGGATTTTTAGTCCGTGAGAAAATAGTTAAAGGGTAAGTCCATCTCAAAAGTTTCACTGTTTCAATAAAAGGAGATAAATTTGAACAGCATTTTAAAAAAAGAAATGAGCAAAATCGGTCAAAGGATAAGAACATTACACTCATTTACATTTTCTAGTAAACTACTCTCGGCTCTGCAAATTGGCAACACTGATGACATCATATGCGAGCAGCTCTTCATTCACTTTGTACATGAAATTTCACATTTTCTCAATTTTCTTGGAAGTAACACATTTTCTAACCCCCATAATCAATGTATGTTCAGAAGAATTGCTTTTTACATAACATACATGTACTTTGATTATGGGGTAAGAAAATGGGTAACTTCCAAGAAAATTGAGAAAATGTGAAATTCCATGTACAAAGTGAATGGAGACCTGCTCGCATATGATGTCATCAGTGTTGCCAATTTGCAGAGCCGAGAGAAGTTTACTAGAAAATGTAAATGAGTGTAATTTTCTTATTCTTTGACCGATTTTGCTCATTTCTTTTTTTAAATGCTGTTCAAATTTATCTCCTTTTATTGAAACAGTGAAACTTCTAAGGTGGACTTACCCTTTAAACACTAAGAGCTAAATATTCCAAACTTCAGAAGATGAATGCATTGATTTATCAGGAAACTTTTGGGAAATTATATATTTTTTCTTTGTAAACACCTGCTAGTGCATTCATTATTATTGGATGCCTTGCCAAATCTGATAACTGAAATGGCAGTTTTTATTTCAGATATAAATTTCTCCTTCTCATGTAGTCTCAAGTTAATCTATCTTTAGTTTTCCCCCTTTTGCCATTGACTGACAGCCATGAAGTGTGGAGGGCTTTTCTTGTCTTTGTGCTTGAAAGCTTGCTTTGCTCTGCAAACAGAACCCTGCATGCTGTTTAAAGCAAATAACGTTATAAAGTTAACATGAGACTTGCAAAAAGGGGAAAAATAATCTCAGACTCATAGTATGAAACAATGTGGTGTAAATCAATGCATGATATGCATGAAGTATATTGTTATGTGATATTTTAATTGTATACTTGGACTTTGGAAATCCTTGCCCTGGCTATTTATGGATCCTACACGTAGAGTGCTGCAGTAAGATCTGAATGCTGAACTTTGTTATGAGTGAGACTTTGATCATGTACATGTAGATTATTATGGTTTATTATCATACAAAATGGCTTCATGCTGTTGCCAAGACCCCTTAATATACCATCTTAACAGAAATTAATTGAAATTTTTCCATACTTTATTTCATGGTTATATACGTGTACATGTACATGTACGTTATTATTTCTAACCCTGTGGCAAACGTACATGTAAACATGAAACCCCAACAATAGTACAGTTATCTTTTACATTCAGTGCTGTGTGGGATTTTTAAAGTTTGTGTATGTTACCTCGAAAAAACACTGCAGATTTATTTTTTAATGCAACTTCGCTAGTGCATGAATAATACACAGTAGTTGAAATACAGGTACATATTGGCTGCTGTATTTCCTTGAACTTCCACTATCCATTAAAAAAAATTCTTCAGGAAGTTTCTGTGTAGGGTATTTCTCTATCAGTAATCCTCGACATTTTTGCAGGTGTAAGAAGTCTAATTTGTGCAGCCTTTCTTTGTTGCACCCTGTTTGTTCGTAGTGAGCAAGTATACATTCACCATGACCTTTATAATGGGCAGCAGATTTTCCTCCAGCAAGGCGTGACCAAATAGTTAAGACAGGAATGTTGCCCTGAGCCAGAGTACAGCTCAAATTTGGAGAAATCTTTGTCCCCACAGATTATGAAAACATGGGTGCTTTTTCTCTCCCTCAAATTTAGCTGGGGCTATTGTTGTTGGTCTACCCCCAAAAAGTGCCAGAATCCACTTTGGCTGGGTTTAATATTTGTATCTCAACACCTTTCAAAGCTGTCTTGCGGATCACATAAATGGAACAGTGATGACAAATTAAGGCCCTCTCTTTCTACAGTTATGTGGTTGTGTTTAGTGGAGGTTTTTTTCTGTTCTTTGCTATTGCTACTATTGCTTTTTTCCAGAATGATCATAATGTTCTGTGATCATACATGTAGAATTTATGTAGATGAACATCAAAATTTTCGTGAATGATCAATTGTTAGATTCTAGAGTTTGAAGAAATACACTGAAAGGGAATCTGCAGGCCTACATTCAGTTAGATTTAATTCAAAATTTATTAATGTGAAATGTATTTGAAACTTTTTGTTAAACCAAATCATGTATTAGAATATTATTATTCATGTTCCAGCAGTATAAGTAGTTGAAATATGTTATGTTCATGTACATGTTTGACAGTCATCATTTCATAGACTGAAATTGATACTTTGTATTTTTTTGTTTGTTTATTTTTATTTCATCATTCCTTTTTTCACTCAAAGAATTTGAAAATGTAAAACTGGTAAAGCATTGATAAGCCCCATGCATTACATCTTGCATGTGAGATGGAGGTGTTTTCGTGGGCATAAGCCTACATACATGTATATGTACTCCCATTAGGGCTAAATGTACTGTACATTCTGTCCTACATGTACACAGGCCCATTTCCTGGACTGGGTGTACTGACCAGTTTCCATGTACTTTTGCACCCATGTAGATTTGTTCTGTATTCAGGTGTTGCTTTTTAGCATTAATTTGCACTTTGTCATAGATTAATTCTCTCCATCCTCCACACTGTTGAGTCAGGGAGTTGTTATGAACTGCAGTCTTATTTCCTTTTTAACCCTTACATGTTGTGGTTGACCAGAAGGTGTTTGACTGATTGATCATTCTGGTTTTAGGATGTCTAGTATGAATTTCAGACTGCGGCAAACTACAAGTATTAAGTCTTTGTATTAAAACAAGAATCAAGTTGAAGGCTTAAAGTATAGAAGTATCGTGTGAAAATAAAACATAACTGGAGTTCCTGTTAAGGAATAATAATCAGTCGATAGTCCCAAGAACAGGCATGTAGGTATTGTAGTGATTTTGAAAGGGATAACAAGGTGTTGTGATCATAGACTATATATGAGCTTAAGTTAAGCATATCCCATAATGACCAGTAAAGCTCATATGAATGGATCTTTTTAGATTGGACAATCACTGATGTACCACTAACAGTTCTACCCTGTCATTGACTGTGGCTATTCATTTGATTAATAATAGGTGTGCACCTGTGCAACGCCTGCATCTTAAGTACATGTACATTGACCCGTATACAGTGTGCCTTCTGAATTTGCTTTTCTTTGTATTCCTCCTTTGTTCCTGTAAAGTAAATCCTATTGTAAACTGGAAAACAGGAAATGGGAACTAGCAATATTACACTTTTCTTTGTCACTCATTGATATTCAGATCAAGATTAAAATTTGATTTATCATTAAACCAAAGTTGAGTGTAAACTTGTTGATTAAAAACTAAATGCTGTACCTACAGTATATGCATGTAGGCCTTGTACATTGTACCTGGAGTATAGATAATACACATGTACGCTCTATACATGTATGTGTATCATGTTAATGTTCACAAATTAGAACCAATTTACGAGGGGATCTTTCATATTTGTTACCCTGAAAAATCTTACGAAGTGATTTACATGTACACTATATTGTCGGATTGTACACTGCATAGATTGTAGCATCTTGCATTTACCAACCTAAAGTTTACCAGCATTTCAAGGTGTCATATTTCTAAATTATGTAATATATGCGTTTCCTTTTTTTTCCATATACAGGGAATTGCAGTCCAACCGCATTGCCAGCATCCCAGATGGAACTTTTGATAGGTTATCACAGCTAGAAGACTTGTAAGTACAAACAATATAGTTAATCATGAATATAATGGAGGGAGAGTTCATTCAGTAGACTACTTCTTTACAAGCTAAGGGTTTTATACTGCTTACATGTACATAAATGAAAACTGTTTGCTCTAGTGTTAGGAGAATATTTTTGAAAATAGCATATTTATTAATATTATTCACAACTCTGTGCATACTCTAAACCATATTTTGTTCCCGTCCAATTAACACAGTTTTAAAAGTGGTGAGAGGAAAGTCCTAGTCCATTTTGATCCCTAAGTATTGATTAGTAAAGTACTCTGACCAGGGTCTTTGACCTTTTTATATTGATGTATATAAATTCAATATCATTTCCTCTTATAGAGTTAAATGATTTGATTACAGGTTAATTATAAGATGATGGACATACATGTAAAAAGATTGGGAAATTTTAGTTTGGAAACAAATTACAATTCTGTGGGCCGAAATATGGTTTCTATTTTTGTCAAAGGAAGTACTTAGTTAAAAACACCCAATTCAGTATGCTCCAGACAATTGCTTTGATTAATGTTGTGAGGAATTTGTACTTTTGTGAGAATGTGTGAAGTTGCTCTGGCCATAGTTGAAGTTGAATTCTGACTGTTGTTGAATTCTGTTGCAAATTGTCACATGACTGTTTTCTGTTTACCTCTCTGTTTTTGTGATCCATTTTTGTCTCCAAGAATAGATCCCTGTAGATTGTATAAAACTTAGCTTGACTTGAAATAATTCTGTGTTTTGTACAACTCATTCCACTGGACATATGAGCAGATTGACTCATCAAAGAGCTCCCTACTCATCCTTTTGGTGTCATTTTGATTTCTTAAAGAAGCAGTCGCATGGCAACAAATCTCTCTGTCTGGCCGCCTTGGACAGGAATTTCTAAACATGAAAAATAAGCAACATACTGATTGCATGGTAGGAAGTCATCTCTTCAAAATCATTTACCTTCGATGGAGAGTCGAGTCTACTGGTTTTGGAACTTATCTCTGCATGTCTGTGATTTGTATAATGCAAACAGTACTGAACATGACAATGATATCCCTTTCTTATGTAGTAGTGATATTTGTGATAACTACATTGATCCAATACTAGCAATCATGATGTTGATGATGAAATAGCTTTTTAAACCATATCATAGCAAATTAATGTTGGAATATTGTAGTGTATAAAAAGAAACCTACAAACATTAAGTTTTCTTAATGCAACTAATTTTGGAGGGTGAATATCACTATGAAACACTTTGCATATGTTTTAAAATTAGGGAATGTAAATTGCAGATTTTGGCTCCCTGCTAATGCATTTGTTATACATTTACATTTGAGTTATTAAGCACAAGCATTCTATGTTGAATAATGTCTTAGTACCTTGGTTAAGAAAAAGATATTAAACGGTGAAAATTTTGATTAAATGTCACACAAATATTTTAGGCAACTTAAAATGATGCTCTTTATAAGTCTTGCTTTCAGCATTGCTTTGTTTTTGCACACTTGAGAGATCGATGAAAGTAATAGTTTTATCTGCATATCCCTGTGCATATCACAAGGCACTGCAAGGGTCAGGTGGAAAGCTCAGGTTTCTGTCAATGCATTATTGACTGTGAGATGGCATAGTTTTCCATGCAAGGAAATGTTGAGGTTTGCATGACTTGTATAGGTCTACAACATGTTGATAATCAAAATGGGTTACACCCAGGAGTTGTACTTATACCTCTTGCTCACTCTCACTGATACATGTAACTCACTATCCCATGTAAAAGTTTTTAAAGAAAGTTTCTTAAAATTGAATTACCTTTTGATATACAAATTAGCTTTTCATGACAATTTTGAAATGTTGCTTTCAAAGGAAAAAAAATTTAACATTAAAGGCCTAACTACATGTACACACAAGAACAGTGGCCTGTTTATTAGTTTTAGATCATTTTTTGGTTTGAAAGCTATGAAGTGCTTCCGTCGTGATTATTCAGTCCATTGGTGGTTCAATGATGCATTCTAGTTTGTGTGAAAATTGAACACAGCAAGCCATCCTTATTCAAAAATCAAAATGGACTGCCCACACAGAAAAAATAAAAGCATGAAGAAAAAAAAAACAAGATGGAGAAGAGAGTGAAGAAAAAAAAATGGATGCGATGGAGGAGCTAGGGGAAGCTGTCTTCTCTTTTGACTGTCTTAGCAGAAAGGCTTTTATCAGTGAAAATTGATAGCTTTGCCCCAACAAATGTGGCAAGATTGAATTGATTATGCATTGGAGGGAGAGAGAACATTTATGCAGTGCATGCAGAGATCTCTTGTGTGCATGCATGTGCAGGTTATTGGTAGGATGTAGTGGTGCATATTTCTTTGGTGATGAATAATGCAATTTGGGTGTTTGGCATGCTGGGTGCATAAATGACCATTTTCCTCAAGTGTAAAGACAAACAAACAAACAAAGTATTCCTCATTAATATTCTACTTGTTTCTTTGTAGCGGTAATTATGGGTATATATTTCATTGTGAGTATGGGTTGCGAATGTTACATGTTAAAGTTAGTGGGTTATTCATCTTCCTCAAAACCGATCTGCTTTTACTCTAAACTCTACATGTAGGTTTCCCCCTCCACTATATCTACATGTACATGTCTGTATGACCAGTATTCTTGCCGTCTTGATAGACATTTTTAATACGTAGCCTTAGCGCACCTTGACAAAGCCTGCCTCTACAGGCGCACAGAAAAATGGGGACAGTGTGTTTCTCCATTCTGCATTTTTCACAGCTGAGATGTGCTAAATAGGCTTACACCCCGCTGAGTGCAGCCTTGCTTTGCCAAAAGCTTCATGCATAAATTGGTGTGCTGAAGCATGGTCACGTTCACAGCCAGCCAGCCAGCCAGCCAGCCAGGGCAGGTTCTGTAGCCTGATGCCATCTCAATGCTCACTCTCTCTTGCTCTCTTTCTATCTGATCTGTCTCCTCCCAAGCACCTAAGTGATGTGCAATCCGTGCATCTCATTGGTTTTAACCTGCTGTTAGGATGCCCGATAACTTGCATGTTCCACGTTTAACTATCCAGTATAAATGGGCAAAACGCAACAAGATACAATACCATTGGGAGCAGAATAGATTCGAAGTGAAACATTCAGGTTTAAGTGGCTTTCATGGTTTATATGTACATGTAGAATTATCTCAATAATTCCTAAGTAACACTCTCCTCTGTCTAATGAAATTATCAAAATGACATCAAAAATAATTTTTGGATAGCAGCAGTTTAGCAAGGTAGACAATTATGATTATGGTATCAATTGAATTCTAAGGAAATTATTTCATCATCCTGTATTTTCTTTTATGTCATGAATTGCCTTTATGTGGTCCTCATGGCTCCCCAAACTGCAGCTAGGTAATTTTTGACGAGTTCCGCTCCTAGCTTTTGTTGGGCCATTGAGCACAGAAATAACTTATTGCTGTGAAGAAGGAGGTATTTTTCAGTGTTGTCCTATTGATAGCCACAATGCAATCTGTTTTGGCCCATTGAAATCTTGGCATTGTGGTGTAAGTGTACACAAATTTCACACTCCGATAACTGCGCTAACATCAACATCGTGACCTTCCTGCGGATGTTCTTTTCTCAGTTAAAATCTCTTCTTTTTTTTTCCAGCGATCAGGGATATTTTTATTGGCAGTTTTATCGTTCGCCTGTGTGTTGGCAAGTGAATTATGGCCCTGATCTTTTGTAGCTCGTTGAATATGAGAATAATGGTTTTTATTTTCATTTCATGCCTCAAGAAATTATTGGGAGTCTGCTGCTAATTCCATGACATTGTTCCCTCTCCCAGTGTACATGTACATGCTAAATACCCATGCACTTAAAGATCTCTGTAAGTGCAAGATTTATAGACATAACATGCTATGACATATTTAGGAAATCTTTAACTTGTTTTACTCAAGGCTTACTAGAAGTTGGAAGATGATACCTTTGTGACTAAGGCTAAACCATTGAAGTTTATTTTCTATTACAAGGTTTGAATGTGAATGTGAACCTCTGTTTTTGGAATGGAAAAATCTCCCCTTTTCACTGCAAAGGTGCTCTTACTCTTGTATGCTCATCCCAGAAATCAAATCATCTGAAATTTCATCTACATGTTGTTTGCTGCCACCAGGCACTGGCAAACAGAGCTGGGCGAGCACAAACTTTGAAATTGGTTGAAGATCACGCTTCTTTATATGCTGTCATGGGTTCTTGTTCGTTTGCTAGCTTTCACATGCCCCTGCTAGCCAATGTGCTGTGTTTCATATGCCCAAACTCATGTAGGAGATAAAATCTCGGTTCAAAGAGACGTGCTTGTTTTAGAGGAGATGTGGCAAATTTTTACTTGCAGGAGAAATGAGCAAAGAGTGAACAGAAGAAAAGAAACTAAGCACTAAGGAGGAAATTGATGCTATGTAGTTCTTTACTGCAAAGTAACATTTGTTGTTTTCTATTGGCAAGCAAACTGAAGGTGTTTGAAGTGCATTCCACCCCCCCCCCCTTCTTTCCCTTTCTCTTGTCCATTTGCTTCTTTTATGTAAAAACTTTGGCTGGTTGTGTACACAAGCGACTGTGGAGCAGTCGGTTTTAATGAATGGCAAATGAGTGAGCCCTGTCACTTTGTCCATTGTGGCATGGCTCTGCCATAATTAAAGCAGGGCTTTGAACAGTGCAAGATGACAAATAAGGGGGATGAATAGGCCTTTTGATAGAGTATTTGCCTGAAGAGACAGTGGTTTATTACTTAGTCTAAATTGAAGATGTGGGATATTTTTCTTTTCTCTTGGAGAATAACAGCAAAGGACTACATGTGTTATATTTTACATGTACCTTGCAGATGCTTTTGTAAAAGTCAGGTTTATTCACATTTCTATGTAGTAGTACTCTAGGCCTTTGATTGTTAACATTTCCAGGCCTACATTAAATTTACTGCAGGCTGCTGGGCAGTATACGGGTCAAAAATATTGACCGGGCATGGTTCTACTTGACGTAATAGATGCATATGTAGTTAACAAAAAGTTATACACGCAGTGAGACAAGAGCATCAACATTTGGTATAATTCCCTTCAAAATGAAAACATTTTGAAAGGCATGTTTCTGCTGAAATATCCCCTTTTGGGAATCCATATGCAGGATGTGGTATATGAAACAAATATTGACTCCTTTTCAGGTATAATAGTTGAAACTATGGCCCCTTGGTGATCTTGTGACTGCACAATGTCCCCAATAGAGTACAGTCTCAAGATCACCTCGAGTCTGAGATATAGTTTTAACCATGCCCCTCAGAGTGGTCAAAACTTTATAATAGACTCAACCACTATTATACTGTGGAAAGTACCAGCCGTATTTATATCGTGAACATAATTTATTTGAAACTGGCACCCCCTGTTTTGGGAGACAAAGTATCTTATATTTTTTTGATGAGTAATTACTCATTATGATAAGATAATTTGCTAGTTGATTTTTTTTTCCTAAAGTTTAGTACTGCCAGCAAAAACAACAAATTATTTGGTTAAACATTTTATGACTCTTGCCATCCTTAAAAAAACAGAGAGAGAGAAAAAAGAACCCCACTAATATTATAGTACATACATCTGGTAAAAAGTTTTAATCTTTGAGAACTGTATCTACAGCTTTTACATGTACATATAGATCATTGTTAGTGCTCTGCAAAGGCAGACAAACCAATTTTCTCTGCATGTTGACCTATAGTTTTAACATAGTAGTTTTCCACCCTATCTAATCATGGTCTAGCTAAAATAATGACATCTAGCACCTAGAACAAAAGCTCCCTTGCTCTGGCCCAAGTGGAAGTGTTGTCCCAGATTTTGTTTATATGTGTAGGCCTAACAACATCCAAAAAAATAGGGAAGTGTTTTCATTGTTTTGGAACTGGCATTATGTTTATTTGTACAGTATATGTGTAGGCCTATGTGTTTTCACTTTTTACACAAGGCCTCCAAATAAATCAAAATTTTCATGATTTTTTTTTCAAGATTTGGAAAAAAGTGGCTTATAAGCAGTAATCCATTAGTCCAGATAAATTACTGGGTAAAAACAATTTACATTATTTGTTTTTAATACTCTGTGTACAGTTGTACATGTAATACTTGAACATGTACATGTGAGTTGTTTCATATGCCATAATTATTTTAGTTGGAATGGACATTCAAAACAATATTCAGATGATGAGTTTTTAATGTGATTGGTCCACATGCAGAATTAGCAATCCCTCAGATTCATGAGTTGTGATATCTGGAGAAAGAAAGCACAGTTTTAAAGATATTGAAATTGTTTAATAATAGCTCTAATTTTTCCTGAAAAATCATCTCTTTTTCAAATTTAAATAGATCTTGCTCATAGATCAAGCTTTGAAAATTAATCATTCACATGTGGCATTGTGCTGAAGAACTTACAATTTTTTTGCACCGGCTTTGATGCATTTTCTTAAATAATTTTCTTTATGCGTGTACAGTGTATATGAAAGAAGTGGATTTAGGTGAGAGGTGTCAGTCACCCAGGTAATTAGGTGTCAGGTCTTTTTGGTTGGAAGGGGATCAAGGAGGGAAAACAACCCTAATTGAATTAAGAAGGGCGGAGTAACAGGCTAATCCCATGGAAAACTGACGCTTTGTGATTAGACAATTATGAGATGAGCAAGACATGAGAACAGGCGGGAAGGAACTCAAGTTAACAGGTTTTTCTTGCTTCCTATCCCCTTTAATTTTTTTAATTTTTTTTACTTAAATCTATTTTTGTGGGGGAAGGGAGGGTGGGTTCTGGTAATTTTAAGGCTTGAAATTTTTCTTTTTCTGAAAATGTATGTATTAGAAATAATAGATACCAGATCGAGAAGTATTTTGTTTATCTCTGTGTGGTTGCTGGTTTTCTAGAAACATATTCCAATTGAAAAGGTAATTTACTTCTAAACTTTCTTTGGCTACATTCCTTATTTCTGTTTTGCAGTTCTACTTGGACATGTAAATGAACTTGATTCCAACACCACAAACTTGTCTGAGTTCACCTGCCATTGTACGTTCGTGACACAGGCATACAATCCTCTTAATGTGCACAGTTGTTTTTCATTCCTCAATTTGCTAGTTGAAATTGTCGGTATGCTGCACTTCAAAAGCTTGTCTTTTTTCCCCCCTTAATACTTGAATTACCATTTATCATTTATTTCATTCTTTGTTTACTGGGTTGTGTGTTTTTGTTTTGTTTTCTTGTTTTTGTCGAAGATGTTGTTGACCGCTGTATTATAAGCCCTCATTTTGGAGCTAATAAACAAATCAGCAGTGCGTCCTGCACTCCTACAATTGAGTTTTGATCACTGGATGGTGGGCTTTGATGTGAAAGATGAAGAAGTTAGCATTCTCAGTGGGAAAGGGGTGTTTAATTTCATGATTGGTATGTGGATTCCCACTGGCTTCTTTCACACTTTGGGTCCAGAGAGGAGCAAACCCTTGCTGTGATTTAGCCAAGAAGCTGCTCCTATAAAAAGCCCTCTCTTCTGCATTCTTAAAAGCAAGAAAGGCAAATTTGTAGATGTTGCATCATTTGATTGTTTTTTTCTTTGATGTGAGTACAGATTGGATTCACATGCATAATATGTATGTAACTGAAAGAAGTGAGAAATGAACCATGAGCAGTGCGTAGTTTTGAATCAGCTGAAGTCTTTGAATTTCAGGTACTGGAGCATTAATGAGTAAAGAATTACTCATCAGATTATACTATTACCTAGTACCATCTAATTCTGCAGTACTGTCATTGTTTCATTTATTGTTTTAATCATGTACTTAAATGATTTTTTTTTAGGAGGGATTATCATGAATATGGAGATCTGTTGAAAATTTTGACAATTTTATTCATTGTCATGGATAATAAGAGATAGTCATTTTGGGAGGAAGGATAAAATTTGACAGAGAAGCTCTTACAGATAACATCATAATGGCATCAATTTTGGCTAGTTCTCATGAGATTTAGATGACATGGAACTGGCATTTTGTTTGTTTGGATAGCAAAATCATCAGCTATGGGAGGCTTTAGTGTACAGATCTGGCAAGGCTCATAATTCCCGAAGATGCTCTGTATTCCATGGAAAAATATGGTTTGATTTTGTTGAGAGGGGTACACACCGTCGGTGGGTAATCCCAGCTATGTGCTGAATAATGCACCGAGACAGCATCTCTGCATTCATGTTCTCCAGCTACCACTATGTTTGGCCAACACTTCTCCGTCACTCAGCAGCCGTCCTGCCGCTGCTTCATGCCAACATCTCAACCCTAATTCAAGTTGCTTACTTACTGCACCTGTGATGGACCCTTCGAAAACTTGTCAGCGGTGACACCTTTTGTGTTTGTACTTTGTGGCAAGGCATCCAGATATCAGCTTGAGAGAAATGAAGAAGAAGAAGGGAGGGGAGAGAAAAGTAGAGTTATGCTTCTAAACAATATCTAATCCATCAATTTCTTTGACTGTTATTCTGATGCAGGGCTATTCGTTTCTGTGTTTTGGGGGGTGTTCACTTGGGCTAGATTGGGCCACACAGCATGGCGGGGGTTGCGTAAACACCATGCAGTAATCCATCTCTAGTTAATGCGATTTTGGCAAGTGTTGGAGAAAAAGACGGCTCTGCTCACAACTGTCGTCAAATTCAATTTGTTGAATGCCAGGAAAGTGATTATGAAGGACCCACACCATCCCATCCTGCATGAAAATTGACAACAATTCTGCTGTCCCACAGTGCGAAATGTAGCTCTTTCTCTTATCATGCCATCGTATTTTTTCTGAATGTTTGTGAGATCCAAATAGTGCATTCCATGTATTCATGGTTCATGACAAAATTTCAAATAACAACATAACTTCACTGGCACAGGTTTTTTGAATTTCTAATAGAGTATTGTTGTTCCTTTTAATTATATTCAAGTGATATCATCAGTCATCAGATACGGAACCTGCACTTTGTAGTTGCATTTCTAGTACCCCCCCCCCCCCCTTTAGCTCATCCAGTGCACTGACTGCCTTTATACCCTTGTAATCTGCCAATAGAATCTAATCACAAGATTTATTCTGCTTTTTCTATATATTTTTTTCGTTGGTCTGAAGACTAGTGCAAAGCCACATTGTGTGAAGCCAGTTTATTTCACATTCTCCCTGAGGGAAACTCCTTTGTGTCGTTTGATCGTCTTTCGCACCCCTCAGCAGGGCCCGCCTTTGTTGGGCCATGCTCCATGAAAGGAGCGCTTTAGAGACGAGTCACAATAGGTGTTGTGAAAGAGGGCTGCTCTATTGTCAGCAGGCACTCGACTCTGATGGAATGTGATGGGAGGGAAAAGACCGAATTGCAAGGGAAGAGAGGAAGGAGGAGAGTGTGCCGTACTAGGAATGAGTGGTGTAGTGGTGGGTGCTTTGAGTAATGAGGCATTTTCAAAAGATTTGGGGGCTGTTAGATGTGAAAAGAAAGATTGGTTTGGGAGAGGAGAAAAAGAAATCAATTGTGTGGATTAAGAAGGGACAATGGACAGGCTCGCTTAGAACAGGGAACACAGCTGTATATCGTGGTCTGGGGATGGTTATAAAACAGCACATGGGTGCATGAAAATACCAGCTCATTTTGCTCTAATCATACTTGAAGTCTTAATTGAGCTGTCACTAATTATAACAAATCATTGTGATGAGGCAAAAAATCATCTTTCCTTTGATTTTGTATACCAGACTCTGGCTCTGAGGACTATTTACAAAGATTTACTTTTTATGCATTCATTTGGTGTAAATTAACACCATTAGATACTAGTAGGCATTTTGTTCACTTGAGTTTTGGGGAATGCAGGTAACTTTCTGCTCATTTTTTTAAATTTAATTTGCTTTATTATGATATTCACCTCACCTGGTTTTCTTATGAAAGATGTCAGTTCATGTCATGTAAGTGTTTTTACAGATCAAGTCCACAAAACAAGCTTATTCATGTAGTTGCCAACTTAGTTGTGTAGTGAAAGCTCATATATATATCTTCCTCAATGTACTTTGTAGGCCATTCAAAGAGAAAAAGCATTTTGAATATACGTAAGTGCAACACATAGCAAAGACGTCCCATTATGATTATCTGCGTTGTTCATCCTCAACTACATGCACGAGTCAAGAGGAGAGTAGTAGAAAGAGAGAAGATGAGAGAGAAAAATCCATAATATCTGTTTTCTTCCTCAGGCATTTTGAAATCTGGGTATGCAGCTTTGGCTTGGCGAATTATGCCTTGCATTGAGCAGCATCAGACTAGGCCTATACGGGGGCATTCGATATGCACCAATCCAGTTAGTGGGCTAATGCTTATTAAAGTTCACGCCATGCAGCAGAGCGCTTTATTTTCCTTCTTCTCTTCATTTCCCGAGGTGCATTTCGCACCTGTCCCTTTGCCTCTTATTAATCTTCCTCTGTGCTCAGCAAGAAGTAAGATGGAGGGGGGGGGGGGGGTGGAATACGAGAGAAACGGACGCAGGTATTACTCTACGTCAGTCAGCAAGCAAAAGTGGACTAAAGCTGGCCGGGAGGTGCATGCGAAATGTGATCCCCGCGGAATTATACTAGGTTCTGTTTCCGATTGGTTCCTCTGATTTTGCCCAACACCTACGTGTATGTTTCTTCCTTTTCTCTACCCCTGTTGTGGGGCCCTAATGTCCTAGATTTTAGTACAGTTTTGTATGATATGTATTTCTACTACTTGTACATGTAAGATTATTGTTACCTTCAAGAAGTTCCTTTTCTGTTTTTATTTATTTGAACGGCCCATAGGAAATAAAGCTTTGACATAGAATTTACAACTAAACCTTTGGAAAAGTAATGCATATTTCGTCACATTTATGATTTGAATGTGATGTTATAAATATGGATATGAAGAGCTATTCAAAAACTGCTGTTAGAAGATGCTACAAGGTAGTCATATTTTAATAGCAAATAGACATCTTTTTCCTTGATGCATTATATTCATGTGATGGCAGTGTTACCCAGTTTCCTTTATATTACATGCATCTCCTTCATTTTATCCCTGGGTTATCATTCATATTTGGTTTTAGTTTGAGCAAAGTAAAGGAGGGTGGGGTAGTCCTGTCTTCATCAGGGTATGCGATAACCAGGTTCTGTCTGGGGTTGGATTACCAACTCCATACAGGCAGGGATTATCAGAGCGTGTTTTTAGAAAGGGGGGTGATGATGTAAATGCTGCTCAGGGTCTATGGTTCCAGTTTGGAAGTGCAAAGCGCAGATTAAGGTTGCAGGGATTAGGGTGGATTCCGCTCGACCCTGAACTAGGGGGAAAGAAAAATAAGGCATGGGTTCCCTCTGCTAACAGGATTCCCACAAGGAGGGACTGTAGGAATATGGGAGTTGGGCGGGCATGATTGGATAAGGGTATGGGCGCAGTGGAGATGGGCTTGACATGCCAGCCATGCTAACCAGTAATCCTCATGGGGCATAATCACTACATTATGTGATAGTCATGCAAAAAATGAATGCCAGAGATTGGTTGAAAGGTTCAGGCTTTCTTCTTGCACATGCATAGTGTGATTGTTGTTCTATTTTTTTTTACCATTCTTATTTCTCTATTTCCTTGTACTATTTTGCTAAGTCTTCTTTGTACTTAGTCATAGGTTAAACTAATGTGCATTAGGCAAAAAAAAAAAAATTGTTGTATTGGAGTAACGTGTCACTGAAACATAGGGTCGGTAGGGCGTTTTTTTTGGTTGTTTTTTTGTTTTGTTTTTTTTTTCTTCCCCCTTATGATATGCATATATGATACCACTATTTATACACATACATACACCCAATACGCACACCCATACGTGTACATGCATATATACAAACATACAACCCACTGGAGACGGGTTCATTTTGCTATATTAACTGGTTTCCCATGGACCCCAGCCTGAGATATCTCATGCACCGTCTCCAACAGGTTACGCAACAGACCAGGATGCCAGTTAATGCTTTCACTTTGTCAACTATACATGTATATTCACTATTGTCAGCTATTTCTTGCAATATTTCACCTATTACAGCATTTATGTCAAACTTTCGGAGAGCACTAAACAGAGTTTTAGGCCTAAGTTTACCCGTGACCTTCACAGTGTACAACGCCATGTTGAGGTACACAGCTAGCAAGCTAGCGCTATGTTGAGCGAGATACACAGCAATATGGGCGAGGATATTGCCCAAACAAGCGGCATTGGGAGTGCTCACGAAGAAAAAGAGGTTTACTCTCGCCGAAGCCGCTCGAAACACATATTTTACGGTGGGAAAATAGCTGTTCTATCCGCAACACTTCCAGGTTTTCTACACAGCAAATTCGATCGTGAAGGCAGCACGATCATATGCGATATCGATAGCAATAAATAAAAAAAAAAACCTAGGGTCGGGGATGTTTTAAGGGTCGGGCGGGTTACGCGAATACAACAATTTTTTTGGGGGGGGGCCTTATTGAGACATCAGCCAATTCTTACAGTTTTGAATGAATTATTAGTATTCATAACTACTTCAATTCTCAATATGGCTGCTGAAGTCTTAGCCAAGGAAACCAAATTTTTGAGGGGGGCTTGGACATTTTTATGAAAGGTTATTGGTTTATTTAGTCAGGTGTCCTGGACTATGAAGACCGTGGCATGGGTCTTGTTTGCTTCCTATTTTAATATCCTAAGATGTTTGTGTGTGACCCTGGCCTGTTATTTGATGTTGAGCAAGACTGGCCCAGTGTGTGTGTACGATGTGATAAAAAAGTGTGAAAATCGTGTGTTGGGTGGCACCTCAGAACAAGGCAAAACTAAGGTCTGTTTTCCAAAACACAATCAGATTAACGGCTGTTTGAACAGTGCTTGATATTTGCTTGCTAGTCATGTGACCGGGGTATCTTGATTACTTATTACACATTGGAGGAAGATAGGGTCTCACTACAAGAACCATTTGTATGTCCGTTATCGTTGAACCGTTGATTATTCAGCTCAGTTCAAATCCCCATTATCACTTTTAAAACTTAATTTGAAAATTCTGAGGTAAACTCAAGGACTGTTAGATAAGTTTCCTTTTGAACATCTATAGTATTTCCTTCTGTTGTTAGGAAAATGTTAGGTCAGTTCTGATTCTACTTTCTTGATGTTAAAAGGTCTAAGGTCAGAGGTTACCAAGACAATTTTAGAAATACTTGTGAACATCGATGAACCCATTTAGAGCACTGCTCATTAATTTCACTTATTTTGTGAAATTTTAATGTTAATTTGTTACAAAAGGCATCAGACTGGATTTTGGGGTCATTTCCTGGATAATATTAAAGGAGACTGAGTCATTTATGAAAAATGTATTAAGCAGCAGTTAGATGTAGGAACACGGTTTATTTCCTTATTCACTTCAAATCGTAGTACATGCAGTAGGCCCAAATCTCTTGAACCTGTTGTGTTTAATATGATTGCATTAAAGAATGTATAGAAGGCAAAACAAATATGAAATTAGTCATGACACAATCCAAGTTAAGGCCTTCAAGAAGTTGTAACCTATTGTAGCGAGACATGAAATGTACATGTAGAAGTTATTCATCATTTCACTTAAATAAGTGCATGATTCTTGAAGTAAAATTTATTTTGTAACTGCTTTGTTCATAAACGATTTCATATTTTATTTCTTGCAGGGATCTCAGCTCCAACAAATTAAGACGATTGAATTCAAGCATTTTTGATGGCCTATCAAATCTTCAACAACTGTAAGTTTAAGTAACAAAATGTGCTTTTATTGATTTGCATATTGTAAAAAGCATACAAAATTTGGAGACTTCACACTTTTGTGAATTGTTAATAGCCTCTTTGTTTCACAGTGTTGAACCTTTGAGAACCTCAATAACTCAGAAATTTGCAAAATTGTGATGCATGTGAAATTTCTGGTGGGGCAGTAGTTGTTGGTCTATTTCCCAATCTGTACAGCTTTATTTCATCATAAATGTCTTCTACATGTAAATTAAGAAGACCTAAATATAGGCCGAGAAAATGACTTCAGGTAACTGAATGCATTTTCTTTGTAAGTACAGTCTGCAGATTAGTGGCTACTGTGTAGCATTAATCTAATAAACAAGAACCAGAGTGGGGGAAAAGGTACATTAAAGTGTTATTTTACCAGGAGAGCAAGGGAAAGAACCATTTACACAATCATTGTCATGGTCACCATCATGTACAGAGAGACAGATCATGAGACACGAGAAAGAACAAAATTTTTTGTGTACGAAAAAGGGCATTCCAATTGTATATTGGTATGCCTGGCCTCAAACTGTAACAACATTTGTATTGTTTATTATCGTATAACGCGCAGGCTTAAATACTTCATCATTTTTCTCTGACGATGATGAATGTACCATTTGACCCATGTAGCCATGGCTGACAATAAAGCTAACACGCTTCCCCCTCGCTTGACTTGCTTGCTTGTCACTCATTGGTCGTGATCACATATCTGTCGTGTTTGTATTGGGACAGTTCAGGCTGTTGCCCTCTACTCTCCCCTGTTAGTCATATATCTCTCTTTTATTGCTCTCTCTGTCTTGTCTAAATTGGATAACAGAGAGAGAGATCGTGTGTAGATGAAGCTAGAAGTTTATTTTTAATCTATCAAAAAATGATGCAATGATGCAATAAAAAATTATTCAAATGGGAATAGTGAGGATCCTTTTTTGCACACCATAGTTCTCGCTATTTTTTAATTTCCAAGTTTGAATGCAAGGAGATTGCATTAGCTCATATTATAGGTCCTTCTTTTCTTCTTCCTGACCATATTTTGATACAAATTTGGGGACATGTATCACCAGGTTAAACGATGTAACACATTCATCAATGTCCCTTGATTTAAGACTAGAAACATATCTTCCTGCTCCCCACCCCATCTCCTCTGTAGCTTTAGCCGATCCCCCACCCTCTTTGGGCGCCCCAGCCACTCTTGTTTTCTCAAGTCCCCTGTTAGCTAGCAGCGGGGCTTCAAGGTGTGAAAGTAACTCCCCCGGTGAGGAAGATTGCAAGAGGTCAAAGCAACAGGCCCTGTCATCGCAGGCATCACTTGAAACCCTGAATTGGAGTTGCCAATTTGATGAGGTGCTCTAGCATGCAAAAACTCATGATTAGGAATGGCCAAGTCCACTACCCTTGTAAAAGAGATATTGTGTAGCCTCATGCCTTATGAATAATGAAATATAAGTCTCTGTACTCATATTTCACACCAAAGTCATGAAGATAAGATAGATCTCTCTCACTAAAAGAGAGAAAATAAAACAGAAATTTTAATAAGCAGATCAGTAACCAAGAGGCAATTAATTCAAGATTAGTTTCATGTTGTGTATGAACAACTGAATAGGTTTCTGTAATAGAAATAGTATGTTTACCATATTCCTGCCTTGTTATGTCTGTCTTTTTATCAATGTTGACGTCAATTTCGTATTGTCTCTTCTTATAAACAGAAAATTGGCATCCAACAAACTGACATCCTTGCCCATCCTTGGACCATCTGCAAGAAATCTGACTCAGCTGATATTGTGAGTATATTATAATGTGAAATGAAAGCAGTATCACATTAGAAATTAGTGGTTACCATGTACTTGTATAAGTAACTTTCAATTATTGTTTGCGTGTGGTTTTAAAAAAAAAAATTTAAACAGGCACATGTAATAAGGTTATTTCATGTGGCAGAAATTATTAAACTTTATCTTCTTGATACAAGGAACAAAGACAAGAGGAATGAACTATCATGAACTTCTCATGTTACAAAGAATCACCTGGTGTGCTTACCAGAAAAGTTTAAGTGAACCTTTCATCTCCAGTTCAAAGAAAAAATGAAAGTAACACCTTTTAAAAGAGGCAAAAAAGAGACCATTTCCTGATTGCCAAGAAGTCACCTGAGATGAAAGTGTAGGTAACCTTCTGCCTTATGATATTCTTTAGGCGTGCTGAGGAATCAAACAACAAAGGAAGTTAGTTCTTGAAATTGATATTATGTGGTATTCAGGAGCAATCAACTGTGTGTCCTGTCTTCCTGATCTAGGGCACTTACAAGCAGGATGTTTATATGACATAGTGCATTGGGGTTAATGAAATAAATAGAGATAATATAGATACAAAAGAGGGTGTTTTTTTCTTCATTTACAGAGACAAAGTCATATTTACAAATGATTTCAGCTGGTTGTATTTATGGCATTGGTATGGGGGTTAGTTGTTCATCTACATGTTTATGACATGACCATTTAATATATCAGAGCTAGAAAAAACCTTTTTAAGTTGCAGTTTTTCCTCTATAAAACTGTTGTCTTTTGCAGTTATTTTTTTTAAACTACAGAGTATGGAAATAAGGAATTATTTGCATATATTGTTGTATATGTATATGTTTTTTAATCAGTGAAGGTACATTATGTATATAGCATATTAATTTGAAATAGTGAAATTTCATAGACATTACCTTCACTTTAGAGTGAAGGTGAGTTCATTCACTGTTGATTGTGTTGAAAAATCCATGATTAATATTTGTTTGGCATGAATCATCCTGGCCAGATCCTTTCTATTGAGAAATTGGCAATATGTATATGGAGAGAAATCCATAAAAATGGAGTAATCTTTCCAGTTCTGGCTCAGTAGTGATAACTCTCTTCTATGGTGATAGGTAACTCTTTATCGCTGCTCATGAATGAATTGATGTTGTCTATTAATCATCTCGCAAATCAGGAAGCCATCAGTTACGTCTTTCATCTCCAGTCCTTGTCCCAAGGTGCTCATTCATTTACTCCATAGTCCCTCTGCATACTCGTTCATTCTTGATGAGGTCTTTGGTTAGGCTTTTGTCGTTGCGCCCGCACCTCATTATGGCTCATAACTAATTGGACAACCCAGAGAGATGGGAATGCAGCGAAGGAGAGGTACACTTGCACCCTGCCATCCTATGCACAAAAACTGTTAATGATGTATGAACTCTCGTCGAAAAAAATTGTCTAGCTCTGTAGCGACTGATGCTGATGACAGGCAGATTAAGGATGCCATGAATTTCAATTACTGAGCGTGATACTCGCTACAAATCGTTTGATTCATTCATGCAGTCGTGTTAGAATCGATGAATATTGCAGAATGGATGAATCGGGGAGAGAAATGAGATTAATGTTGACCCAGATACATGATAAATAGTATGACCCAGTTGTCATAACCATTTAGACTCCAAAAATTGGAATTAGTTATTAGCTTTTGCTGTAACATACTTAGCTATCCCTTATTCACTTGATTGATTTTTTTTTGTTCTTGGTTTCGTATAATCCTTATCATTGATATAAAGAATATATGGAAGTGTCTCTATCATGTTAAACTATCACTTTTTATTTTGTTTAGAATTTGCAATTATTCTTCTCTATACAAATTGTGAAAATTTAGAATATATACAGACATATCTTATCTCCCTATCTTTCTCATGAAGAGTAGATTTTATGAATTGAATTATATGGTGTTTAAATGAAGCCCCAACACTAAGCTATTCTTTCTCCCGATTTGTTCCTCAATATTCATCTCTATGCTGGCACTGCTCACAAGGTCTGTAGGCTTCTTAGGTTGATGCAGCCTTGGTGCAATATAAATCTTGATCACATCATTACATTCACAAATTTCCTCACATAAATTCCACTGGGCAAGACTTCAAAGGTAGAGGGTGTTGTAAATCTAACATGCAAGGTTTGTGGAGGATCATAAAGAATTTTATATCTTTGTCCTCCTATCCCATCCCGCCCTGTCCTGCCCCTCCCCCCCCCCTTTTCAGAGCCATTTTCTTAGAAACCGTTGATCGCAGATTCTTCTGACGTTGGTAATTTCGATTAGGCGGTGTATAATTAGAGGTATTTTTTTTCTTGTACCATATACACGTATGGTAGCCAGGCTTTGGACATTGCTACTTCATACAATGTCTTGATCTTATCATCATTTAAAATCAGGAGAAAGAGTGAGGTATACATTCTTCTTAACCCATTCGTGACAGAGGTCCACATTTTGTGGTTTGGCCTAATATCTTTTGATGCAAAGCCCTAAAAATCATACCAAATACATGAGCAGAAAGAGCAAAATATTCTACACAAACTGTGCCCATTTTGGTTGCGTCAATATTCGTTGTTTGATGCTGAAAATTTTTAAAAAGAAAATAAGCATTAAAATCCTTAAATTGCCAATGTGATAGAAAGTTAAAATCACCGTTTTCCCCTGCAAATTGGCAACTTTTTGACTTCTCATCGTAATTCCTGTCAATTTATATTCATTTCAGATACATGACGTTTTATAAGAAAAATGTAGCAATAAAATAAAAATGTTGGTGTTGCCAATTTGAAGAATAAAAGCTGATCAAATAAGGCTTTAAATAATTCCTGTCATGAATGGGTTAATAGGCATATTCTGTAAATAAAGTATGCCTGAGGCTTGAACCAACATGGCACAACCTTGCCCTACCGCATCATGCACGAGGACATGTTGGGACCAACACTGTCCTGTATGCAGGAGGTTCCTTGGCTTGACCATCAATTAAAACAGGGCTGCAGGGTACACTCTAGATCCAAGACTGTCACTCATCTCATACCTATTTGAATTAACAACAGGGTCCTGTTTGGATTAGGCTTGGCTTACCTGCTAGAAGTAAAGAACAAGAAAATTTCCTGACCTTGTGTGTTTCAGGCAAATTTTGTTGTTCTGCCCATCTCTGCTGTTGAATTGACCCCTAATGCAAGGTGTAAGAAAGAATTACCATGTGGTAGGCTATGTTAACTCCAAGGCATTGTTTACAATGGGTTCATTTTTTAAATTTCAAGTTCTAGGTGTATGCTTCTGTTGGTTTTTTTTTAACCTAGGAAATTTTAGTAATATATCTTAACAAGAATTATGCGATCTGTAACCCTTTTTGGTATCTGTGTTAACTATAGATGCAGTTCTTACTGGATATCATTTCACTCATGTTACATGCACACAGAACTAGATATTCTGTTTTTATATATTTTCCTAATTGCCATTTGAATTATGTTTATGTCACTGAAGGAGTCAGCTTAATTTTATAGAATAATAACAGATAGATATAAAAATGTTACAATTACCAGCACACATGACACTTTGTATTGAAAATGGACAGGGGTGTAATTTGATAGGTTATTTATAGATCTTTGAAAGTAAGTATTTCGGCAATGCTGATTTTTGGCAACATTGATTTTCATAGCAATAAGATGACTTTCAAATTATATGAATTTTTATTCCTTCTTCTGCAATCAAAAAGAATTGTCTCGTTATGCAGTTCTGTAGCATCTGGTATCTACAGATCGCTCCAAGCAGTTCCTGTAAGAGTGAATGACCTCCTCATAATTGAAAGTGAAAGGTGTGCTGAGAGGGAAGAAAAACATTCCATATGCGCCGAAAGGAAATTGAATCTGTGAACGTGAAGCACTCGGAGAATACACCTCTCTTTGATCTTTTACACTATCATCACAAACATCCAGTGTAAAGTGAACACCTGAGCATGCTGGTTTCCTCATTAGCAAGGGTCTAGGTGATGAAAGCGTTTAGTTAGGATGAACTCTTGTACTTGACATTGTTCCCAAATGATTAGACAGTATTTTGTTGAAAGACAAATGGAAGCGTGTGGGATCAAATATTTGTGTTAAACATTTTAATCGTGCTGTTATTCCTTAAAATACGATATGTTCATCATGCTGTTATTCTCAAATGCTGAAGATAACACTACAATTATTTTGTTTAACCAAAGTGGGAGTCCACTGAAAATTTAGTCATACCTATTGATGTTATTCTTGTACATCTGGAGCAATCTCAATTCTATAATCCCAGTCATGGTAATGCATTGGACCAAGACAGGGAATGAGACAGATCCAGCCATGTTTTCACTTTCAGTCCCCAAATCCAGTAGACAAGAATTTAGAGAAACTTACCTTTGCGGTTGGAAACAAAAGGGGGTGATCTCATCCGTGTGATTCTCTTGTTTAGGATGAAAACAGACCGTGTTTATTGATACCACATGAAGTCAACAATTTTCAGGTTATCTCAGGGAAGAAGGTGAGGTGGGAGGAGAGATTGGTCATTAGCCTTTAGTCTTACTCTTCCAGACTTGTGCTTTCACATTCAAGATAATGTGTTTCTGTATTTCAGAGAGTGTAGAAACCTACCTGTACATCATGATGTATGAAGCCTACTGCATGATGTTGAGAGGAATTGTGCGGAGAGAGAAGAGTTTTTAGTCTTTATATTGTTTTTTAGAAGAAAGAAAAAAGATAATGGGATACAGCAATTCCTCCTATTTTGATGGCATTAATTTATAGGAAAATAAAGAATGGATAACATTTGCATTAGACTGCATCTTATAAAGACTAAATTCTAGAGGTGACCTGATATAACCTGTCTTCACACATGAGGTGCCTGTAGAAAGGAAGATTGTACCCCTCTGAGAACTACTCCCAATAATTGAAAAGACCCCAATCTTTGTCCCATATCGTAGGGATTGGTGTGAGGTCATTTGTATGGTGGCCCTGAAGTACGCTCGACAACAGGTGATGTGCGACGTGAATTTCGCATCCCAGGTCCTGAACTTCGCATCCGAGGTCATGAAATTCATGACCCGTGGCGCAAACTTTGCATCATAAGTCGTGAAATTCACGACCCGCGGTGCGAAATTCAGGACTGGGATGCAAAGTTCGCGCCACGGATCCTGAATTTCGCACCGCGGGTCGTGGATTTCATAACTTGGGATGCAAAGTTTGCGCCACAGGTCATGAATTTCGCATCGCGGGTCGTGAATTTCACGACTTGGGATGCAAAGTTCAGGACCTGGGATGCGAAATTCACGTCGCACATGACCTGTTGTCGAGCGTACTTCAGGGCCACCATACATTTGCCATTTCAATATGGTAACCCACTCAAAGTTCTAATTCTGTCTATTTATGTGGTGAATCCATTCCATTGCAAATGAATATTCTTGATTTTTACTCTTTATCGTGCTGAATTTGTACCATGGCCTTGTATAGTTCTGAACTTCCACCCCCCCCCCCCCACACAGAAATTGTTTCTCTACACTCTGAGGGTCTCATGCATTTATGTATTTATAGCACTGTACATGGATGATGCATTATACTACCTTTTAATATTGTTAGGTAGATGGTTTCTCTTTGTGTTTACCATTAGGTGTAATGGAAACATATATTTGTAATGTGGGATTAGTTAGAGGAAAGAATGATTTCCCATTAAATGGCTGATTTTAACCAAGTCCTGGTGTCCATTCCCAGTCTCCTTTGCCTTGCCATACTGTGACTAACCTTCGGTCGTTCACTCAGCACTGGCGTTTTCCCCTTCAAGTGCCCTGTTTGGAGTGTGTCATTCAGTGCGAGGATTGAATAATGCATGAGTGCTTCTCAAAAGCACCCCATAACCTCGCGACCTTTGTATTGGCCAATTGGCCAATTGGATGGGGGCTGTGTGAAACACACAAAAGGTGATTTGCTCCATGGTTCTTCTGAGGTGCGAATGTGGCAGGCTGAATTATGTCTTTGTGCCCATCAAAACGTTGGCGATCAAAACAACTGAATAGGGAGTGACCTCTCTCCTCCTAAAGCCTTTCTTTCACAACCGTTTGGGAACATGAAAAGTTGTTGTGTGCTCTACCTTGAAAGGGAGCTCTGCCTGGGCCCATTGCTGCCATTCCCAACGATTTTATGTCGACATCATAAATTATTCACTCCTTGGAGCAATTTGTCTCATTGACTTTCAAACGACATGTATGTTATGCAGGGCATGATGCCTGTCTGAATGAAGCAGTGATAACACACCTCTGTGTAGGCATAGCACGGTCACTTTTGGATGAGGCACAAGATATTCAAGCAGGCTTTTCAACGACCATGAATAAAACAAAATACAAAACTTCACCAGTATAAAAATGGGAAAACACATCATAGGGTGTTTTCTGTAGAATGCAGAGATTTCTTTACTCTCATTTTCTCCTCTTTTGCCCTTCCCTTCTCTAAATCTCACAAGAGTGTTTGTAGAGGGCCTGTGGTTTACGTTTCCCTCTTGCATTTCTACTGTGATTTTCTTACCTGTCCAAATCTCTACACATTGGTACATTTACACTCTCCCATGAGCTGGATTTTTTTGCTTTAGTGAAATGATTAAATTCTTGATTTTATGTAATCTGTTTTTAGACCAAAATCATTAATTGTTATTTCTTTTATTGTCCATATATGTAGTGGATATTTGTTTGTTTATATGCAGTATAACAGGGAAAATACATACTTAATCAAATAATCAGAACACAAATAGGACAAACATACAAATAGTAATGGATAAAATATGGGGGCTGTAGTACATTCACAGCCCAACCATGAAGTTTGAAGGATGAGGCACTCAAAATATAACCTTTATAGGCCTCGAAAATAGTTGATGCTAGAGATAATTATAAGTAATATCATATGCCCATAAGAATGTTCTGATTTAGATGTGAATGAACAGTAAGAAATGGAGGCTTTTAAAGCTCTGTTCTTCTGTTTCATATTTGCAATATTCTTGATGATGATGTTAAAGCTACATGTATAGCGGAGGGAGGTATATAACGAGATAGCGCTCAGTGTATTGCTGAATGTATAAATTGCCATTGTATTGCCCATTCTCTCTCCCCAATCCGATGTTTTGGTCCGTGGCAATACAAAACACACTTTATCACAATGAACTTTACATTGGAGTGGGAGGTTCTCCTAAATGGACAAGATCACTCTTCTGTCCTCCACTCTTCATTTCCTTTCCAATTTCTTCCAACCCCATCTTCTATTCCCCTCTTGTTTGAGACTCATTTTGCCTCCTCCCCATTTGCTGCTCATTCCGCCCATTGCCTTGACCCAGCTTTTAGTAGGACTCTCCTATTTGTGTTCATTGATGGTGCTGATTGATGCTTATTGGAGAAGACATGTCTTCCAAAGGAAGGCTATGTGTTGTTCCTGAGTGCTGACAGTGAGATTCCCTTCATCATTGCGCTTTCTCCACTCAAAAAAAAATTGGAGCGAAAGCACTCCTGGACATTACGTGTTTCCCCCTTCTCCCAAATCTTGTGGTAGGGTCCATGGTTTAGGTTTTGGACAGGTATAGAGTTTTCATGAGAATAACTTGGAAGATGGCAGGGATTAGGGTAAAAGATACTTTTTAAGTTCACGATGATTTTATATTGGTTCGTCATATTTTGTTTTGCACAAAATCTTCTTTCCATGTTATTAAGAATACTTTGTGTTAAAGAAAGATATAGATTCTTTTATATCTTGTATGAAAATTTTAGGTATGGCCTGGTTTTGAAGTATAATTTCATACAATTTACACATTACACGTAGGCCTGCTTATAAGATCACTGGATGAAAACACTGGGATATTGCATGATTAAAGATTTTACTCATTAGGTATGAACGGTTTAGTTCCACCTAATGGTATTCCCTCATCAAGGGGATCTTTATCTAACGTTGTCAGCTTCGCTGAGTCACTTTCCTGGGCTCTTTGCAGGGGCACCACTTTACTTAGCACCATCTTTAACCCATCTACTTTGCTCCAAACTCTTCCATTCTTAAAGGGGCTCAAACTCTTCCATTCTTAAAGGGGCTCAAACTCTTCCATTCTTAAAGGGGCTCATACTCATCTGTGTATAAAGTATTGTTTCACAGTAGCATTGAGGTATTTGAGTACATGTCCAACTGGTGAACCCATATGGGATATTATTTCCATGTTAAAACTGTGGGTGTTGAGTAACAAGATTCCATGACTTTGCTATGAATCTACTTTGATATCATTTCATGACTAACAGCCAAGGGGGTTCAATTCTCTGGTGTCGTAGAGCAGAATTGCTCATTGTTTTATTGAACATTGTCTGTGGTTTGAGACTAATCATAAAGAGCAATGACACACCTTGTTAATGATGATCAACTTTCTTATTTTTGTGGCGGCATCTGTGAGAGTGATGCAGCAGAATTTGGCGCTTGTGTTAAACAGCAGGTAATGAGCTGTAGTGTCGGCAGACAGTGTTGAAAGTTCATAGATTCACAAGTAATAGCTTGACAAAATTCCAGGCGACATGTATTCCCTTTATGATGGAATGTAACAATTACATTCCAGATCCAGAAAAGATGGAATATATTGATAAGATGTGTGGTTATGAAAAGTCGGATATGAATTTACTCAGTGACGTATGAGTAAGGTCATGTTCATGTAACGTGGGTCATGCATTTTAGATTGCAGATTTTAAAGCTGTAGTTAAAATTTGTATTTACATTATAAACATAAAATGGTATTTCATGGTGTTATTTTTCGCTAGAATCCTCACATATTGTGTCAATGTTTTGATTAAGAAAACAGATATAAGCATTGCATATGTACTCTGTAGTTATCAGGCGTTTAATACTTGTGATATAATTTGCATGAAAAAATGAAAATAAAATCAAACATTGCATACTGTATATACATGTGCAAATGATAGATATCTAATATGTATGATGTAATCTGCTAAAGGAAATCTTGTAGACATGGGAGGGGTAATGCACTTTGAATGATGCTCAAGAAGCGCCCTCGTCTGTCCAAAACTTTTTATCACTGATGATGAGCTGGCTTGAAGTAAATGCAAGGAAGCTTAGTCAGATTCAGTTGTCGTCACTTTGTTTACATCAATAAGTTGAAAGGGAGAGTATAGATGCTAGGCCCATAGTAAAGCAGATTCTAAAAAGTGGTGGACGCATCAAGGTTCCTGTTTGTTCGGATCATATGGAGAAAAAAAAAATCTGTTATTGGAACCTTATTCATGAAGTTTACAATGTATATTTCATTTAAAGTTTGGGGGAAGTGATTCTGTTATATAATGAATGTTTTAATATGTATGTACATGTAAACATAGTAATAGTTAATATTATGAACATGCACAAGAAGCACTTAGATATAAAGTATGGGCAAGGAATTTGATTGTATTAATAGATGTACATGTAGCATGTGTCTATCTTTCATCAGTGTTTGAGATGAGATCCTAAAAGCAGCTACTATGTGAAGAAAAGAGATAAAAAATATACTCGCTCATGAATGATTTTAATGCATTGTACATGCACAGTGTACTTACTGCTTGTGGGATGTACTTTTCTTTTTTTTAACTTTTGCTTCGGCAGAAAATAATGATGAAAATAATAACGTGAATATAAGTGCATTTACCATGACCACATCCCATACAAATAGACAGATCTCTATATTTCTGTTAATCATATTAAAAAAAGTTACGGATTGTAAGCTGAAAGAGAAATGAAAGACATTTTTTGGTGTATAAATTTTGAAGGATGATCCCTTCATATCATTGATTAGTGGATTACAATTTGTCATCCACTGATAATTCTGATCACAAATCTTTTTAATCCTACGTCTATAATTCACTTTCTCTAACGTCATAAGATGTGGCTGCTGATGATAAATGCATCTGAATTAAGTACTCTACATCCCAAGCTTTCCAGACGAGATTAAAAACTAAAAAAAACCACTAAAATGTCATTTATGTCAAGTGATTATGAGACTATATCAGTCATTCTAGAAATTTGTACCTTCATACCTCTTGTCATTTTTCATTTTGTAGGAAAAGTGATCAGTATGTCAAATCTTTTCTTATTGATTGTGTTCATTTCTTTATTTATTTATTTACTTATTTATTTATTCTTTTTGCAGCTGGAAATGTCCAACTGAAATGGATTTCATATGCATTCATGACAATATTTCAATTTTTTTTTACTCATTTCTCTATTTGCTGAAGTCAGTATTAGGAAATAAGCACTTAATAAATGTTATTATTTTGCTAAATTGCTGTTTGTTCTTTCAGACATCACAATCGGATAACAAACATCAGTCCAGCAGCACTCCGTGGTCTGACATCATTACGAACGCTAGATCTGAGTTATAATCGTATCGGCCATCTACGGACAGACACCTTCCCAGCAGATAATCAGCTCCAATTCCTGTAAGCAGCATTCAAGATTTTTTATGAAGACAAACACAAAACCAGAAATATTAACCATGAAATTACTTAAATGTGGTACTCAATTTGTCTTTATGGCTATGTTTCTTGATGGTACAGTTTTTGACATAATTTGAGCTTCTATTTCTTTGATGAAGAGAAAGTTCTGAATTTAATTGTTGATTAGTTTGTAGATTCTAGTAAATTTGATGAAAAGAACATTTCTTCTTATGCTGAATCCAAGGAAGATAGATGAGTATTCTCTGAAAATTTAATCATTATTCTCTAGGACTGTGATAATCCTAAAACTCTGTTTAAACATACTTACAGGTAAATGAATCAAAGCAACATGAAATTGTTTCTCCATAGCTCTGTATGGATAGACTCATTTCTGACAAGCAAACTTGGATCTAAATTTCCATAGGATGTAGAAATCGAACAAAATTTCCATGGATGTCAGTCTGTCTTAATACATGAAAGCATGCAGGTCTGTCCTAAGGGTTCCTTTTAGCATGTCTCAACTATTTCTACTTTCCAATCCATTTTAATGTTTGCTCATCATCACCTTTCCTCCAATCTCATAAATTGAGAAAGTGCTGTTTCATCTTCTCGTGGGCATTCTTAAGCTAACAGAGGTAGAGGTAAATACACATCACGTATTTCCGACTCATAATGGATTAAAACATTTGGTGTTCTGCAACTATTTGATTAAGAACGGTGTTTGGCGATCGGAACTTTTTAACTTTCCCGATGGTAGAAATCACAGTATCCGTCTTTCTGTTTTTTCCTCACGGTGATTATAACTTTCTACAAACTTATTTAGACAAAGAAGTTCAAATTACTATATGTAAAACATTGACAAACTGGAGGAGATCTCTGAAAATCTAATTGACACATAAAAATGACAAGCACAAATTCAATTCTTCACCTCCAGTTATGTCTTTGAAAGGGATCAAAACCAGAGTACCGGTATTCAATATAGGTATACATTGTCAACAAGGGTCAATTATTTGAATGAAGTGAGCTTCCATGATATATTTTTTTTTATTACACAACATGTGCAGTCAGAATAAAACCTTGATTGTGAGCAGGCTATGTTATTTCCTTGTCTGAACATGCCCAAAGCCTGGTTTTTATGCTTTCCTCCAAAGAACTGACCAAATTCATTAAAGGGTAGTCCAGGGGATAGTAGGATAATACCTGAGGCAAGTGGGTTAGAAAGCGCAGGCACGATTGATGCGCTGCAGGAAAAGAAGCTTTGCCTTCGCTGACAGCAGTGTATCAGACTAATGTCAGGAACATTTGGGGTTGAGCAGAAAAATAGTGTCCTCCCATGAAAAGCAGTCATGTTTCTCTCAAATATACTTGGACATCTCCAGAATTTTTCTGGATGGTGGGAAGCGTAACAGTAAGAGCCTGTTGTGAAATTATCAATTTATTATTGATTTGATTGTTAATATCAGCATTCAGTGAACACAACTTAACAGTATAGTATACCTATTACAAAATTTAGGGGGGAGGTTTCAACACAGTGTTGGGTTGGTGTTACTTTTTCATGAAAGTAGACCTAACTAATAAATCTAGTGCATAACCTGCTCACCCTTTGATTAAGCCAGTATGTTTAAATGTATAATAGGACAGTATATTTTAGGTTGTGGCAGTTCTTTACCTAACTGCCAGCGGATGAGTGATGGCACAGGGTTAAGACGATTGTGGCATCACAGAGTGGTGGAAAGAGGGTTACATAGCCTAACGTGGGGCTGTGGTGATACTAATTAAAGTGGTTGCGGCAGGCATGAGAGTAGGGATGATGATGAAGATGATGTGGATGGTGGTAGTAGGGGGCTACTTGATGGGGGGATGAAAGGTAGAATGATGTGACTAATGGATAATGACAGCAGCTTTGTGTCCATGATGGGGATGTCAGTGAAGTGGACATGGTCGGTGTCTTGGTTGGAAACAACCATGTTGACATTGCCTTGATGCTACAACTATCAAAGGCTTGTAGTTGAGCTTGTATGCATGGAAAGAAGAACAAGAAGTCATTAGATTGACATTTCCAATGAAATGAATGTCATAGTCACATTATAGGAAGAAAGTTATGATTATTCAAGTCAGACAAGGAAAGTACTAGTAGTAGGTTTGCTGAAACAGAATAAAGCAGAAATTTGCAGGATATGCAGAATCTTGTTCTCTTATTTTTTCAATATAAAAATCTTTGTTACATTTATTGTATCAGTTAATGATATAAACATAAGATCATGGCAAAATCTCTTTTTGTTTATACCTGCCACTGTCCTTTCTGTTACCCCCTCTTCTTTCTCTACCAACATCCTTCTCTTTCTGCCTAACAGGCTGTTGGAGAACAACCGTATCAGTACATTACAGCAGGGATGCCTCAACAACCTGCGTTCCTTAGAGATCCTCAAGCTCAACCGTAACCGCATTGGATCCTTACCCCGTGATCTCTTCACCCACCTTGAGAGTTTGAACCTCCTGTAAGTACACATTCTCTCTCTTCACTGATAAGCATGAGGAGGCATCTTTCATTTTTTCTTTTGTCTGATTTTATGTTTTAATGAGATCTTGTGGAAAGTTAGGGTATTTCATCATCTTTTCTTGGGAAATTCCTTCAAGGTAATCTTTTAAAGTAAATGTATGTAACCCCTCCCATTTCCTCCCTCAATTTACACCCCTCCATCAACAAATGTCCTCTATTAGTGAAAGATATAACATAGGCAGCCCGGGGGGTCTTAAATTCTGATATCTCAAAATGGAGTGGCAATGCACAATATGCCTTTTCCAGTAGTTTACGTTAACTTTAAAACTTCGCTGAAGATGTAAGATTTTTTTTCACCGTTTTCTGACTCCCAGTGCTCACAGATTGATCCATGAAATTTGAGAAGAAGATAAATGACCAATTGAAAGGAAATGTGTTATAATACATCATATTACTTTGTTCAGTGTAGATATTGGCAGCCACAGGGATCTATCCAGTAATTGAACATATGTGATGCGCTGAATGATAACGGGAAGCTTATGATGACCTCTGATTATCTATAGGTTTGCTTGCCCATGGATACTTGAATTGCAAAGCAACAATTGATTAATTCCTTATAAGTTGTTTTCCTGAAATGCTTATTCACCTCAGTCCCAGCTGTCTCTCTCTAATTAGCTTGAAAGTGTTGCCAAACCTTTCCAATTACGTTACGTAATTTCACCTTGTGAAAACCTGTCATTCCTGGAACAATAAGTAGCCTAAACCTTCATATTGTAAAAGGAATACTTGACGTACAGCACAGAGCTGTTCGTCTCATGAGTTATTTTAGAACAGTTAACAAAAGTGGCCCCCTATATCGTTCATTATTTCCCCATGTGAGATATTGGAAATATTCATTTCCAACATATATTCACTGGAGGTGAAATTGTTGCAGTCTGTTTTGAATTATGTGGTAGAAGTATTCCAGATAAGCATTCATTTGTTGAAATATTGCAGCATTCAAATAAAGGTTATTACCTACATAATCACAGCAATTTTACAGGTTCTTGGAATCAAGAGCAGTTATCTACAGCAGCGTTCACTTCCTTTGAAAATAAAAGAGTATATTGACAGATTTTTACCTTCCATGATCTTATATTCACAATTTTATCTCTTTTCCAACAATGAAAAATGAATGTAAAAAAATAAAAGTTTGAATGCAGTCAATTAGCGAGGCAATCTTTATGAAATTGAGGATTAAATGAGAAGCATCTATTGCTCCCTTGTACCTCATCAAATGACAGGTTTCATGTGGCCACTGGAATGATTTGAGGGGATATTGGTCATGTCTCCTTCACAATTACTTATTACATAACATTAAGGAAATGCCTTCACACAAGTCATCCTCTCCTGGCAGACAGGAATCATTTCCTTTCCCCATGACTCCGATAGACATTTTATCTCTTTTTCTCTTAATTTATGTGCTTGTTGAGTTCTGCATCACCCTGAAATAGATAATTTACTGAAATTAAATTGAGACATATTTATTTTGTTGTTATTGCTTTTATATTTGGCTTTCCAGCTATGAGATGGCTTTGTTGAAAAATGATAACAAAATTTCAAATGCATCCCAAAGATAGAGTTTCAGAAAGTATCATATCTTTTAGGCAAATGTATGAATTATGAAGAGGGCTGTTTGGTTAAAAGTGATGTTTTGATTCTGCTGGACTATGTCAGAAGCCATGAATTAAATTCTGAATATTGATTACATGCGTGAATTTCTTTTCTCCGTTTCTACCAAGAGCTGATGTGAAATATAGTGTGAAACAACAGACAGGATAGGAAAAATCACTCAGCTCAGAGTTCCGATGACAGTTTGAAATGTCACGGCTATCGGACATGTCTGCCCCCTTATGTGCTTGTGTTGTTCCCCCATTACTTATTTTGTAAGCCTATACGTTCCCATCTCTCCTGAGCATAGGGGAAATGAGACATGTACCATTCCATTTGGCAGCAAACTCTACAAGTTGTGAATTCACTTTTCATGACATCATGCCAAGTCGTCATGGTTTCCTCCTGTCCAAAATCAGTAGTCTAAAATGGCAGCCCCCATTGGAACCATTATGCTCAGTTTTTCTTGGCTATAACTTGGAAGATAATGTTCTATTAATTTTGATATTGATTCATTTTATGCATGATTATAACTCAAGTACACAACCTCATTATGAAATATCCTGTACTGATGGACAGATTTTCCATAGAGCCAAAGTAAATCACAGTTTAGCTGTCACACATCCCAGTAGAATTGTTGTGGGTTTTGTCCCAAAATTTATAGCTGTCGTTCAGGAAATCAGAATAAGTAACTCACTTCTAGTACATGACCACATAATTGGAAGTTTTAGGCCACCAATAGGAACAATTATTCTTACTTGAGACCTTTAAGAAAATCCCAAGATTGCTATGAATGTATAGGGCAATATATTCTCTAAGTACTGGATGGATAGATAATGGGAACTCTCTCCCGCACAAGATTTTTGTAGGGGATTGCTACCATGTTTGTTAGTTGTATCTTTGGGGATGTGCGCCCAGCTCTTAGAAGGGGAAATTCAATTTTAGGTGTCTCCATGATGATAAGTGTTGAAACAAGGTGTCTGATGAAGAAGAAATCACATGCATGACACTATGGGAGTCTGGTTTTTCTGGAGGAGAAAGCTAATAAAGGAATTTAAAAGCTCATTTCTCTAAGGGAATCTCAGCAGGTTGCAGAAAACAAGTCTGTCAAACGAAAGAGAAAATAATGTCATTTTAGCTTGCCCCATAGCATCAAGATGTGCCACTCGCAATTTCAGATAAACCATGAGGAGAGCATATTGAAAATAGTTTTGTTTTTAGAATGAAAGAAAGTCAGCAAAGTAAAGACAAATTTGAGAGAATGTATTCAAAGTTTTGAAAGAATGTATTTGAAAGTTGAGAGATGGATTCTTCAAAAATCCATTGTTTCTGTCAGTCATGCCCCTATACGAAGGTTCTTCCTAACTTATTCCACACTGTCCCTCGGAATAACGTCACATAACCCAGCTTGCAGCTCTCCAGGAAAAAAAAAAACCCACATGAGCAATGTAGAATTTCCTGAGGTGTTCCGAGTGATGGTCGGCCAAGTTCAGTGGAGTTGATCAGAATTGCTAACAAACCTTATAACTTTATCGTAATCTGCTCAGTGCAGGCACAACGAGGGGGAAGCTTAGCCAGCTCTCATAGGGTCCTGATTGGAACATAAGCTAGAGGATTATGACCTGTGTGACTTTCATGAGATTAATTTGTTTTGATTGCTGATATCCCTAATGTTACGGTGGGATTCTTGAAATCGTGAGGGATTTGAAACCAAATTAAAAAAGAAGACGTGACCGACAGAATTTGGTTTGAATTATTTGGAATGAAGTCATCGTAAACATTTTTATCAAGTTCATAATCAGTGACATTTAATTTTTCAGATTTAAATAATCCGATCTTCTTTCATCCTGTTACTCTCCCTGGTCTAAATCTGTCTCTTTTTTTAAGATTTGAATAGGTGACTGATCATGTCTAAAATATTTGAAATGTAACTGTCATAGCACCTCTCAATATCCATATTCCAAAATTTGTGACCAAAGAAAATAAATGTGGTAGTCTTAAGCATACAGTGCAGTTACCTGAAGTGAAAATAAACTCTCATTCTTCTACAGAGGGAGGATCAAATGGTATTTCAAAAAGTTTTAGTCATGGTAGATCGCACCCTGGCGAGTAAGGGAAAAAAAAATTATTCTGAAGCATATGCTCAGAGAATGCTGTGCCTCTGTATGAAAACATTCCACTGTGTTTGTAGGAGCACATGGGTCACAAGTTAGGAAAACAATGATGTCTCTTTTTAGCCGTCATAACCATAAGGCACTTCATCAATATGCAAGTACTGTTTTTTTTATGAATCAAATCTGAAAAGCTAGTTTTAGAACTTCATTTTTTGGCACTTTCTGGTGGAATACACTTTGAACTAATAACTGCAAATAAAAGTCATCTCTGGCAGTGGTCATGGAAGAAGTAGGCAATGTAATTACATCTCTATGTTTCTTTAAATAATACTCTCGCCATGTCTCTTGATAATGCAAGCTTCCATTTCACTTGGAAACCAAATTGATTCCCCTTAAGGTTTTGGTTTAAATGAGATTGAAGACGACTTTATGTATTCTCAAAATACTGTTCATAACCATATATAATCCTTTGCTAGGATGCAAGTTACCTTAGGGTATTATCGCAACCCTTCTTTTCATTCTCAGTTTTCTCCTTTCAATTATCCTCTTGCGTTCTTCATGCCCAGGCAGGCGGCCATGCCTCCGACACCTTATTGAGATACACAAGCTAAAATGCATGCATTAGCAATGTGTGAATTTGTATTTTCACAGACCGAGTTAGTCACCGAATATGCTTGTGCGAGGGCGCTGTGCTGAGCTGCATCATCGATCGCAGCCGTGTTATTGTCCCAAATTATCTGTGCTATTAGGTCAATTGGGGTATGCAGCTTGTCATAAATTACCAAAGACATTACTGTCTGAGAAAAGCTTAGGCGACAATACTGGGGATGTCATAGCCTTGCCTGCATCTACCAGCATACATGTTCATGCACTCCTGAAATTACAGCCTTTCATAAATCTAGAGCAGCGTGCATAAATCAGCCCCGTTCTTTTGTATGAGGAAAATAGATTTGGGGGATTATGGACTAAATACTTGCTAGTAAGAAGTTCTTCATAGTACTTTGAGTTGAATGATAAACTCAAATCAGTCCCCTTGATTTTCCCATCACCAGCATTGGCAATGGTTGTGAATCACACATGGAAATGCATCCTTGGGAATGATGTGAATAAAATCAATCTTGCTTCAGGCGGGTTTGTGTGATACATGTCCAATTCCAACACCACTTTGCACTTCATGTATTGAAGGAGGTAGAGGGGTGATGTAGATTGAAAAGTTATGAAGGAGTAGTAGGTACACCTAGGTGATGTATAATGTCCAGACTCTAGCCATTCCTGCTTGGCTAGAAATGAAATCATTTTGCTGAGTGAATCTTCAGCAGCTGCAGTGATTAGGCATTCCTTGAGAGGATAAGATCTTTATGACAGTGACTAATGTTTGCTTACCAGTTTTATGCAATACTTCAATTATAGAGAAGCTGCTTTTAAATCCAAATGAACATTTCAAATGGTGTACAGCAAGGCAGCATAAAAATGATAAAGGAATAAAGAGTCATTTTTTTTTTCTTTGTTAACCCATTCATGACAGGAATTATTTAAAGCCTAATTTGATCAGCTTTTATTCTTCAAATTGGCAACACCAAAATTTTTCTTTTATTGCTACATTTTTAAAATAAAAAGTCATGTATCTGAAATAAATATAAATTGGCAAAAAGTACGGAGAGAATTCAAAAAGTTGCCAATTTGCAGGGGAAAATGGTGATTTTAAAATTTTTATTGCATTGCCAATTTAAGGATTTTAATGCTTATTTTCATTTAAAAAATTTTCAACATCGAACAGAAAATACTGACGCAACCAAAATGGGCACAGTTTGTGTAGAAATTTTTGCTCTTTCTACTCATGTATTTGGAATGATTTTTAGGGCTCTGCATCAAAGGTTATAAGGCCAAACCACATAATGTGGACCTTCTGTCACGAATGGGTTAATATTAATAAAAACTTTTCAGAAAAAGTCAGTCCCTGAAAATTCAGTGTTATAGATTTTTAACTAAAATTTCTTAATGCAATTACTGGTAGGCAAGGTAATTCTCCTTTCATTTCCTCTATCACAGTTTTTCCAGTCTACTAAAAATCCTATATCATTTTGCATTTGAAGAGTGTTTTCTGTAAACAATATTTGAAATTGATTCTCGATTACATTCTCCCTGAAGCGATAATGTTAGGAATCAGTTGTCATTGAATGCAGCTGATGACTTCATCTTTACATCTAGGATGAATCAGAAAGATAGTGGCTTACATGTTGAGTGATCCAATTCTCTTCCTAAACCACCTAAATGGTCACTGTCTTCCTCCTGGGAAAGGTCACAAAAGATGGTGAAAATACAAAGAGAATCTTTTCATATTGATCATCTGAATGAATAATCCTCCATGGAGTAAGGATTAATTACTTAGCTTCCTAGACTTATACCATTTATACCTTGTCTATTAACCCATTCATGACAGAAGTCCACATTTTGTGGTTTGGCCTAATATCTTTTGATGAAAAGCCCTAAAAATCATACCAAATACATGAGCAGAAAGAGCAAAAAATTCTACACAAACTGTGCCCATTTTGGTTGAGTCAATATTCATTGTTTGATGCTGAAAATTTTTTTAAAGGAAAATAAGCATTAAAATCCTTAAATTGGCAATGTGATAGAAGTTTAAAATCACCGTTTTCCCCTGCAAATTGGCAACTTTTTGACTTCTCATCATAATTTCTGTCAATTTATATTCATTTCAGATACATGACATTTTATAAGAAAAATGTAGCAATAAAATAAAAATGTTGGTGTTGCCAATTTGAAGAATAAAAGCTGATCAAATTAGGCTTTAAATAATTCCTGTCACGAATGGGTTAAGGCATGTATCACTCTTGCAGAATCCAAAGCACATCCATGATAGAATGTTTTATATAGTTATAGATATATTTAAGTTTCTTAACTAGCTTAACTAGGTTTTAGTTTAATTCTTCCAGTTTTCAGCAATATAGAATATTTGCTGTCATTCCTTCTTTTCATTGATGACACTGAAAAGTGGAAGAAAAGGGATGCAAAGGAAAGGTAGCTTTATAAAATCTCTAATTCAAATCCTGGAAACTGAGAACTAGTAGTGCCTATAACTAAGAATAAGTATCACAGCAACCACAAACAACATACTTTGTATGAAACATCAAGCTTTGAAATAGTGCCACCCCAAAAGATAAAGGGGTAAACTTGCAGAAAGAATTGATTTTGAGTGGTCATGCCTGACATTCCCTAGCAGACAACAGAGGTTGTCCTGCACTTTTTAATTTGGTCCTGATTCATGGGCTGGCTATTTGTGGCCCTACCTGAGTGCACCTTTGGACACCAAGGAACCCATTTGCGCTCAACCTGTGCAAATAGCGCACGTCCTGTGAGGAAATTACAGTATCAGGAAGCTTCATTCTTCACCACTCCAACTTACCCTGCGCTTGATTAGACATGGTTCTCACGCAACTTCCTGAAGACAAAGAAATAATGAAAGAAAAGATCACTCCCAAGATAGTGCCCTGGTAACCCTTCTGGTTTTCCAACACTGTTTCTTTCGCCAAGGCCTTCCTTTAATTCAAGATAGACATAAAAGGGCAAAAAATTCCCATTGTCTAGAAATGTATGATCATGATCTATACTTGAAGACCTTAATAATAGCTGCAAATGATACATAAATGATTCGTAGTAGTGAAAAAACTTTCAAAATATATGCTTAGAAATTCCATCAAGCAACATGCAAAACAATATGGAAGGAACACACAAGACAAAAAAGGGCTTTCCACAGATCTTTCCCTGATTAACCATGAAAATGACTAAAATATGAACAAGGGTTTCTTCAAATTGACTCATATCGTGATAATTAACTTTGATTTTGTGCTACTTGAAATAAAAGGGAAATTCCTAATTGAAGTCATACACTTTACTGCTTTACAATACGAATGATTGAATATCTAAAGCTTCATTATATACACAATAACACAAAGGGCAAAGGAAAATAGTATAGGACACAAGCAAAATGTTTTGCATTTTCCCTTCTGTTTTAATGCCATCTCTGATGAATAAATAGCACAAGGGATGTGTTTTCGAGATGTAGAGAGCAGTGCTCACATTGACCTGTAGCTCTCTAGACAGATATAAGGTGCATCCTCTTCGGCTTCTACTCTCATTAGAAATGCTTATTCATATTCTCCTTTCCCAACGCAAATCACTCCGAGTACTGAATCTAGGAGTAGTGCGGCAACATCACCTATGCTCAGCTAGAGAGGCATTAGTCTTGTCATCATAGAACCTATCATAAATTGATGGTACAGTGTGCGGGTGTATCATGTTTAGAGACAATTATCCTTATGTAGATTGGAATATAGCTTGAACCTTTGCAAAATTTAAATGAAGTACTGTTGCTCTATATATGTAAAATGTAAGCCTATCTGAATATAGTCTGAAAAGCAGGCAGAGATGCATTGCTCTCTTCAACTGATGCAGAATTATTTGTTCATCTTTGAAAAAGGTTTGAAAAGTGGAGACTATTTGTAGTCAGCACTGATGTCCCAATCAAGCTGACAAACAGAGGGCCGCGCTTCTCTGCCGGTTTGATTACGATTATGCGCAGCTTTGTGGCCCTGTGCTGGAGGTGACTCAGTCAGTTGCCAGCTTTAGTTACGCTCCCTCGATGGTCTCACTGTTGCCTTCCATTGCTGTGCCTCTCTTGATTTACTCTTCTTTTTGTTCTTTATCTGAATACCTGTGTGCAATGCCCAAAAAATCTCCATTCTGTTACTTCCTCTGATCATATGTCCTAAAGTTTACTACCCTTTGGATCCATAAAAATCAAGACAACAATTTTTCATTTCATAGCTATTTAGGAAAAGCTATGACCAGGCAATTGTTTCTGCTCACATAGGCCTTTATACACACAGCCTTATCATAAATATTGTTTGATAGCAGTGGGGTATTTTCAAATGTAATTGTTTACTTGGTACGTTTTAAGATTGAAGTTTTCTATAGAATAATATTGCAGCATAGTGAGTTTTTTTTGGTTCTAAAATAAAAAGTTCATTTTCTCACCTACTTTAAAATCGATTGCTTGCTGAATTGAAAACCTTGAATTGCATCTCTCAAGTGTTCTGATACATTGCATGTACTTTATTTCTGAACTCTATTAATTATGATTCCGGTAAAGGCTAAACTACAGTGTACATCATGCAAACCAGAAAGTCAGTTTGAAGACCTGTTTAATATTAAATTATTGAAATATGCTCTCAAGCACATTACACTTTTTTGCGGTTTTCTATTAAGAATATTTCTTTCATACATGAGTGTTCATCAAGAAATGCACACATCTCAAGATTTTCCTCCCGTAAAATGATATCGTGATTTGCAAACTTATTCTGTAGGTGTGTAGGATACAGTTCTCTTGTTAAACTGGGCTACCTGGAAATCCCTCCCGAAAGTATTTGAATAAGATTCATCTTGTGTCTTGGCTATGCAGAGGTTAGTGGAGTGTTCTCCAAGCTGTAATGATATTCCTCTTTGTTCCCACTTGTCTTCCCATCGCGGGGCCCCTGTCCATCCTCTATCGGACCAATTGTCCATGCAATCTTTGCAACACTTTCATGAGGGAGAATAGAGAAGAAAGGCGAGGGGAAGAAGCGCCCAAAAGAGAGCGCGCTTGAAACGGGAGCCGACCACGGGCACTCAAGCTCCGCGGTGACTAATAGATGATTAGCGTAGATGACCCATTTATCAGGTTTCGCAAGATAAGAAGTTCTTGGTGGGAGAACGGAGGAAAAGAGAAATCCTCTCCTTTGCCATCCTAGAAAATTGGCTGGTTTCAGCCAGGATTGAAGCAATTTCATTTGATGTACACTCCACATGGAATATCTTACAAAGGACTCTGACATTTTCAACTTCATCTTTACTCTCATGTGTTGATTAAAAGTTGATATTATTTTTCTTTATTTTGTTAAGTTTTACTTCACAAACTTGTGATGTGTTTCTTGCGTAAGTTGAGTGTGATGACAAGCTGTTGATATGATTGAGTTTTCTTTTTCTCATGCAGTGGAAATTATATATAGCAAGTTCCATGAAAGTTTTCTGAAGGGAAAGACATTTAGTTGTCTAATTTTGAATGATATTGTGGCTGCAATATACAGGCTTACATGTTATACTAGCTTTCAAGATCTTTTTTTTTTCTTTCTCTCTCTCTCTCTTTGGTGTGGTCATGTACAAGTATGGGTGTTATATTTGTGACAGGAATAATATGACAAAATCTATTTGTAACATTGACATGAAGTAGCAACATTTTTTCCAATGTGGCACTTACAGCAAATGCATATTGCATTGAAAGTTGTAGATTCAAAGGACTGCTATGAATGTATAATGGCAGCATTCTGCAAAATATCTCCAAACATTGATATTGAACTTTCAAAGTTCAGATGCAGTAGATAGCTTGATTCCTGACATGTGCCCCAGCATCTTTGGGAAGTTCTTGAAACCAAATGGGGGAAAGGTAACCCACTATACTCTACTGTACACGACCCCCTCCTCCTAGAAATGACATATCACATTAAGGCTATAAGGTGGTGAGAATGGTATAGCGTTCAGCCTGACACCCCAAATGAATTTCAAGTGTCCCCAGTATCCTTAAACCGGAGACATCGTCATGGTAACCTCCTGTCACCTGGGGTAAGAAATATCCTACCGTTAGTTGCAATTTTAGATTTGCTCTCTTTGCTGTATCCCCGCCTGCAATGTTCACTTCTGCATCAGGTACATGCATTATGTCACACAGTAAATGCCCAGTGGCTCTACTACGTGTAATTAAATCGTTAACACATTTTGCCTTTTTGTCTTCCCTCTGTCTAGGAGCTGTTGATTAGTAACTTGTTGTTTTTCTTTGTTTCGTAGGCTACTTACTCTCATTTTGGTGTCGCCATTGCCTATTACCGCTAGTCTCCCTATGATAGTCATATCCTATGAGATAAAGTGGACATTCAATTTTCACTCATCTTTCTTTAAGCATGTCTCACTTCTTAAAAGAGCTCTATCATGCAAATCGGCAGAAATTTTGTGTAAAACCTGTCAGATTAACTACTCAGGAGAGATTTGAGTTTTATTGACCATCCATTTCAATGTCACATTTAAAATGAATCATTTGATTTCTTAATACCGAATACAGCATGTAGAACTGCTTGTATTTTTTTTTTTAACTGAAAGATTTTTGTATGATTAATTGTTTTGAACACTGAGTAAGTCAGGTTTTGTGAAATTATGCTGATGCTTTTTGCTGCAAGGACCTTGCAGTTTTGCTGTTTCTCTCACCTCTGTGCGAAGGCTGATTTCTTTCGAGGTACAGTTTCTAGCACCTGCTTGCCATGACTTGGCAGAGTCTGCCAAAGGCATGGCTCACTCACAAACTGAAAGAAATTAAGAGAGATAATCTGTTGGAAGGACACATTGGCCAAGTTTAGCCCACTTGAGCCTTGCAGTATAGACTCTCCTTTCACCACAGAAAGCGACCCTTTCTCTAAAGTTTCTTTACACGGTGTGGTGACCTCTTAATTCTCCTTTCACACTCACCTTCTGGCATGTTTTTAAAGCCACAAAAAACATGCTAATAATAATTCTAAAGGAAAACAATGCTTCTTCCTTCTGTCCCTCCAGCTCTCTGTATTGGATGCATTCGTTTCTTTTTAGGGAATATTTGGACGATGATGGAAACTTCAGGGTCATCTCTCAGAAATGTGTGAGAAATTTGCCTGGTTCATTTTTCTCAAAAAAGGGCAAGATAAAATCCACTTTATCCACAGATACTGTGAAATGCTTTGTAAGGAACTGCATCTTATTGTGATATATTTATTCCACATGGTGCTGAGAAACCAGAATCTCCTACTTGTTTTTATTTTTTATTATAGATATCATATAAGCCTACACTGCACTGAAACATATAGGAATAGGCCTCCCTTAGAGCCATTTGATTATTGTACGCATAGGTTTATTGAAGGACCCTACAGGAAAGCAGTCTGTATTTCTGCTGATATATGGAGATAAAAGTATCTTCTTTTCCAGTGATTTTTTAAAAACATACTACTAGTAATCAAAGTATCAGAGATAAGATGTTATAATCCCATTATCTGAAATAGACTAGGAATACAGGCACCGTCACACAGACAAGAAGGAAAAAAAAAAACAAAAACTTGTAACTTAATGGCAGAGAGCCTTGCACACTTAATAAAGATTGTAACATTTTAATAGTATTGTATGACTATATTCTCTATTTCTGAATGGACCGGGGGAGGGGGAGGGGGGGGGGGATATATTGGTGCCTGAACTTGGTTGCTTGTTCGCTCCATCCCTCCATTCTGCATACCCATTTCTTTTCTTTCTCTTCACACATTCCTTTCACACATGTTCCCGGGATTAGAGACACCACCCCCGTTGCACTTGATCTCCAATCTTGATGATAGCTGAGATTCCTTCCCGATATGACTTTGAGACTCGGGTTTCATACCCAGGCTCTTGATATTCTCTCTTTCTCTCTCTGTACAATGTCTCTGCTGGAGCAATCATTGTTCGTATCTGTTTTGTGTACAGAGTAGGACTTGCAGTAAATCTATGAAATAGAAAGAAAGAGTACAGTGTGATCATTTTATTTTTCTGTCATTCCCTTCCTTCAAATAAGATGTGTATGATTCTGACAGAAATGCAATTAACCTTTCTATGTATTTTTATGTTTGAAATTTGAATATGAGACCAATTTATGTCTTGTTCCCATAGTTCTGTTTGTAGCATGGACCAACATTGATTGCTTATTGAGATATTGAGTTTATTTACATTGTAAATACCTGGTAAACATGAAAATGTACTTTAAGCTATGATATATATAATGTCCCTCTTTCATAGTGCATTTGAGATGTTAATGTTCGTATTATTCTTGTATTACAACCTGATTAAGAAATACATTATTTAGATTCTAAAGATAACATACTTGATACAGGAAAATCATTAGCATGGTGCTAGACTATTCCTCTCACTTCACCCCTCCCCAAAGGGGTGCAAAAAGAATGAAGTGAGGACCTGTGTCATTCATGTTTTTATAGGAGTACCTCTGTGAATTCTCAGTAGGGGATGGTAATACAAGGTAGTTGATAATCCTCAAGTGTTAATGATGCAGAACAACCAATTTCCCTTACCAGATGTTACTCAATTTCTTTGAAATAAAATGTTTTTCAGTCACCTTGGTAGTGACCCCCTCATTCAGGATTTCAGCTTATGAAAGTACATATTGTATGTAATCCTCACTGTTGTTATAGGTGTTTTATTTTATGACTTGCTTGAGTTGTTGACAATGAATGAATATCTATATTTTTCTCATAAAAGATATCATTTAGTATGTTTTATTTTTAAATGCTTTCTCACTTGTATTTGCATATATGTTACGTCATTTGGTGATATTTCAAAATTGTAGTGGATATGTGATGTTTTATATTTTGCCTTGTGTGAAATCTCTTGGTTTATATTCAGTTGTCTTTGACATACTCATCTTGTAAGTCTTGATAATGTAGGCTAATTCGTTTCTTGTTCTTGTTCTTTATGTGCATATAGGGAACTGAGTCGCAATGAGCTGACCACAGTGGACAGCCTAGTCTTCAGCGGCCTGGAGTCTCTAGAGGAACTCAGCCTGAGCCGCAACCAGCTGACCGACTTGATGGATGGTGCTTTCTATGGCCTCAACTCCATCCAGCAGCTGGAGCTAGACGGCAATGAACTGACCACTATCAGCCGTCGCTGGCTGTTTGGCCTCAAGTCTCTTCTCCATCTGACGGTGGCCCACAACCGTATCAATGAGACAGAGGCCTCAGGATGGGAGTTCTGTCCCAACCTGGAGTACCTGGACCTGTCTCACAACAGACTCATCACACTGGAGACAGAGGAAGAGGGTGCAGGAGAGAGTGGGGGTGCTGCTGCTCAGGGGACCAATGGGGGTGCTGCAGCATCGACTGGGGTACCTCCTTGGCCTCCTCTACTGAGGGAGCTCTACATCAATCATAACAGAATCACTCAGGTGGCAGATGGAGCATTCATCCAGCTCAATCTTCTTCAAGTTTTGTAAGTCTAACATTGGAAACTGTATTGCATGAGCAAAAAATAGATGAAAGATTTTTTTTAAAGTACAAATGGAGTCATAGTGGTCATAAACCACTTACTTTTCTTTCTTTGTGTTTAATGCCAGAACAATAAATAAAAAAAAAAAATAGAAAGATTGAGATTCATCATGCACAAGTTCAAATTTCAATTTCCACATTCTGTTAAAAAGGAGCATCAACAAAACATAAACAGCCTTGTAATCATGTCTAACTTCCAGCGATACCTGTATATTAACAGTAACCATGAACATTGTGAAACGAGATAGAGTGCATTCATTTGTTCTTTTTTGACTTTGTTATTATTCTTCATGGACTATTTAGGGACCTGAGTGATAACTTCATTGCCTGGACAGTAGAGGATATGACAGGAGCCTTTGAGGGTCTTGATTCATTGCTTAGACTAGGGCTGGCCAATAACAACATCAATTCCATCTCCAGGAGAGCCTTCAATGGACTTGAAAACCTTCAGTCTCTGTAAGTCACTTAAAGAATATTTCTCCTGTGAATGTTCCTCCTAATCATCATTGTAGGGTAAAGTTAAACAAGAATTTATTGAGCATCACTTCTAATAAAACCCTTTTTCTTTACAACCCTACATTGTTTATCATAGTACACCTCATATCTGAGTGCAGAAATCATTGAGAACTGCGTCATTCATACAACTGAATGACCAACTTTGGGGGTTTTATCTCTCCTATCTGTCTGTCATAAAGGCTGTTTATTTGACAGGCGAATTGGAAACTCGTGGAAGCAGAGAGGAGACAATGCCATTCTCAATGTATGAATCATACTGTAATGTCATGTACGGTATTACCGGTGGTAATTGCTTGCATGTGCTCAGAAACTCTGATATTTCTAGTATGATTTTAGATCACATCTTTCAGAGTTAGCCACTTTTACCTTGGTTTGACCAATATCTTTTAGATCTTTAGAGTGAATTTTGAATGTTGCACCAACTTTTGTTCCTTGTGTTTGAAAGGAGAGAATCTGTTGAAACAATGTCAATTTATATTTTCTTCTTTATTTCTCTTTCTTCAGGGACTTTTCTGGGAATGCCATCACCACAATTGAGAACAATGCCTTTGAAGGCATGCCCCAGCTCAACCAGTTGTAAGTATAACATTAAAATAATTATGTTACATGTGTATGTGGGGAATTACCATTACTACATTCAGAAAAATTTATGTGATAGTTTTTAATGCAGTGACACGCATGCAGTCCAGTCTTAATTGTACAGAATCAAGCTCTTATTATTGATACAATAGAAAGATAAATGATGTCAGCTGTACCGAAAGGGAAAGAAGTAATTTCGTATAAAATAGCACCCCTTTTCCAAGTGATGAGATCTTCTTTAGCTCTCTACATGCTATGGAGCAATCCCTGGGCTGCTACATTGTTTGGAGTATATGATACATATCATCTATGTGTACCGAGAGTCAACTATGGCAGTCTGTCATGTGTTTGTTCCATGTGTCGACCAAAGCCTGGAGAAAGATAGTGCAGTACTTTGCCCCACATTGAAGTCATTGGTCACAATGCAGAAATTGATCTTGTAAACCCTAGCTAATCCCTTTGTGTAAACCTTGCCATTTCAGACTGGTGAACAGTTCCAGCATGGTGTGCGACTGTCAAATGGCATGGTTTCCGGTCTGGGTAAAGGAAAACAATCTTGGTGAAGGGGCAGATGGACGCTGCGCCCATCCAGATTCTCTCCAAGGCATGGATATCTTCAGTGTGGAGCAGGAAGTGTTTACATGTGGTACGTAGTGGAAGTGCGAAGGGGAAATCATGGGTGAAGTTGATTGTGATGGATGTTGACCTACCACTATGCAGTATACCTACCCTCCTTTTACTAACTGTCTCTTTATTTGTCTGTTTTCTTTCTCTTCTCTCTCCTCTCTGTCTCAATGTCCCTCTATCTCTTCTCTTATTTATTATCACCCCCTCTTTCTCTTTCTCTCTCCTTCATCTGTACCTGTTCTCTTATTACCTCTCTCATACTCTCATTGTCCCATCTCTGTCTTGATTGAAACTTTTGGTTAAATATTCCTAATTCCCTGATATGGTTGGATGTGACATAATTTCTGAAATAATTTGTTACTGACTCTTTGTCCATCCCACTTCCCCAAGACACTCCTTGATTAAGTTAGTACAGAATGTTGCCACCTGTCTTGTTCTGCTACACAATCTTCTTTGGCCAAGTTTTGAGCACATTTCATGTCAGGAAGGATGTTTGAGAAGTGAATCAAGGATTTGCATAAATTAAGTTCAGAACTGGGACATTTATGGGAACTTTATGCATGAATGAAGTTCAGAACTGGGACATTTATGGGAACTTTATACATGAATGAAGTTCAGAATTGGCAGCTTCATTGAAATCATTAGGGATCTACAGATTCAGTCTTGTATTATGGATATACACTCTACCGTATTCATCATTTCTCATTATTTCATTTTGTCTCTTTTCTACTCCTTATCCATTTTTTCCTGTCCTCTTTTTCTTTCTCTTATCTTTTCATTTCCATTTTGCTCTATATCTCTTTTTCTTTGTTTCCATCTGTCTCTTTCTTTTCTATTTGTCTGATTTTTTAATCTTTCCGCACAGTACCTCTTTTCACCAGATCTCTTTATTCTCTCGATCTCTCACTGTTTCTGGGTGTCCCTCACTCTCTCACCCTGTATCTGTGACATTGGCCCACATTCCCCTTCCTCTGCCCCTCCCATTCTGGCTGATATCAGTCTCCTTTAACCTTTATCTTAAGCCAAGAGATAACCTACTTTCACTCCAAGGAAACTTAAGGCGGCCCGACAAGTTACAAATCATTGCAACTTGATTTGCCATGCCCACACTTCCGTTAGCAGACATAAATTTGTAAAGAAAATAAAAGAGATGTTGAAAGGACAGCTTTTTTGTCACATTCTAAGCACTTGCTCTCCCACTTTCCCATTTTCTCCTTTCTCCTAATTTGATGTCTCGTCTCTTTTTTTTTTTGTATATATATATATATATCTTCTTGCTATGTTTCTTTTCAACTTAGTTTTTGTGTTTCTCTCTCTCTCTCTCTCTCTCTCTCTCCCTTTCTCCCTCTGCTTCACCCTCTCCCTCATGGATATTTTCAGAAGATATAAAATATGTTCTGTTGTCTTGAAGTGTTTATATCTCTTCCTCCTAAGATTCCAATTTAGCCATCAACTTGTCATATTTTCCCATCCCTCGATGGCAGGAAAGGGAACAATATTGGACTTAGAAGATACTTGAACTCAATATTGCTGTTAGTGATGTTGTAATGTTTGACAAATGGCCAATTACCCTGTCATGTTTCTCATCCAGAGTTACATGCTAGAGGGTTAGCAAATGTCAAGACTATTAGCAAGGGGTGAAGAAGAAAGTCTTGTTTTGCTTAACTTCGATTTGTTATGTTTTTGTAGTCATGTTAAACGAAGATATGAAAGTTTTTGTTCTTCTCTGGTTTAGTATTGTTCATCTTTTGTTCTTCTTGTTGTAGATGATCGTTTGAAACCTTTTATCATCCGTGAACCTGAGACAGTGACATCTCTGAAAAATGATAATGTGTCCCTGATATGCACAGCCGGCAGCACTAGTGATGTACCAGTCACAATATTATGGAAGAAAGACAAGGTATGTTGTCTACTCCACTCATTTTCATGTGGTTAAAGTCCTTTTCAAATTCGTATTTCCACCCCCTTTTGGTTTCCCCTTTCACTTTCAGGTTTTTTTTTTTTTTTTGGGGGGGGGGGGTTTGGTAAAAACACAACCCTCTGATTTTAATTTTATTGTAAAGTTCAGTTATCATGTTGTAACTAGTTTCAACAGTCCATGTTAACAGAGAGCAACCTGGATGTAGAAAAAATTGAAATTACCCTTTAGGAAATCTCCCCCCCCCCTTCTTTTCTCAGTAGAAATCCTTCAAAGAGCCATAAGGACAGAACATTTTTATGTGATCTGAGCATCTTGATTAGCAGTTAATACCTTTGCTTTTTGATTGTATGTCTGTGTATCCAATATTCTAGGCAAGGTTTGCAAATGACTGTGTAGTTTTTAATATTCATCTAGTGTTATTCTCACATTGATGGTTCTTTCAACACCCAAAAAAAAAAAGAAAAAAAAAAGAACACTGTCAAAGTGTTCATTCAGTCAGAGAAAGTGTTCATTCATCATTTCTTGTTCTTGATGTATGATGGATGATTTTGTTTGCTCTTTGCTAGGCTATCATGGAGGATGCCAACCCCATCTACTTTGAGAGGTTAAACCCCAGCGGTGTGAATGAGTATACCTCTGTCCTTAGCCTACCCCATATCAAAGAGGACAACCAAGGCAGATACCAGTGCATCATCTCAAATGAGTTTGGTGTGACATATTCCAAGAAAGCCAGAGTCACTGTGCACAGTAAGTATCTCATTCCAAAACACTTCTGTTTTACAAGCTGCGAGTTTGTGTCTTCCATTGTGTTTTACGTGGAATAACAATATTGTAGTCATGTGAATAGCATAATTGATTTGATTTACTGTGAATCAACCAATGCTTGTTCTTCTTTATGCTTTGGAAAAATTAAGATTTTCTGCCATGCTATAGGGAGAATTTGCTATAATTAGGATTATTTCTTTTGTTTGCTCTTCAGTTTTCCCATCATTCACTGTCACTCCAAGCCACGTGAGTGTCCGTGTTGGAGGGATAGCTGAACTTCCTTGTGCTGCCACTGGACACCCCACTCCAAAGATTGCTTGGCAGAAGGACGGAGGTATCAACTTCCCTGCCGCCCGCCAGCGCCGCATCAAGGTCAAGACTGAGCTGGCTGAGTTCTACATCGATAATGTTCAGTTGAGCGATACGGGTGTGTACACGTGCACTGCCCTCAACGCTGCTGGCACCATCAGCACCAACGCCACTCTGACGGTTCTCGAGCCACCCCTCTTCACCCGACAAATGAAGGATCTTACTATCGAAGTTGGAGAGCCAGCTGTTCTAGAGTGCAATGTTGAGGGAAGCCCACGTCCAGCAATCAGGTGGTTCAAGGATGATGAACTCTTTGAGCTTTCCGAAGGCATGCACCTGACCGACTTTGATCGCTACCTGATCATCATGAATGCAGAGGGTAGAGATGCAGGCACATACAAATGTGAGGCAACAAACTCACTGGGTGTAAGGACAGACTCTGCAAAGCTTGTTGTTACTCATAGTAAGTTGCCTTCTGGAGATTGTTTCATGTACTAACTCTTACATCAAGTAAAATACTTTTAATAGCCAGTAAAGTCTGAATATTTTCAAATTTTAATGTACAAGTCTTTTTCATGTCTTTGAATTTGCAACTCCAAATCATTGGTTATTCTTAGCAAGCATATTCTTTGTCATATTATTTTACTACTTTTGTTTTTGTAGACAAGGGAACGATATGGAACATGACTACCACCAGCATCATCATCGTAGTCGTCATCTGTTGTATACTGGGCACATCACTCATCTGGGTTGTCATTATCTATCATACCCGCAAGCGTACGACGAGATACAGAGGTAAGGCACTATAGCTATGATTTGTTTTAATCAAATTATTGTGTTGATTCTTTAAACAGTGTCACCTGCATTATGAACTCTGAACACAACTAATTTAGAAATGCAATGTGTAATTTGCAGTGTAACAAGCATATAAAGTTGTATGATTTCATTGGCAGAAAGGTTGTAAAATCAATTCCTACTGTAATATGTTACTCCTGAGGATGGTAAGAACATGCTTACTGAAATGTTGAGAGTGAGTAGGTCCTTTTCAGGAACACACTCATATCCAAGAAAGGATACATGGCATACCATGGAGCTTTCTACTGCGATATTTTTCTTCTTAATTAATTGATATGATTATCCAGAATGGAGCTTATCAACATGCAAATGAAACCACAGAGATTTTACATATATCTTGTTTGTTTATCCCATTGCACAGTTGAAGAGTCCCATCATGTAGTACCCCCAGAGATTCCTAGCTCCACACTCAATGGGTCCTCAGAAGGCACCATTCATCAGGAAACTAGCAGTGGGGTCTCAAGTGCAGGTAGGTATGGGAGTAAAAGATGGAGAATGGGGGAGGGAGGGCAGGGAGGGAGGGCAGGGAGGGAGTAGGTACAGAAAAATATGTTCAAAGAAATAAGGGGAAGGAGATGGGCAAGAAACAGCAAGAGAAAGGAGAGAGAGATAAAGTGAGTAAGTAAAACATTGATTAATCAGCAAGGTTATTGTCATTTTGCACCAGCTAGGCATTTTCAAGAATATTAGATTGGAAATAAGATTAAATGGAAGAGTGGCTTGAGTTTTCAAAGTCATTCATGAAAGAGAATAGTTAGAGTGAAAAATATTATGAAGTACAGAAAAAAATATAACTTTTTGTTGCTATGGAATGAAAAGAGGCTGATTTATACATGAGCACAAGCTGCAAGAGAGAACTTTATTGTCATAATCCTCAATCTCTCTTTTCCTTGCAGCAACAGATAAATACCAAGATGAGAATGCCAGTGATTGTGACTCATTGGATGGACCAGTGAGTAAGCTCAGTACCTTCAGGTTTGCCAATCAGGTCCGCTTAGCAGCGATCTTCCCCAGTGAGACAAAAGTCATAGAGCCACCAGATGTTGCCCCCTGTCCTCGTCAACATCATCATTGCAGCATACAAGGTAGTGATCTCTCTCTCTCCTTTTCTCTCTCCCTGTAACCATATCTCTTTTTCCCTCTCTGCATCCCCCTCTTACAACCTCTCTCTTTCTCTTTCTGTCTCTCGCGTACTTACTATTCAAGTTAGCAATGATTGAACATTTTGTAACTAACTTACTTGCTTCAAAATTCTGTACTAGAAATTTTAAGTACAAATCATATCAAATTTGTTGAAGCAATTATAAGATGTTACTCTGTCTTATCTGAAGCATCAAATATTTTTCGATGTTTATTTCAGATGGTTCTCACCAAGGTGACATGGAGAGATACTGTCCTTCAGATTCCATCAGTGAAGCTGATCGTACCACCCTAGAAAGACGCGGCCAGCTTTCATCCCTGCCCTGCTGCAATGCGACAGGTCGCTCTCTGGACAGTGCAATCAACAAACACATGTACCTCCACCATGGGGGTGGGGGGCGTATCCATCCCTTCAGAAAGGGGGGTAGCGATGGAGAAGAGGGGGAGATCGAGGAGGAGGATGAAGACGAGGTATTTATGGATGAGGCAACCAGGGATAGGTTGCAGAGAGAGAGACTCTTGACAAACTCGGATGAGGGTCTGGGTAGCCAGACTGCCTCACCAGTTAATAGACACAACTATCGTAGAAGCAACCACCCACCGCCCCAGTGCTGCCATTCCTATACCTCAGTGTCATCACCAGAGGGGCGATGCACATCACCCAGCAGCTTTAAGATACCTCATGGTGAGTTCCTTGCTTGCTTTTTTTTCAGGATTTTTACCCCCATGAGCAATATGTAAGGAAAAATGAGTAGTTATTATTTTACTTGGAAATTCAAAGTACAAAGAAAATCAACAAAGAGTACAAGGAGAATATAAGTAGAGGATGGTGACCATACATATCCAGGTTGCTTGGGAAAGGAAAAAGTAAAACTAATTACTGTAGCCTGCAGGTTTGGTACAGTATGCATTAAAAGCATGAGTAGTTATTGTAGTTTATTGATGAATTAAGTCTGCTTTTATAGATAAGTGATTCTAAAATGTTTCATATATGTCTTTTAAAAGTACCTTTGAAGTTCCAATAAAAGAAGATCCATGTTTTGCTAGTAGCACAGTGAGAAAGACCTTTGGGATACTTTGGTACATGAAGTAGATTTTATTCTCTTGTTTTTCTCTTTTCTCCTTTTTTTCAGAACATGCACAAAGGGGAGATGCATACAATAGGATGGCCATGTCGGCATCTTCACTCCCTTGCAATGGACGGGTTCCCAATGTACACCTCTACGAGAATCCCACCAGTTCCATACAAGACAGAGACTTGATAGACGGCCATCTATGCCGTAGTCACAATCATGTAAATAATGTCAATGTTAATAATAACAGCAACACCAATCACTCTCCCGTTGCTGATCCCATCAGACAATCACATAGCATTCCCACTGCAATATCTTCCAAGGGCAACGTGTCGCCTGGAATAGGGGCGTTGCTATCGCCGACCTCGAAGACAACCCACCAACCGCAAGTGCAAAACGGTCACCTGCCCAGCCACCACCGCCCCCACCACCAAAATCATCACAACGACAAATCGACCCACCAAAAGTCGCGAAAGTCGGGTCGTCATCCAGAGAAGCACCCTTTAAAAAGTAAGACATCACCGAAGTCAGGACAGTCGATACCAAGGACTTCTTATTTACCATCATCCAATTCTCATCCAGCTCATCATGTGACATCACCCACACTATCATCTCTAACAGAGGCCTGATAGGTTGGTTTATGATGGCTACCTGGACTATCAAGGGGGATGATGGATATATGCTCATTGTGTGTGCAAACAACTAGGAATACATGTCGAAATGGAATACATAATCTGTAAATGGTTGCTAAATAATTCATGTAACTTTTTACAAATGTGGATGCAAACCTCAGTTATTTCTGCCTGTGTTATTTGAGCTGTATATTTGAAGCTGGATAAAGTGAAACATTAATTTATCTAACAAAAATATGTTACTTAGCACCACCGAAGGCAAGTCTTCATCTCCTTTATTGCTTTGTGTTATCTGCGCTTTACAAGATACATGGATGTTGCATCACCACCGAACACAGCTAGATGTGCCTATGTAGATGCTATGGAGTGCCAAACTTTTTGTTTCTTCACAACTCGATCTTTGACAGTATGTTATTACTTCTTGTTTTCCATTGAAGGTCTAGTAATTCACTCTCCATCTTGGAAGTAATCACCAGAATTATCTATCAGTAGATTTAGCTTTGTAGAAATTCTTTTGCATGTTGTTAGTTTGAAATCAAATTTGTGTAGGATCTGAAATACTTTGTAAGTGCTATGAAGGTGTCCCCCTGTGAATTTTGTGGCGATTTCTGTGAGAAGCTCAGTTATTGTGTTTGTATGCATCTCATTTATATCCAATTGGTATATTGGATATTTATGGCCTTTTCATTTTTAGTATAACTCTAATCCTGTGATGTTAGTTCAGCCGTATTGGTCTTTGTTTTTTCTTTTTTCCATAATCTATTCCGCGCCTTTGCATAAACTTATGCATAGGGCCCACAATATTGAAAAGTACCAGATATTCCTTTGATTTGATTTGGAGGTGTGTCTCTCAATGCATACTTCAAATAACCGTAACATAAAATTTAAAGATAAATTCACTGTAAATTCAACCTCGATGAAAAAAGGACAAAAATCAGCCAAACAATGATATTTATTGCTGGTTGAACTTGAAAATATGTTTGTGTGTTCTTGTTTTATGTGGTGTGACTTTCCTGTTATTGTTAAGTGAAGGAAGAAAAGCTTTAAAAACTTGATCTTTGTCATATTGTTTGCAGCATGTGTTATTATTTTGAAGTGCAATGATGACAATTAGTCATACTTTGTTAATTTCTCTATTTTGGTTATGTAATAGTGCTAACCAGGGAGTCTTATTGTTTATTAGCTCTAATAACGTATGTTTTGAAGAGACTTTTTTTTAAAAGTTTGAATGAAAAAAGTAAATATGCAGTTAGGTGCATTCATTATATGCTCTTCCCACCGCTTTTATTTAATTCAAACATTTGTGTCTTCTTTATTTTTTATGCATATAACATGACTTAACTCATGTCTTTATTCTATTCAAAACTATGCTAATTTATTATGATATCGAATCACTTTAGATGCATGTGGATGCTATTATTTTTACTTCTCAAACTCAAGATGTGATTTGATTGTGTAGATGTACAGGGATTATGTGATATACTTCTGAACGGGTTTATGAATTCATTGAAGATTGGAATGCATTGTACAGCGAATGAAGAGGCCAGTGAAAAGGTTTCTGTAGATGTTGTTACAGTAGAACCAAGCTGTTATGTAAGAAAAGAAAGAAATCGAGTCATGAAGTCAGGGATTAGAGCCATTTTTTCTTTCAAAGTGAATATAAATTTAGATTTATTTTTTTCTGTCTGGCTTTAGATTTCAGCCACATATCAAGGAAACATAAACACCACATCAGTTGTTTGTTTGTGAATTTCCTTACTTTCCAAGTTATCTCAGCAGGTGCAAAGCAAGGTTGTTTTGTAATTGTATGTAGAGGATACATTTCCAAAATTTAGACTTAATTTGGTTCAAATTTTATATCTTTTTTTATTCATGTAAAAGTTTTTTACTGTGACGTCAGAAATAAAGTAGTTAATTAATGAGGAAACAAAATGTAATGTAATTTATGAAGTGCCACATAATTGGCAAGAGAACAAAAAGATAATCAGGTTTAAATATATGTAAACCTTTGACAGTAACAATCTCTGGCTTCATGACTGGATGTATTGTATGAAAAGGTCATGTAATCTGTGATATGGTGTACAAGTCTAATGTGTACATAAAGAGAAGACTATGAATAAGTGTTAAGCAAAATCATCGTGTGATACAATCTATGTGGTTTGTTTCTTGTAAATGGAAGGAGAGGAGGAATGTTTAAATCTGATGGAAGTCTATTGAATTATGTGTATTTTTATTCTACCTCTGTATGTGTAAGTTTGCAAGTGAATGCTGACTTGCCGATTATTCAATTTGAAGGAAAAAAAACATGAAAAATAATATTAATCTAAGTAGTTTACCGTTGTTTCACAAAAGGGACAAAGGAATTAAGTACAGTGTATATTATAGAAAGTCAGTAAATGTATGGCTATAACCAAAGCAGTGCAGATGTAATAAAAACAGTGAAGATAAAGCAACAAAGTAAGAGATATTTCTATTAGTGGAATTTAAGTTCATATGTAGAGAAGCTTATTGCTTGAGGGAAGGCAATAGCACTGTGCTTTATCTTACTAAAGTTTTATTCATTTTTTTTTACCTTTATTAATAATTTCATTTTCTGGTACCATCTTTTCCCCATATGGTAAGAACAACAGAATTCAGATTTCATCCTTTATGTAAAGTCTTGTGAGTAATTTGTTTGTTCCCTGTTAGAAAGTGCAAGGGTATTCTTAAGCAAAAGTGCAAGGGTATTCTTAAGCAGTAATTGCCAAATGATTTACTGCCAATGATATAGATGTGCCAATTTCCTGTTGATTTTTGTTTTAGATTATTTTTTTTGCCCTTGAAGATTGTTTACTGAATTTTCCTGCATGCACTTGTCCTTGTACTAAATAAGAATTATCAGGTACATCCAAGTATTTCTCCTGTAGACTCGTTAAAAAGACTTAAGTGATAATGATCATTGGTATTATGTCATTGCCATGGTGTTATTATTAATGAAGTGTGACATAGGGAGATGTATACCTGTCCCATAAGATGACAAATTACAAACCCACCAGGTTAGTATTTCTTTTAAGCGCATTATTTTTCAACCTGTCTTCATTATCCTGCCCACCGCTTTTTTATATAAAAGTTTAGTGGCATTTTTTTCTTTTGGTGTTGTTTTTTGTGAGACAGATCTCATTCAATGCCTGTATACTGTTACTAGCAGCACTGTTTCATTTTGAAAAATATGCAAATTTTGGGGGATGGCTTGACATGTGCTGTCCTATCTTTTATATCTTTTTTTTTTTCTTTTTTTGCCAAAGTCTATATTTCCTTTGTGTTACTCATATTTTGTGTTTTCTTGTAATGTTTGTTGCTTGGATACTCCCAGAGTCTTATGCAATATAGTTTAAAATACGATACACAAAGAAAGAGAGTTCTTTTTTTCTGGGAATGGCAACATATTTGTTCAACTTCACATGCTTTATCACACCATTGTCACATTTTTACCAAGCATAGGCTACAAGGTCATGGTCAATATATTTCCAAACCCTTGTTTAATGCCTGTATCGTATATACTGAACCAAAAAATGGCTTGTATTTCATTCTATTCATTCTTGACAATCAGGTGAATTTTCACTAATTTATGAACAAAAAAAAATGCTTAAGGTATTACAAATTGCTTTCTTATGAATGCAATGGAGTATACTACTTTTAAACATATGTAAGTCTTTAAATAAATATAATCCTCTCCCCAAACTGTTACATAGTAAGTAGTGCCAAAATAAGATGATGTGCATGCATTGGCTTTTATCTCACTAATGTTACAAAGTCTTATGTCAGTAATATATTTCTGTTTTTGTTCTTTTCAAAGAGTAATGTTATTTCCATTTTTATTTTTGAGAATGGAATGAATGTAAAAGTTGCAAATATTGGGAACATTTAAATTCTGTTCTTGCTAAATATTATTTGTACAGTGTTGTGTATATGAAAAAGATGCTATCATTATTAAATGCAAGAAAACAATGAATTTTGGAGGTCTTAAAGATATTGTTTTTGTGGTGGAAGTCGAAAATGAAAGTATCAGTAACTAAGTAAGGTTGACTGAAAAGAAATGAAAGCATGAATGAGAGAAAATGAGGGTTAAAAGAAAGTTTAAAGTAAATGCTATTGGCCTACATTCTACTGAAGTTCGAACCTTGATGTGCGATGAAGCACGATCTGAAAACGACTTTAAGAAACAAATTTAGTCCAAGGTCTTTGTGGTCCTTAATACAGGCCTATCTCAGTTTAAATAAAACAGAGAAAGAGAGAGAGAGAGAGAGAGAGAAAGAGAGGAGGGGAGGGAGGGAGAGAGAAAGAAAGTTGATTCATTAGAACTCTTCTGTCTAAAAGTTACATTTGGGGGCCATAACAAAATATCCATGATATTGGGAGACCAAAATAAACAATTCAAACGAAAAGCGAGTGAAATATTTGCGAATAATACATGTTTCGTGGAGGTACTTTGGCCCCCCCCCCCAAAAAAAAAAAAAAAAAAAAACCAAACAAACAAACGAACAAATTGGATATACATAGTAACATTAAGAAATACCAAAGAAAGAATTTCCTTTTTCACAACCTAAATATTCCAATTCATAATTTTGAGCAGTTTCTGACATATCCATGCACAATCACATCTTTCTCCAACAATTCTTCTCTAAGTGATACTTGTAACTTTTATTGGATTTATAAAAGAGTGAATATAATAGTCTACATTGTGATTCGTAACTTCTAGATGAAATGCAGTGTGTTTAGACAGATACAAGCTAATTTCAGCATATAAGGTCCATAATCTCAGTGTAGATCAAAAGACAGTCATATATCATGAGCAAATTCATGCTCATGATACGTACAATTAAATACTCAAACATCTTAAAGCTACCATTTCGACCATTGTGATTACCTAATTCATTTATTATCCAATAAATCATGATCAAGTAAAAAATTTGATCGTTATTCAAAGCAATGTGATTTATTGATCATCACCTATTTCTTCCTTTTTCATAATGAAGTCCATGAACACGTCCAGTCGATGTCATTTTCCATTTCCTTTTAAAGATTGTTGGGTGAAATATACCCAGTCTGTAATTATCATTTTCCCACGTTACAAAATCGAATCTGTTATAGTCCACAACAAGCCCTTGTTTTCTTCCGCCAAAGAAATAATCTGCGGGTCATTAGTTTTGTGACCTCTTCATGCACAATTAAATATAATGAAGTGACAAACAGCGCAAGGATAGTCAAGTGTGCTTTCCTAAAGTCATATTTCAAGTTTTACGAGTTGCATAAGGAAGGACATAAATATAGGTAACAAAAAAGAACACATTTACAAATCCATATAATATGATGAATAACTGCATATATGAAACGGTCAATCTTTCTTTCAGAAATAGAATCATAATACAGACATAGCAAGAAGAAAAACAAGAGAGAACTCACGCTTATTTCAAACGTTTGTTTGTCATGAAACATTATCATGGTACATGTATAGATCTACAGTTAAACATAAACCTAAAAATCACGAGCATTTAACACATTTTCTTCGAATACAAATTTGTGCATATTACAGAGTCGTGGAAATGAAAGAAGCTTGAAATGACCGCAGTCTATTGTACGAATGAAGCAACAATATGGAATAAAATTAGCAAAATTCTCAATATGGTATCTCCCCGTGAGATATCATACAGCTTACTTTTAATACGTGTAACCGTAATACACTGACTAAATCTATGTGTTCTTTGCCATGTACTTGAAATGATAAGATTACAAGACAGAGAATCATGTTCCAAAGTTTAACATGATAATTTCACACGTTTTGATGATTGTTTTAGCGATTTCGTTTATCTTATGTGAGTCAACATTTTCATGGATTTATCACATCACCAAATAAAAACTTGCATAACATGAACATGTTAAGATGAGATTGCTGTTTGTAGGAAGAAAGACATGATATGACACGAGACGAAGAATAGGTAGACTATCACTTCATTTACCAAAGGCGTAGTGAGATCTTAGCCACTGCGGGAGGGGCAATAGTATTATGGAGGGGGCGGCTTAATTCCTCGGCGGATAAAATGCGAATTAAGATATCCATGGCGTATATTTTTCCTCCAAATTCATTTGCACGTTTTCCATTCTATTTTTCTGAATCCCTTCCCCTATCTTCTTTTTCATGGGGGGGGGGGGGGGGATTTTCGGAGCATAGAGGTCTGCTTTACATCAACAAAAAAAAAGAGCCTGACGTACATACATAGCAAGAAATTTAACAATGCTAAATTATGCTTTCTCTGAAGGCAAACCTTGCATCAAAATCATGAAAATTGCTGATTAAATCTGTAATAATGTCTCTTGAATTTTTTGTTTGATATTCTAGGATTAATTGAAAATTAGGATTTAATAATATAGAATATCATCGCATCACTGGCTTCATTCATTTTCATAATCAATTTGGGGGGGGGGGAATCACACAGACATTGTAGAAAATTTTCGCATAATGAGTGTCTCCATACTTATGTGATTTTCATACCACCCCTTCAACATGTTCAGGGGATTAAAGCTGGGACTGCATGCAGACCTTATCTAAGATGACTACCTCTAATCAACAGTACATGTACATCGTTTCTTTGTCATTTCACGTGACGGGAAAGCTGTGTCTGCAGAAGCAGCGCCGCTACCCCACCCCCCCCCCCCCCCCCCCCCCCCCCCCCCCATTTGTCTTCGTATTTTCATATCGGAATTGCGGAATTGTATGTGCACCATTTTTACCCCTTCTTTTCCTGCATCGTCGCTTTGCTTGACAGTAAATTTCAGAAACTAGAAAACTGATATTTGGGGAAGAGACGTTGACAGCCCTATTAACACATGTCTGTTTCTTACAATGTATTTAAGCTGATCTTGCTGTGTTTGTTGACACACTGATTATAGAATGTACGGACTGATTTCAACAGTGTCATGGAGTGTTTACCTATTACCATAGTTACCACCTAAACTAATGGTGCGTGACAATTTCCGAATTTCGTAGTTCATTATCGACAATTTCTGAATTTCGTAGTTCAGTATCGTAAGATTAATTGAAGAAACATTTCAACGGTTTGTCTTCCATTTTGATAGGCCCAATTCAAATTGGAAAATCCTAATTGGTCCAAACTATCCATTTCAGACAGCAAAATAATATGACAGGAACAACTGAGCCGAATTTATGTATTTCTTGACTTGATCATTACAAAAGTAACCTTGCAATTAGTATGTACTCCATTTTGTTTCATATTATAATGGTTCTCATAGCTTTTAAGTCCGTTTTCAGAGTGTTTTTTTTTTTTTTTTTTTTTTTTGGTATATAACGCTAATTAAATTTCTAACGCAAAGGAAGGAACTCTCTCTATCACCGTAAACAATGATGATAATTGTTGACATGCTTCCAGTTACTGTTTAACATTAGGTCATATTATAATGTATTATAAAAGATCTTTGTAATATCAACCTGATCATAAATAGCGACTTCAAATTAATGATTTTGCAAGTTCTTGCCATGAAAATGAATGAGCATTATGATAATGATCATGGCTTATTATCCATGAATAATATCAATTGTTTTAACAGTTCTGTACTAATCTTTAATTTGCAGGATATACACCGTTCGCTTTGCCGGCACATACATGTCGTTGTATCACAGGAATTTCCTTTATAGTAATCTAATAATACAACCACCTAATTCTGTATACGGTATATAGGCAGGAAAAATGGTTATGAAATTACTATCAATAAAGTAAGAAATCTCAATTTAATATCCGGCAGCGGCAGCGGAGTAGCTCAGATGAAACTGAGAATATCTAGCTCCAAAATGTATCCCTTCATGTCGTGGTAAACACTGATAAACGTATTGTTTTCACAGTTTCAAATGGCTGTTGATCTTGCAAAATGATGAATTTAATCCAGATAAACACCATACACTGTAACGACAACATACATTGTTTTATTTTGACTCGAGACTGTGGCAAATCCATCGGTGTCCGTATTCCATAGATACCGACTTGCGATCACAACTTCCTGGCCATGTACTCTCGACCCGATGTCCACATTGACCACCAAACGATAGCGGTCGAAACCGCATAACATCTTAACTTTATGTTTGACCGCGTCTGAAATAGCCGCTGCCAATACAGCGGCTCTTTTGGGGTCGTATGCCTCATGCTCAAAAAGGTACCCTAGAACTTCGTGGATGCAGTTCTCCACTTTCCCAGGAGCGAATTTGTGTCCCAATTTCGGCTCGAGCTCGTACGAGTTTTCATATTCTGATGCACATCGCTGTTCACCGCGTAGAGCCCCGATGCCGCCATGAATCTGACGGTACTTCCACCACATCGACGTCGTGATGTCTTTTCCGAAATAGAGAGACGAGCCACGCTTCAAGTTCAGGAGGCTGGCTGCACGATCTCGCTGAAGCGCTGGTGGTCGCCGTTGAGTCGACGTCGAAGTTTCGCTGTCACTAGCGGCATCGCTGAACGTCAACGCCCGGCCTCGTGGCGATGCTACAGATAAATTTGCTTCAATGAGTTGACTGGCCTTTCGAGGTTTAGCCAAGACCTTTTCTCCTGATCGAGAGTTGCCTTCCATTGATACGCTGTCTCCTTTCTTCATCTTATGCTGATAGTTTTTCTGGCGCCACCCTCTCGCGTCTGTTCTTCTGTATCACCTTCAGTTGCTATGCCGAACTATTCATTATCCAAAGTCAAAGTGTGCTGTTTTGTGTGACGATCACATTATTGCGGTCCCACATTTATTGATGAATCCAACATATTTTTTGATGAATAAAGTATTCTCACTGCATATATTTTGGTTCCAAGTTTGCAGATAAACACAGATTTACGTACCATGAAAAGTTAGCGGACCTACTGTTATAATGTAGTTGTAGAGGTTCAAGCGACATCCACATTCCACGCACTGCCGTTCATCTGAAAATGCAATCTGTGTATCAGTTAAAGATTAACCACGTACTAGAGAAGCATGAGTTTTAGAAGAAAAAAAAATATGCATCAACAAAGTACATTCGTCAGTCAAATCTGTAATCAGCAAGAATTATGCTCAAAATTTCGATTCTGATGGTGCACGTACTCCGCAACAATCACCCAATTTTATAGTCGCTCTGTTTGGAACAATGCCACATGGCCTCACTGAAATGGGTCTTTTATGATCATCACCTACTCAGTTTATTTGAATAGTTCTTACCACCGAATATTCCAAATAGTAAATCGGACACTTCAGCCGAGTCAGTTACGTTGCCATGAATAAATTTAGCCTGATTACGATCAAGAATAAACAATTAGCTTGACTTGTTCCAAAGAATAAACACGATTAAGCTTTAACTTTATCCACGATAAAGTTTCAAAAGCACACTGTTGTTTGCAGTGAGAAAGCTCGACTTGTTTTTACAATCGGGTTATTGTTGCTGCTATAAGCTAAAACCATGGAAACTAAATGGGAAAAAAAGTCATGAATTTCTACGAGGTTGGGCTGTATATTACCGGTACGTACGTATCTGTTACATAATCCATGTATATAGAATTCGTTGTGCCTCTTCGCGTCATTAAAAATTTGACACCAGAGGAAACTGAGAAAATTAATATCCAACTTTAAAATTGGGAATGTTGAGGCAAATCTTTTATACTGATGGAGTGACTGAAGAAATTAGTAAATGGTAAACATGATAACACATCAAACAGATCTCGATTGAAAAGTATACTGAGATTAAAACCTTTACTTTTTTTGGCGGAGTACCCTCTCATGGAGATTTTATGATAGGACCCTGTATCGTGGAATCTCTCATTCTTGACCGATACAAAGAAAGGGGCAGGATTTCATCTTTTCAGTGGATATGTGGGCTCATCTATATACTACTTATGTTTGTCTTTATAATTAATATGGTCCTCTTTACATCAATGAGGTTTTAAAGGTCTACAGGGTGTGAAGTGCGAAGGGGATTTAATTTGTAACATTTTGAGTCTGTTAAAAAGAAAAAAAAAAGTCGTTTTCATACAGCCGTGGATGGTGAATACAAGATTGTCTGTTCCCCCCCCCCCCAGGACGAAAATCCAATTGAATCCCCATTGGAGATCCCCATTGAATACCAATTGGCAATTGGGAGTACATGGAAAGTGAAACAATGGGTCCCCATTCACCCATTGACCCATTGAAATTGACTCATTAAAAACCAATTGGTCCCCATTGCCAATTGGTTTTAATGGGGGCAATGGGGACCGATTGCCAATTGGTTTCAATAGAGTTTCAATAGTTTTAATAATTTCAATTGGTTTCACTTTCCATATACTTCCAATTGGTACTCAATGTCCACAGCTGAATTGGTATTTCCAACTGCAACTTAAATTTTCAAATGGTATTCAATGGGTATTCAATGGGTCAATTGGTCCAATGGGGTCACTTGGTCCAATTTAAACCAATTGAAGTCCCTAAAACTCTCTCTCTCGAAATAGGTTTTGACACACGTGTATCAATCAAATATGATTATTTACGTCTGGGACATACCTTTAACGTCACCATCCGAAAGGCGTGGCAAATGTAGATTCATATCTTGCCAAAGGACATTAGTGCTGCAGCAGGGATTCGAACCCTTGTGGTTCAAAGTCCGGAGAGTTATCCACTGGGCCACAACACCTAAAACATTCAATCTCTCTCTCTCTCTCTCTCTCTCTCTGAGGTTGGTTGATTGGTTTTTCAGTTTAGAGGCGCTTATCACTTCTAAATTAGAATATTTGCGCCTAATTGATTTCAGTCTGATTTCTTATATAGCATGACCAGTGTATTACACCAAAACTTCTGGTTAGTAAATCAATCTTTCTATTGTTATTTGAAATATGTAATGCAAAATCATACATATTTTGGGTGAAATATTTCACAAACATATTTAGAATAAATATCTATCAAATAAATATGTCTGCATTTTTCTACTTTAATTGTTGAATTTTCAAGAAAAATAGCAAATATGCAAATGAGCTAAAACCAGTCACGTGATCCCTATTGAAAACCAATTGGCTATTGGTCCCAATTGTTCCTCATTGAAACCAACTCGTCCCAATTGAACCAACTGTCCCATTAAAATCCCATTGGACCAATTGGTACCGATTGACCCCATGACTGGTAGAAATAGGACGTCAACAGAAATCTAATTTTGACCAATTGAAACCAATTAAGACCCATTGGTACCAATTGAAACCAATTGAACACCAGTTGAAATTCAATGGGTGTTCAATTGGTGTCAATTTTTTTTTTCTTGGGCTCGCCGATTGTTTTTTTTTTCTTTTGATGATTCTATAATAGGTCACTGGGCCTAGTAGCCTAGGTGAAATGCATGAGATCAAATGCACGGAGTATGAGGTAGCCTCCTGGGGTAGCCTAAGAGTATGGCAGGATGGCGGGTGATTTGGCCTTCCTGTCACCTCCTCCGTCCTTTTCGCTTTTTATCTGTGTTTTTTCCTTATTTTCCTTTTTATCATGCTGTTCGATTCGGGGCCACATACCCCCCCCCCCCCCCCTCTAATAAACACTGCTTGCATCACTGTCTTCATAGATATTCTTTATGACTCGTACAGTTTATATTCTCTCATGTACTGACAAGGCAACTTCAGGTCCTGGTATTTGTAATATCTTGAGTCTGCTAAAAAATAAACCGCTTTCTTTTCTCTTCATAATTTCGAACCAATCTTTGATCTATACCTTATGAGTATTCTCTCTCAGTGTGTGCCATTTCAAGCAAGTCAACCTCAAAATATTCAAGCTCTATACTCATATTTCTTTTTGTAACCAGTTAGCAAAGATCAATAATCGGTCAACTACATTGATCAAGAAGTTATGCTAATTACATTCAGGCTTAAGTTCAAGTTCCGAAAGTTCAAACATTTAATTGCCACATTATGGCTTATTAAATCCACCTGCTATCAAAAACGCCAAACTACTGCTGCAATAACTACCGCTTAATTATGTTGTTGGTGTAATTATACTATCTACAATCAAACAAAAAAAATCAATTGAGATAAGCTACCACATTGTTAAGTTTTGATTATCTTATGTGAAACATAAAATACATTCTGTCAGTTTGACTTGCCATGTGGTCGTTTTTTATAGTTCCTTTTGAGAGAGAGAGAGAGAGAGAGAGAGAGAGAGAGAGAGAGAGATAGAGCGTGTGTATATAAAACAAACAACATGTCTTGTAATGTCTTTTAGGAGAAAGCCTTTGAAATTACATGCACTACGCGGGGAGATGAGGGGAATTGGTTGTAAAACGTTATAAAAACATGATTGCTTTATCAAATTGGAACAAAATTTGTTTCAAGCATTCATCCTGTTCATTCTGTGTGTTTTTTTCCAAGAAGTTGAAATATTATATGTATATTATTTCAAACGTATATGAATTATTGCGCCTCCCCAAGGGAATGAATACTCTCTGCTAACAAAGATGTATACAATAAAGAGTCCAGAAGAAATAAGAAGAAGAAAAGAAAAAAAAACTGTAAGGAGGACGGGGTGGAACGTTTCATTCGGTAGCCCTATCTTGAATCTTGAATGAGAGGGCTGTGCTGTGCGGGGTGCGTTGGTTTAGATGCCTAGATCAAAGTTCACTAAAATTCGTAAGCCTCCGATTATGGGGAGGTGGTGACTTGTGCTGTTGGGGTTAGTGTGACCTGCGTTCGTTTTGGGTTTGTTGTGTACTAGCGCTAGCAGACGACAGAGAATTCAGCCGTGCGCCCCCTATGTCGTATTTTGTGAAAGGTGGGCGAGAAAGTTCTAGGAAAGAAACTGAAACAGTGCTGAATATCTTGGAAAAAATGGCCTCAGCAAAGTTGTTAAATTTTAATGTTGGTGTACTTGGTCATGTCGACAGTGGGAAGACCTCACTCGGTATGTTTTTCGATGGTTATGTGATAGTTTTATAACATATAGATAAGTGCCACCCTGTACTCAGTCCCATTCGTTGATATTTGTGTACGGTAAATAATAACTAGACCCTCTACTATCACATTCACAGCTCAGCTTTACAAACGGCCGTTCTCTAGTGTTGAGAACTCTTGACAACTAAGTGCGATTACATGCTCTAGCTTTACTCGCTAATTCCATATATTTGTTAATTAAAAATTAAAGTTAAGTTAAAACTCAAATTATTAACATTTGTCTTCAAGTAGACTCTAGATCTAACTTAAATTTAATGTTAGTTTCACAACTAATAATAACGTCCTTGCGCAATGACTCGCCACCCGACGGCATTAATCTTCCTTTACCGTTGAAATAAACTTTATTTTCTTGCCATAATCACGATTTAAAATGAAAACATTAATGTATCCTGTAAAGTATCTCGAAAGCACTATTTATGACAATGTGGTGTCATTGCGTCGCTAATGCTGAGTCACCACCATGACCACCACATACACTCGATATGTCTTGACAGTTCTGTGCATGGGCGCATACACAGGCATTGTACATACACACAACACATGCGCCAGATCTACGGTGACTCGCCTCCTGCGTGTAGAGAGTTCTACGTTGAGATACCAACCCCTTCTATTTTTTTAGATCACACCACCCCCTCTTTTAAAATGAGTTCAGGATGAGTTCAGACAAGAAGTGATAGGTGAGTGGCGAGTTAATAATAATAGCGACTCATTTGCATGGACGTTACAACTTACCAAAAACCGATGATTTATTGCGTTGTACATTGTATATTACGTATATTTAGTGTTATTTCAGTCTTCTGATCAATATTGAAGATCTCTCTCACTATCCATTCTCTACTACAGCCAAGGCACTCAGCACAACAGCATCTACAGCAGCTTTTGATAAAAATCCACAAAGTAAAGAGCGAGGGATCACTTTGGACCTTGGTAAGTGTAGATAAACTATGAAGGGTCTTTTAAAACTCATACATGCTTTTAGAATTCAATGTAAAAATGGAGGAAAGGCAATTCACTCATAGGGCCAAACGCGTGTGGGACTGTAGCGAACATTCACGATAATCTAGCAGCAGTCAAAAACAGACAACAAAATTGCCCTAAGCAAGATTTAATTTTCTTAAATTTGCTAGATTATCTGATTCAGGGACTCTTTAACTCTTAATATGCCACAAATTTGGGGACTCAGAGTTGAAAATGGAATTTCAAATAATTATTTTTCTCTCATGTGTGATTTTCTACCAAGCCCAAACACCTGGGAATACACACAAAATCTATTGAGGCTTTTCCCCCGCAATGACTACTATGGAGTACAAGCTTATCTCAGATAAGCTCGAACATGTATAAGTGAAGGCAATTGAAAATATTTTCCAACAACACTGGTATAAAATGTTGCTAGTGCAAACATTTTATACCAGTGACTCCTATTCTATGATTCTTGCATTAGAGAGAGAAAGAGTGAAGGGGTGGGGTGTGTTGGGGAGGGGAGAGGGTAGGAGAGAAATTGGAGAAATAGGCATTTTATACACTATAGTACAGGTAAATACTTGAAACAAGTTTTCTATATCAGTTAGGTCCTGAAGGTTTCTGATACTGCTCTATTATTTTATTTTATTTTTTTTTACTGTATTATAGCATTTTATTGGCTTTTGAAATATTTGCGTTGTTGGTTGTACCCTACTATTGCAGGATTTTCTTCATTTTCTGTTGATGTGCCTGATCACATAGCTGGTAGTGAATATGACAAACTTCAGTTCACCTTGGTGGATTGTCCTGGCCATGCTTCTCTTATCAAAACCATCATTGGAGGTACGAGAACAATATTTGAAATTTTGCTCTTGTCCTTCCTCTTTTGATATGTTTCCAAGACTCTTTGATATCATATAACTTTTAATTGCTCTTTTTAAAATTTATTTATTATTTACTAAGATTCATTATAGCTCTTGAAATTATGATGACAAGATCATGAAATATATCATATAAAAAGAATTAAAGTATCCTGCAGTGTGACAGAGTTCCCTGTTTGAGTTATCAAGGGGGGGGGGGTATAGAAAGAAGTTGACTTTATCTGTTTATGTTTCCAGACTGTTAAACAGACTGTAATTTTTCTACATAAAAAATTGCATTTAGGTGCATGGAGGAGGACAGCATTTGAAGATTGGTTTTAAAAGATAATTCATTAGGTTAATTCATCCCTGTTTCTTTAATGGATTAAGAGTGTGAGAAGAGGACGCTAACACCTATTAATTGCGATGAGGAAGAAATTTGTTGACTCACTGTAATCTTCTTTTTTATCATGGTAATCCTTTTCCAGGAGCACAAATCATTGATCTTATGATGTTGGTGATAGATGTAACAAAAGGAATGCAAACACAATCAGCAGAGGTAAATGTAGCAAATATGCTTTCTAAAATTTTTTGCTCATTTATTCCTGACTTTGCAAAATTTAACCCATTCGTGACAGAGGCCCACAGATTGTGGTTTGGCCTAATATCTTTTGATGCAAAGCCCTAAAAATCATACAAATACATGAGCAGAAAGAGCAAAAAATTCTACACAAACTGTGCCCATTTCAGTTGCGTCAATATTTGTTGTTTGATGCTGAAAATTTTTTAAAGGAAAATAAGCATTAAAATCCTTAAATTGGCAATGTGATAGAAAGTTTAAATGTTATGTTAATGTTTTCCCCTGCAAATTGGCAACTTTTTGACTTCTCATCATAATTTCTGTCAATTTATATTCATTTCAGATACATGACGTTTTATAAGAAAAATGTAGCAATAAAATATAAATGTTGGTGTTGCCAATTTGAAGAATAAAAGCTGATCAAATTAGGCTTTAAATAATTCCTGTCACGAATGGGTTAATGTATATTTGCATTATTCTTATATAAATTGTGTCCTTTTTTCAGTTGAAAGAAATTTATTTGAAATCAACAACTTTTTAAACTATAATTTGCCTCCACAGTGTCTGGTGATAGGTCAAATTGCTTGTGAGAAGATGTTTGTTGTCCTCAACAAAGTGGACCTTCTACCACCAGAAAAGAAGAAACAGCAAATAGAAAAGGCAAGTAGCAGAGGACTCATTCAATGTAGCAGAGATTAGACACACATTTTCTTCAGGCAGATACATTTTTTTGTAAAATGCCAAAGAACCTGTGATGCATTGCACATGAGAACTCTTGGACAAAATTTAAGATATGTTGTACAAATAATCACATATTGATTTCATTTTTATCATTTTTCATCAATTCCTGCTGTTTACCACTGTATCATTCGATGTGCTAGAAATACACTCCAGGGCCGGTATTCAATTCAATACTTGAATTAAGTAAAACTTTTACTAAGTATTTTGCTTGGCTAAGAAATTTGCTTGAGTCATATTCAATTCAATACTTTGAATTTTACTTTAGTAAGCCAACTTTAAGCCAAAATTATTACTGATAAGCATTGTGACGTCAAATTTTCAATGTGCAATTAACGCGTCTCATCAAATACGCTATGATATAATTCTGCACAGCTCATGATGATTGTGTATAAAAACCTATGCCTACCAATCAATGCAAGGCCTCCAAAATAATTGGCTTAAGTCTCCTAGGTAGGTGTCGTAGATTTAGAGTGAAATACTTAGCCAAAATATTAAATTGAATACCAAATTTTTCTAAGTATTTTATCTAAGTAAAAAACTAAGAAAAATATTCATAGTTCTGACTTACGTATTGAATTGAATAATTTGATGTGGTATTCTGCTGTTGCTCCCATAAGACTTAGAATGAATGTTTTCCTTTCTGTAGATGACCAAGAGAATGCTGAAGACATTAGAGTCTACTAAGTTTGCCAATTGTCCTGTGATCCCTGTAGCAGCTAAACCAGGAGGTCCTGATGCACCTGATGAAGGAGCAGAAGGAATAGAAGCTCTAATTGAGGTTAGACAGCTAGATTACTGTCCATTCGCAAAAGATCAGACACTTTCAATTTCATATGTAGCATTTGTTAATGTGGGGGGGGGGGGGGGGTGGGGGAGGTTGTCTCCATAATATGTTTATATTGTTGGGTTGGTAAAAACCTTGTAACTCAGTTTCTCATGATTTTTTTTTTTAATCTATCAAAATTTTGTTTTTTGTGACTAATTACATTATCTGATAAACTTGTGCAACACTCATCTGAAAATAAAAAGTGCTACAAGTGACCAGTATAAAGAAGGTTGCCAGTAGGGCTATTGTTATGTTTAACAGGAAAGTTTTCTGTAGTACCTTGGCTGGTGGTTATGAGTGTGAGACAAAAATTCCCTTTTATCATCATCATTCTTGTTACAGGAGTTGAAGCGTCAGACGTACGTGCCTAAGCGTGATTCCTCTGGTCCCTTCCTCTACTCTGTTGACCATTGTTTTGGTATCAGAGGTCAAGGCACTGTCATGACTGGTACAGTACTCAGTGGCAAAGTCAACATTGGTGATGTAAGTCCAACCAGGGACAAATCTGTATAAGGGAAGATGGGCACAGTCCTGAAAAATTGTGCAACAGAGTGGAAATTTTGTTGTTGTTTTTGTGCAGAAGGTATGCCAACTTGGTTTCAAAGAGATGGTATGGCCACAGGATGGCTGTGCCTTCACAACCTTCCCAAGTCCTTCAATAAACCTTTTTTCTTCAGATCTAATTCAGTGAGTCGCTTTGAGAAGAATGATTAGCATTGAGTCATCTTTAAATTCAGTGCTTTTAATTAATGAGCAATTAAAGGGTTTTATGTATATGAATAGAATGTATGTAATATACAGTGTGTCCCAGAATAAACAATTGATGTTTAATCATATCTTAATCACAGTTATGATTAATAAGTGGCACATATTTGTAAAGCTTAGACCCTCTTCTTTCATGCGATGTCACTCATATGAAATATATTTCACGCATGAGTGAATAAATACAGTGTGAAGTTGGGTAACCAAAAATTTGTTTGGCCAAATGTTTGAATTTCAAAGAGACAATCACATTTCTAGAAAGTTCATTTTCTGCCCTTTTGTTTGACACCTCAATCGGGAAAAATGATCCAGGGATAACAGAGATATCTTTAAATCGAAATATTGATTGCATTTCCTTGATTTTTAAAATCTTTTGTTTCTTAACTTCTGACCAATTGTTCGCACCAATTATTCACATGAATGGATGCGGAGATGGTCACACGTGATCTAAAAACTTTCGTGTAGAGACTCCTCCTTTCCCACCCTCCTCCTCATCCTCATTGCCCATCATCCCCCTCCCCCCCCATCCCCAATCCCTCTCGGAACCCAAACTCTACAATCCCCAAGCTCCCTCTCCCTCCCTCGTTATGTGTGTATTGTGTTATGGTCGTTTGTTAATCTGATGGATAGATTTAGTGAAACAACACTGCATAAACGATACATTGCATGTTAAAACCCACCCCTCCCACCCTTCTCATCCCCACCCCCACCCCATCCTTAACCCCACTCCGAACTCCAAACCATTAACTTTTCATCCCCTCACACTTCCCTCGCTCCATCTGTATGCGCGTTTGTATGTTGGTGTTATGGTCGGTTGTTCATCTAATGAATTTGTTTAGTCAAACACCACTGCATAGCTGTCAACGATAAGTATTAATTTCTTTTCATAAAAGCTATTCATAAATTGAATCTGACATGACACTGCTAGACAGACAGCAACATCAGCAACTTGCTCTCAAGCTCAAAATGTCCCTGTTTTGTTACTGGAAACACTCGTTGATCAGTCTGTTGTTAACTGCAAGGTGAATTATGTTAATGAAAACATACTTCATTATCAATCACTGTTATCATTTTTGTGAGGTCTTTTTACTCACCACTCCATTTTCTTGATGATCAACCATGCATGAAGTCTTTTGTCTTCTTTGTTCACTTCTGGGACAGGCAGCGAATGCAAATGGATTCATGTAATAAATCGTGAAAATGCAAGCATTACTTTACATGAACAGAGCTTAGTCATCCCCGACTCATTTTCATCCATTTAGGAGTCATATTAAAGAGCAGAAAATGAACTATTCAGAAGTATTATATTCTTATCACAGTAACAGAAATATGTTCATATCTATCAAAAAGAATTTGAGGTATGGTTGTGCAAAGGACTTTTTGGTAGCCCTTCTTCATATTGTTCTAATTCACTCATGCGTGAAGTATGTATCATATGAGTGGTATCTAATGAAAGAAGAGGGTCTAAGCTTTACAAATATGTATTAGTTATTGATCATAATTGTGATTAGGATATGAATAAACATCAATACATCTTAGTTTCGTTTTTTTCTGGGACACACTGTATAGTATATTCTAATTTCATGAAGTGAATTTCAAGCCTTCTATTCTGTGTGACATTATATTTCATTAAGAAGATTTAAATTCCTTCTAACTGTTGCCTTGTTAATTGCCTAAGATGTAACCTATATAATATCAGAAAAAGTTTACTACTTAATCAATTGCAAAGAATCAGTAGTCTTTGTAATGTAATTATTAAGTTCTGATATACCCTCAGTCAGTGACAGATATTAGAATATTTCATTAATTTTATTTTCTTTTATTGGTGATGCATTTAATCTTCATTGTAAAGATTTTTCTCCTCTTTGCTCTCAGAACGTTGAAGTGCCTTCACTCCAAATCACACGGAAAATTAAATCAATGCAAATGTTTCGTAAACCTGTCGAGTCAGCCATCCAGGGTGATCGCGTAGCCCTGTGTGTTACCCAGTTTGATCCTAAGCTCCTTGAGAGGGGTTTAGTGTGTGCTCCAGGGATACTGCCTATAATAGGTGGTGAGTGAAGGAAATAACAGTGATGCAGTTTAACATCTGATTGATTTGTATATTGGATGTGATTTGATTTGATTTGATTTATTCACCAACATTAACATGTGCACGAGATCTGTCATACAGTAAATATTGTTACTGGATTGAAACATATCTATATCTATCTGTGACAGGTGTATTAGCATTTTTTTTTTAATCTCTCATTTAATAACCTTGTAATATATTTTGCATTCCTAACATTAGATTTATTGAATTTTTTTTTTTTTCAATATAGATCAGTGCCCCTGTCAATTTGTGTATATGTTATCTCTGTATTTTCTGAAAAAATTGTGATAATGAATATTTCCTGTGTTGTATTTTATCAGTTTATTTCTTATCATGAGATACTTTATAAATGCATGAATTTCACAATGTCCTCTCAATCAAAGAACATTGTAATCATCATATACATTGTTTTTCTCCTTTAAAATCTTTAACACCTTGCTTCTCTTGATTAAAATAAATTCAACCTTTCATGGGTTATGGCTTTTAACCCATTCGTGACAGAGGTCCACATTTTGTGGTTTGGCCTAATATCTTTTGATGCAAAGCCCTAAATATCATACCAAATACATGAGCAGAAAGAGCAAAAAATTCTACCAAGCTGTGCCCATTTTGGTTGCGTCAATATTCGTTGTTTGATGCTGAAAATTTTTTACAGGAAAATAAGCATTGAAATCCTTAAATTGGCAATGTGACAGAAAGTTTAAAATCACCGTTTTCCCCTGCAAATTGGCAACTTTTTGACTTCTTATTATAATTTCTGTCAATTTATATTCATTTCAGATACATGACATTTCATAAGAAAAATGTAGCAATAAAATAAAAATGTTGGTGTTGCCACTTTGAAGAATAAAAGCTGATCAAATTAGGCTTTAAATAATTCCTGTCACGAATGGGTTAAGATAAAGATAGAATATCACATTGAAGCACAATATCTATTTTGTTTATTCCAGCTGCCATTGTATCAGTACACAGAATACCATACTTCAAAGGAACATGTGCAACCAAGGCAAAGTTTCATGGTATGTTCAGTTGTCTTACATTACTATCAAGAGAAATGTCAAAAGATGAGATAATTTGACAATTCTAATAATTCAAGATATGAGATAACATTTAAGTTCAGACCAACTCATTCACTGAACAAAATTTGATAGAGAAAAAACTGTGACTGAGGAGTCTTTATGCTGTAGACTTTTACCAAAAGACATTGTATCTGGAGGAAGCTGAAATCAATCAAATTACCAGCCTTATTACTTTTGTTTTGTCATGGATAATTATTTACTGTATATTTCATGTGATCTGAGAGAATTTCATAAAAGTGCATGAAAAGCTTTGAGATTGTACTTGTCTTTATTAAAGGCATTGGTTAACATTATAGTTTTTTAAAAAAACTCACTTTGCTACTTGAAAGTGGGATAAACATATAGGGTTATAGTGTAAAAATACAGGTCTGAAAGTTTCAAAGTATAATATCCACAGGAAGTATTTTTAGATATTAGAAATGTGAACCAATGGTTGAATAATATATAATATATACGGGTCGGAGTGCGCATGCACGCATGGCTCACCGAACCGTCCTGTGTATATTGCCGTATCACATGGAGGGAGGCAGATAAACGTTTTTTTTTAACTCGAGCAAAACGGTCCTCTTATTTATTGTCTCAGACCAAAAACAATTAAATCGTGGTTTGCATCTTGTTAACAGTTTTTCATTCCAAATTATGGTTGGTTTCCGGGTTTTTGAGTACAAATTCAAGTACTCATACACATGTTTCATCTTCGTTTGAGAATTTTTTAAATCGGCTGCTCACAAAGTTAGCCAATGCCTTTAAAAGTTTATTTGCATGTTTTCTAAATTAATCATTGATTCCAGCTTCCAGCAGTTGAATGGTACATGACCCTTTTTTTACTGAATAGCACTTTCAAGGGATATTTTTTCTATTTGTTTGTATCCTCTGAGGTGAGTTCATGTCTTTTTAAAATTTTTTATAGTGACTATGGGCCATGAAACTGTGATGGGAAAGGTATCTTTCTTTGGCCCCGCCCCAGGTCATCAGTATCAATCTCATGATCAAGCATCAGGTATGGAGTACTTAACCTTTGTAATTATGCCACAGAGTCACAGACACGTAGAAATCCTGACATGAATTATATTAGAAAGCTCGGTTTTACTTATAAGGTTTTGTTTCATTGTTAAAACAGGCATGAGATAAAGAAATTGGACTTTTGAAGGTTTTGAGAAACAGGCCCATGTTGCCCAAGGAATAAAACATCATTATTTAAACAACATACACTGCATTTATCCTGAATTTGGTATCGCACGCATGGATCCCACAGACAGGAAAGCCTGGAAGTAGCCATTAAGGAAATAAAATGTCCAACCCCACAACATGGGACAAATGGACTTTAAATGCTGATGATGATTTCATGTTTTAAAGCACTTCTGCATCAAACTTCACATTAATTCATATACAACCATCCACCCAACTTGACCCAAGTAAATAATACTTCATGAATATACTATCACATTTGATATTATTTTTCAGAGTTTAACTTTGAAGCAGAGTATCTTTACGAAGAAGAACTCCACACAGCGGATGGTGCAGGTAAGCAGGAGCATAACAAGGAGAACATTCCAGGAGCCGCTAGTGAAGGAGACAAAGATAAGGAGACATTATCAGTTCAACAGTGGGCCTTGCTGGAGTTTGAAAAGCCAGTAGCTTGTCCAAGGAATTGCCTTGTCATTGGGTCAAAATTAGATACAGATATTCATATCCTTTTGATTTTTGTTATTGTTTTTTGAATGGATATTAGTCGTCATAAAGTGATTCAAAACACTTAAATTTCAATTTTTGTCCATAATAATTCAAATCACATTAAATTGTTTGTAAGTTTGATGTTTGATGGTGTTACCTAAATTCTGTTTCTATACCTTATAAGGGTATGTATTGTAGAAAGTTATTATTTTGTAAGTAGAAAGTGAAAATATTAGGCTAGATATGAACATAGAATAGAAAAGGTACACTCAAAACATGTTTTATTTCTTCCTTGACTACTTTCTGTTCACATGCTAACACTTGTAGATTAGCATTCCATGGTAAACTACTACATGCAATAACAGACAAAGTAAGTACTATTATTCTTATTCTATGAAAATAAGTAACACAGTAGATATGTAAGTTCTTCAATTTAGTATATCAGAGGAAAAGACTACAATAACAGACCAGGTTATGTCATCTTTGCTCAAATCTAGTAGATTCTATGCAATAATTGTAGGAGCACAAGTGACAAATGTCTGAAACATTATTGCATATCATAAGGGCCAAGGAAATAGAATATGACCTTAAAATATGGTAGACCATGACTGACACTTTGATAGTTGTGACTGCATTGAATGTGCCATTGTGTGTGATGGTTTGATTTACTTTCCCAGAATTATGTAGAAACAGTACTACCCCAACTGAAGATCTATAAAACGAAGCAAAGAGAAGGAGTTGTAGACAGGGTAAGTGTAAATAGTTTCTCAATCTATCTTTGTCTGTCTGTCATCTCTCTATTTCTCTCTCTCTCTCTCTCTCTCTCTCCATCTGTCTGTTGGACCTTCCCTTTCTCCATCTGTCATCATCATTTTTGTCAATTCTGGACAACAGCTCTGTTTGTTTTTTTGCTTGCATGTTTGTGAATGAGGTCACATTCATTTAACGAGATCATGTTTACATGTAGGTTATTTTTTTTTATTTAAATCACTAAATCTATGGCATAAGTTTTTCTGCGGAGGTCAAATCAACGTTTAATTGATTTCATTCAACAGATGACAGATGAGTACAGCGTGATTGGCAGGTCATTATTCAAAAAGGAGACAAACCTGCAAACCTTCACAGGGCTCAAGGTTCAACTCTCCACTGGAGAGGAGGGTGTCATCGAGGGAGGATTTGGACAGAGTGGAAAGTTCAAAGTTAGGATTCCAAGTAAGGCTCTAAGGCATAATCTCTTTTCCTTTTTTTCACGTTTGTTTAAATTTGCTTACATCACAAAGAGTGATATTTAGTGCCAATGTTGAAATATGTGTTCGTGTCCAGGGAGTTGCTTGAGAACATGAAATTTCATTGAAGTGTCTTACTTCGCTTGAATTGTAGAGGTCTTTATCACATGGTGCATTAGATAATGTTAGCAAATTGCAATGTCAGATTTAACCACCAGTATTTTTATTTTAAATTATGGGAGTGTTAAACATGGTGTATTAGGTAATGTTGTTAGCGCATTGCACTGTCAGATTCAATCAGCAGTATTTGTATTTTAAATTATAAGAGTGTTAAATAGGTTGTTTGACTTCAGGTTTTGAAGTGATCTGTGTTGTTATTTGATTTTGATTCCCCCCCCCCCCCCCATCATACATGTTTCATTGCATGAATTTCTTTTGTCTTTTGAAATGCAGATGGATTGCAATCGGAAACAGTGCAGTTACTCTCCTCATTAGGTGGAAAGAAGAAAGGAAAGAAAGGCAAAGCAGGTAAATACTTTGATGAAATGATATGAAATCAATCTGTATAGTATTTTATACCAGTTTATATTGAAGTGTACCATCACTTATTCACTTTAAAACATATTTTTTATACAGCTAGAATTTATAAAATATACCCCCTGAACTTTACCTGTTATATTATAAGTTAAGAGTTAAAAAAGTATTTATTAAACAAAGGATAAGATAACACTATGGAATTGAAAGCAAATTGTAACACCATTCCCTTATGTTAAGAAGCATCTAGAATACATCTTTGTAAATTTAGAGTACACCTGCAAACCTGGTATATGTGGAGTTGTAATACTAAGTCCTCTCATCCAACACAAATTGAACTTGAACTTGAACTTGAACTTTATTTTCCACTTTCAAAGGAACAAACATAAAAAGTGAAACATGTACAAACATTAAAAATATGTACAGATATGATAATTATAAATTAAGATAATATATACATCGAAAGAGGGGGAAAAAGACATTACTTTACAACGATACATTTGAAAAGTGGACGGACTATCAAGAAGTTGTAATACATCTTAAAACTGACAATCCAAACAATTATACATTAGTATTAGCATAAGAGTTGATATGTAAAGTACATTGAAAAACATTTCTAGTAAAATGATATAGAAAAAAGAAAAAAATAGACTCCAGACAACCCGAAACACGTATATGACCAAAAATGACTGTTTAGATTTCCTGCATTATCATTTGGCAAATTAACAATCCCCTGTTACTCCTCCACGGAGTTGCAATTCAAATTCAATTAATTTTGAATGATTTGATTCTTAATCAGATTACTGCTGTAACTTCTATATCATTCTAGATTTGTTTGTTTAGTTTACTTTTTCCTTAATTTTTACCTGGTTATAATTTGTTAATTTTTCGTCTTTATCTTGTTTCATTCTGCTTTTCTTTTGTTTTTCTTTAACAGAATCAAACCAAGAACCAAGTGCAGCCAAAGAGTCACATGAAGTACATCAACAGATCAAAATCAATCTTAGCTTCAAAAGATATGTCTATGACCCAAAGAAACAAATGATTCAGAAGTGACAAAAGTTGAACAGAATATGCTTTAATGATGTAGTCTGTAGCTCATATTTTTCAAAGAATTACCTCAAAGGTTAATATAAATTTTATGTTCTTACTGCCCCTGTTTTGTTTGTTTGTTTGTTTATTTGCCTCTACCCATCAAAGATGGTGAAGAAGTCATTATCCTGGGGGGGGGGGGGGGGGCACTCAGTATATAATGTGTGGTGGGTATGTGCTGCGGAGAAGACCCCCATTTTTACACTCAAATTTCCGTTCCAAAGCATAGCATTTTTATCTTATTGAGAAAAAGAACAAAGAAAGCCGTTCCAAAGCATAGCATTTTCTTCTTATCAAGAAAAAAGAAGAAAGAAATCTGTTCCAAAGCTTCGCATACTTTTCGTTACGCCGTTCCAGCCGCATTGATCTGCTGCAATGAGCTGCATTTTTGGTGAAAAGCAGCCCGCAGAGCCGCAGAGCTAGCGCTGTACTGTCCGACCATCACCTCTGCGCGAGCACACCTGGCACCCGTGTCGCCGGGCTAGCTGCATGCAGGCATGCCTGTTCCATAGGGATGCATACGCACTCGCACGCAGGCGAACCGTTCCAAAGACCCCTGTTTTCACAAACATTTGTAGTTCCGAAGCCCGTTCCAAAGCCCCCGTTTTTTGTCTCGCCCGCGGCACATACCTACCACTTTTGGGGTTGAGTGCCCCCCCCCCCCCCCCCCCCCGGGTCATTATACATGTACTGCATATACTTTAAAAAAATAGGGAATTAACTTACCTGCTATTTACCTTACATTGAATGTTGTATTGATTTCAGTATAACATGCATTTTCCACAGACCCTAGCCCAAGTTATCATGGGCTTAGTATTCAACGAGTTAAGGCCACTTACAGAAAACAGGAAAAATAAGTATTTGTGCATGCACTGTAGGCAGGAAACTAATATTGATAGATAGTGACCCCTGTAGGCAGGAACCTGGTAGGTTGCTTTTATAGGCAGATGGCCTTTATTAAAGACAGGTTTGACTGTATAATGCAACTTAATTTTTGTTGCAATACATTTTGAGTTTTGGAAGTGAAAAAGGATAATTGTGGAGAACATGAGTTCTTCACATAATAAAAATAATATACAGATAATGAATGTTTATGAGTGCAATGGACAGAATATTTCATGAGGTGAAAGATGAAATGATCCATTCAACGAGGCTGCGCCTCGTTGAATGGATCAATAATTTCATCTTTCACCGAATGAAATATTCTGTCCATTGCGCGAATGAAAAAACATTCATTATTTGTTTTACATGACACCTAAAAATAGATCAAATCGCAATAAATCAATAGCGCTATACGCTAGTGCGCTGTTCGTGGTGTATGCATGCACATTGCAAACGCAAGCGTTTTACGTACGTAGTGTGCTGGGCTCTCGGCGTTCGTGCAATGGAGCAAATCGTATGGATCCAAGATTGCACGGTAAATGGAGCCACAATGGCACGAATGATGACGTCATAGTGCAATGGGACAAATGATCAATATCAAACAACCAATCAAATGACAGGGATCTATTCAGGTGTCATATAAAATGTGATGATAATGATAACAATAATCACAATGATGATGATGGTGGTGATGATGATGATGATAATAAGAATAAGAATAATGATAATACTATTATTACCGCTACTACTAATGATAATAATAAATATCAGTGATTAATAATAATAATAATAATAATAACAATAATAATAATATTGGCAACTTAAGGGGAAGTTGTCCAAAACTATAGCTTAAAGGGGCCAGAAACTGGGAAATCATGGGGAAAATGAATTTGCAAAAGGCTTGTTTACTTGTACATTATAACCTGTCTTAATTAAGTGATTAATGATAATAATAATAATAATAATAATAATAATAATAATATTGGCAACTTAAGGGGAAGTTGTCCAAAACTATAGCTTAAAGGGGCCAGAAACTGGTAAATCATGGGGAAAATGAATTTGCAAAAGGCTTGTTTACTTGTACATTATAACCTGTCTGTTTTGCAAGCCCGTCGGACTAATGCAATAAAAAGTTCAGACCGCACAAAGTTGACTAAACTCGGTCTAGTCACATACTTCGGGTTCTCACATTTCTCAACAGTCTTAAGTCTTTAGACTCTTAATGGGTTTCATCATGTTCACTTGAAAAAACATCCTGTATAAATGCTCCAACATTTCAAAATACAAAACATAGTTTACTTCTGGTTGGTTAGTCTAGCCATTGCTCTTCATTGCCTTTCCCCCAACACGTCGTCACCCGCGAATTACGTAACACCCCCCCCCCCCCCCCCAGGCTCTCCCAGAGAGCTGGCCATATGCTAGCTGTTTGATTGCTTTTTCATTGTGCGAAATTTGAAACAGGGCAATAAATCACAATTATTTAAAATAGTTTATCCCCTGTATTGAACTCAAGTGACCGACTGCATTCCACCTCTCTCATCCAAGATCACCCTGCTTTTCTCCATGATTTCTCGGTTTCTGGCCCCTTTAAGGGGAATATCATGATGGTCATGTGGTGGTCACTCAGAAGACCCAATTACATTATTTTTTTGTTAATTTATATCATGTGGAAATAAACTAATGGTCCAAGATTTGAAATCTAAATTAGAAGATAAACTGAAAAAAAAAATCATCATATTACTGTATATTATATGATATTATGTTAACCATATTGCCAATTCCCCTTAAAGTCCACTTTTAGATGACACATGATAATGATGTAAAATCATTTCAAGGATTTAACACCCCCCCCCCCCCCCCCATCATGGAGAAATAATGGTTCAATCCAAATATTCATGCAAGTTAGGAATCAGCATGCCGTAAATGCCGCTATTGCACTCCTAAACAGCTGGGATCATAGCACTTATATGCAAAAGGTTAGAGGGAAGATTATTTTTCTCCCTAATGTCGGATTCCCCTTAAGTCGCAGTTAAATTTATAATAATACATAATAATAATAATAATGATAATAATGATAATGATAATAACAATAACAATAATAATAATGATAACAATAATAATGATGATGATGATGATAAGAACACTCTGTGACTTAGGGGCAAGTCGTCTACAACTGACTCTTGGGGGCAATTTCATGATGGTCATGTGGAGGTGACTCAGAAGACCCAATTACTTAATTTTTCGGTTAATTAATATCATTTGGAAATAAACTAATGGTCTAAGACTTGAAATCTAAATTAGAAGATAAACTGAAAAATATTATCATCTTTACTTATTTATGATATATATATATCATATTGCCACTGAATTCCCCTTAATGTTCACTTTTAGACGATGCATGATAACGTAAAATTATTGCATCGATTTAACACCCCTTCCGCAGAGAGATAATGGTTCAATCCAAATATTTGTGTAAGTTAGGTATTTACATTCTATAGATGGTGCTATTGCACACCTAAACAGCAGGGATCATAACTTTTCTGCCATGCAAAGCTTTATGGGGAAGATTATTATAATCCCTAACTTAATCTTCCCTGTAAGTCGCAGTTTTGAAGGACAGAATTGCCCTTAAGTCGCCGTTAAACTTGTAATAATAATAATAATATAATTGTAATAACAATAACAATAATGATAATTATACTACTATTCTTTGTGGCAATTTTATGCAATTACATATCTTGCATATTATTTTTGCATCATAATGCCTTTCATCATGAATTTTCAATCAAAATAAAGTATATGATATATTGTAATACAAATTATACTTATTTTAATTATAAAATATGTCATACAGACTTGTCAGACTGTCAGAAACATACTGTATATATAGGAATGTAATCAGTTCACTTCTTGTTATTAAGGAAAGAAAGATATCAACAAACAAAACAATAAACAAGGGAGGGGGGGGGAAGAGGGGAGGGAGGGGAACAGATACATGTATAAAATGAAAAAAAGTATACATGTCAGCTATGTTTTAGTTTTCCCC
>CM057151.1:6123018-6493705 GCA_029962745.1 Echinometra lucunter
GAAGAAGAAGAAGAAGATTCCATATAGCATGTTGTCTGGACTTAAGACTAGCAGCAATAATGTGCAAGTGAAGTAAGGAAAATGTAGTCATGGATGATCTTCTTCCCCAAGCTTTACCTGTTGGAGAACCAGGAATTGCAAGTGATCTTGATGAAGATCATGCGAGAGCACCAGCAACCGCTGAAGAATACCTACAAAGAGTCAGGTAATTACATCAGAATGCAATGATTCTGACTTGTTGACCATTGTGTGAAGCTGAATCTGTGTGTGCCCCACGTATTGATTATTGTGCAGCATTATCACTAATTGACTGTGCGTGCAAAGGAAATGAAGAAAGGAAGGAAGGAGGAAAGAAAAGGAGAATGAAAGAAATAAGGATAGGAAGAAAGTAAGGAATGAAGAGAGAAAGGAAAGAGAAAAAGAAAGAAGGATAGCAAATGTGAAAGTTCAACATCTGTTGAAAGAATGGAAAGGAAAGAAAGCAGGGCCAGGGAATTGCAATTTGGAAGGAAGGAAATAAAACTAAAGCCAGTGCCGCCGGGCTAGTAGCTGCATGCATGCGTGCCCGTTCCATAGGGATACATACGTACTGGCATGCAGGCGAACTGTTCTAAAGACCCCCGTTTTCACAAACATCTGTCGTTCCGAAGCCCGTTCCGAAGACCTTCCTTTTCACAATAAACCCGTTCCAAAGCCCCCGTTTTTTGTCTCACCCGCGGCACATACCTACAACTTTTGGGGTCAAGTACACTAGCTAACTTTTGTTGTTGGAAATGTGCAGATAGCAATTCTAATTTCTATCTAAATAATTAGCATTCCTTTACTCTATTAAGTATTATGATGGAATATTGAATCCAGGCTAATCGATGCCATACATGTACAACTTACAAGGCCTATCTTGAAAAGTCCTACAAGAAAAGGCTGGCTGTATGAATGCACATATGAAAACCTTACACATGGAAACAGGGGGCCTGTTTCTGGAAATCAACGCCAAGTTAGTCATATATTTGTCCGCCAACTACGGAGATGACTCTAATCTTGCTAAACTGTTTCACGAAGAGCATGCTAGCTAAATATCTCGTGAATCGATGAGGAAATGTGACAACACATAGCCTTGATCACAATCACACATATATTTTGTAAACAAGAAATTATCAGAACTGCAATTATTTGAGTGACCTGGTGAGGGTAAAGCTTAGAAATAGTAGCAGGGGGTTATAGATACAAGATATTTTCAAAGAAGGCAGATTACACCAAAGAAAAACTTATAAGATTCTGTTTTTAGTAATTAAGTTCATTGTCGTTTTGAACGTAAGATGGGTACCCCCGAGACACTAGATTTGCAAAATAAACCCTTACGTTCATGATCGGAAAAAAGGAGGCAAATTAAATATTTATCCAGCGTCACGTCTTGACCAAAACGTTGATATGCATAATTTGGCAAATTACAAGCTAAAATATGTGTCTTAAAAAGTATTTTGTTTAAAAATCTACGATATAAATTATCTTTGAATAAATATGAGTCTGATATCTACAGACTATCCCTTTGACTATGCCTTGCCTGACGTGGCAGAATTGCGTTCTTTTGCGAGATGTTACAATCACGGGAGAAACCCCCTAGGAAACCTTTTTTGCAGATCGTTTCATATGAAGCATGAAATATAATATTTATACATGAGCAAGGATGAATTACTGATTGCAGGAACCCTTAGAAAAGATAGATTTGAATTATTTTTTTACATCTATGTAGCTTCCATTTTGGCCAGCCATAACCTACCAAATAAGTGGCATGTGATGGCGCTGCATATCAACGAAAAAAGATATGACAGGGTCAGAGGCGTCGTAAGTTCTTAGTCGGGATGTTGGCGTTGATCTTGGCTAACACGGCTTCGTGAAACACGTAGCAGACAACTAGCCAACTAGCGGCGATCTTAGCTGAGAAGTTGACTTATGACGGTTTCGTGAAACGGGCCCAGGAAATAAAGAGCAGTCATTAAAACTGTATCAATACACTTGTCTGACATCTTTTTTTTTTTTCCTGTAAATTTTTTTGCAGAAATGAAGCCAAACAAACTCCAGATGTTGTAGTAGCACATCTTGACAGGGATACTCTGAAAAGAAAGCAGACGGTTGTTGTATCTAATGTAAGTATACCAGCTATGAAATGAAAGAATCTTCCAATGTAATGACAGAAGAGAAACTAATGGCATTGATTCTGTTAGATTTGTTGTGAAAAAACCTCTTTATATGCAATTTGTCGCTCTGGCATACTTGGACCTTGTCATACTACATTTGTTGAACTTTTGGTAAGGCTAAATGATCAGTCTCTAGCCATAGGATTATTTTTGCACAGTTAAATGGCAAACTAAGTTGCATGGTATCTTAAATGTCATTTTGGAAGAACATTCTACTGTATTGCAAATGGATTTTGCTGCAATATTAAAGTTGAACAGCTAACTAGTTCCTAACATGGATGCCGGGGGGGGGGGGGGGGGGGGGGGGGGGCACTCGACCCCAAAAGTGGTAGGTATGTGCCGCGGGCGAGACAAAAAACTTGGGCTTTGGAACGGGCATATTGTGAAAAGGAGGGTCTTTGGAACGGGCTTCGGAACTACAAATGTTTGTGAAAACGGGGGTCTTTGGAACGGTTCGCCTGCGTGTGAGTGCATATGTATCCCTATGGAACTGGCATATGTGCATGCAGCTGGCCCGGCGGCACGGGCGCCGGGTGCACTCGCGCAGAGGCGATGGTCGGACAGCGCTCTGCGGGCCGCTTTTCACCAAATATGCAGCTCATTGTAGTGGATCAATGTGGCCAGAACGGCGTAACGAAAAATATGCGAAGCTTTGGAACGGATTTCTTTCTTCTTTTTTCTCAATAAGATAAAAATGCTATGCTTTGGAACGGAAATTTGAGTGTAAAAATGGGGGTCTTCTCCGCGGCACATACCCACCACGCCCAACCATTTTTACATCGTTATTTTCTGTTCAGTTTGAATGTGGCAAACAACAAGTTTTATTAGATCTTCGTCTTTTTGTTGTTGTTGCTGTCGCTTGATCCCCCTTTTAAAATTGTGAGTGTAATTTGGCATTTGTCTATCTTTATATTGATTTATTTCTCCCTTCCTTCATTCCCCCTACTTTCTTTCCCCTACTTTCTTTCTTGCTTGTGGTAGTCTACAGGTTTCAGCCCTGCTCCTCGAGGGTTTGCTCCTAACATCACATGGCAGCGCAGGCAAGCTGCATCCTTCTCCGAACTTCGCCAGAGGCTGGCTGGAGTCACTGCCAGGATAGCAGGAGAGAGAAAGGATAAGATGGAACTGGTATGCAGACCAAGTTCAAAGGAATTATTTAAGCTCTATGATATTGTTAATCTAATTATAACCGTAGATTGTGATGTCAGAGGAGTCAACTAAGTTTTACTGAGACTTAAAGCAATTTCCTGTTTTTCTTATATAAACACAAAACAAAACATAAGTTCCCCCTAAAACATATCCCTGTATTTTTTCGATCAGGAACCTTTGATGAAATCTGAATACAGGCTCATGAAGCTACACTTCTCAGCTACATTTCCTGGAAAATTCAGGGCAAACCCTTCAGTCACACTTCAGTGAACATGACCTATATGCAAAATTGTCATTTTTTTAAGTTCACAAGCCTTGTGCCATGACTTTGATGCAGTGATATCGGAACATATTTTAAGTTTTCTCTGTTTGAAGGCTTGCGACATGCATTTTATTCCTTACCAAACATGCCAAATGAGTTGTGCACCAAATTTCATGCTTGAGTGAGCAAGAGGTGAAAATGACAAAAACTGCAGTTTTGACATCTTTTGCGCGGTGAATTTGATCTAATGCGGAGGAATTCATGTTTTGGAAGGGTGTTTGCAACTTTTGCAATTGATACCTATCAATTCATGGTTGAATGAACACATAATAAAAACAAAATATCACCATGTTGAAATTATCCAGTAATTATTGCCTTATTTTTGTGCACTAAAAATCTTACAACATTTTTAGCATGTTTATATGACAGGTGTACATGTATCAGTGCTCTCATGGCATTTAATTGAAAGTTCACGCTTCAGTGAGTACGTGGGACTGGAAAAGCTCTTCTTTCACCTATCAACCAAAATTCAATTGCTCAATGTGGTTAATCATCATAAGTCTTGTTGGGGAGTTCCTCTGACTTGATTTTCATCGAAATCCCAATCTCTTACGCTTCAGTGAGCAAAAGAGACAAGAAAATTATGCAAATGAGGTGAAAGTTTAGGGCGTTGTCCCTGCTCCGTACCGCATCGGATAGTTTATATAGTGTAGGATCTTTTAAGTTAGTGACCTCAGGGAGATATGTGCCAAATTTCATGAAAAAACTCGCAGTAGATTGAACAATAATCATCGATGAAAATAGGCCAGATTTCATTTCTTATTTCCTCTCCCATTGACACTATGTACAGTTAGGGAGCAGAATTTTAACAAAAGTGAAAGTTAGCTTATTTTCATAGATGATTATTTGTGAATTTGATTACACTGGGAATTTGAAATAAAGTGATGTGTGCAGTGTGCTGTCAAGAGAGATCCACCTTTTACAAAAGCTTTTTGAAACAGCAGAAGTATTTTAATGGTGAATCTCAACCAGAGAGAAGCGGTCTATGCTCCCCCCAAAAAAATAATCAATTATTCAACTACTTAATCTGTCAATCACCCATTCACGCTTTACTTCTGTATTTCGTGCAGCCAAAATACAAAGATGAGGACTCCTGGTGTCAGTTCTGTCTGGGGCGGACATTCTTGAATAAGTTAAGAGCAAAGCAAGGGAGACCACCAGTAGATGATGAGGAAGAGGAGATATGTAGTCAGGTGACCTTAAGTACGCCTATCCCGCCATTGGTCACTGTGATCAGTTCTCTAGACCAGGTACATGCATGGTCTTTAATGTTTAAGAATTCATGGAATGTACGCTTATTCTTCTGATTTATGTTGTTTTGCTTAACCCTATCTAGCCCGGGGGGGGGGGGGGTGCTTTTTTAGCCCCCCTCGACATTTTTCACGACATATCCGTTGTGTGAAAAGCTCACGCCGCAACGTTTCATGACTTTTTTCTTTCAAGATTCGCGCAACTTTTGAGACCAAATTCGCGACGCCCGGGTATGTGGTTCTGAAGTTACGCAACATTTTGTACGTGCATATCAGACCCAAAATTGTTCAAAAACGTGATTTCATGTACAAATCCAATGCAAATTCTGTTTCTAGCCCGAATTCATAAATGTATCATTAATTTTACTTTTACTGATAAAACACAATTAATTTCATGTTGTTGATGATCGGAATAGTGTCGCCGATGATTTCTGTTGAAAAAACAATAAAAAAAAAAGTTGAAAAACAAAGAAATACATAAGAAATTTAAAAAACAATAAAATACATTAAAGAAAATTTGATACCGCCTTTTTTTTGATGTACATTTGTTAAGAATCCTAAAAAGAGTGTCTAGACCAAAATTTAGCAGTTTTGGAGTTGTATTTACAGATTTACAGCTGAATTCTTATTTTATGCATAGATTAGCATAATTAATTAATTAAAGATAAAATAGAATAATTTCGTAAGAATTAACTATGCAATTTTGGAGATTACGTTGTGGGCAATCGCGTGATCAACAGCTGAGATCTGAGGGGGGCCAAATAACCCCCCCCCCCCCCCCCCTCAGCTATGCAATTTCAAAATAGCCCAGGCTATATAGGGTTAAGGGTTTTCAACACTTTTTGATATTTATTGAAGCACATTGATCACCTCCCATTCCACTAAGTAGACGTATATCTTCTGGAGATGTAAGATCAAAGCTCAAAGCTAAATGGGATGACAATAAACAGCTAAAGACTTTTCATACACTAAGATTTGTTTTTGTTTGTTTTTTCTTTTATGTATAATATTTTATTTCAGTAAGCCAACAAACTTTTTGATAATGGGTCCCTTATGTCAGAAGTAAGGAATTTAGAGGATTTTTTTTTTAGCTTGGGAGTGGAGAGATATAATTTCCCATCAATTTGAATTTTGCGTATGATAAACAGTCCAGATCAATACCAGACATGCTGCAGGTTTATTTTACAATGTAGTATATGGGAAGGTTGGACTGGGTCAATAAATCTTGCATGTTTCAATAACTGTTACTATAAAACCTTATGCAAATATTATCTTTTCTCATACTTTTCTTTCAGTCTCTCACATATTAGGGCACCACAATTATGCATGTAAAACACGTACCATTTTACCTCTTGTCACGTATAAAACGTCAATAATATGAGTAGTGATATTAGAAAAGGACACGTTCTTGCTGTGATATTTACTATCCTATATGATTGCTTTAATATCATTTATTCATGATTGCATGAATATTATTGTTTATTATACATAGTATTTTATTATTATTTATTAATTTTATTGTTTTATTATTTTTAAGGCAATGGTGCAAAAGTTGCTGGAGTACCATGTGGAATGGTTGGAACTGCTGGGTTTCTCCATAGCACAAGGATGCTGGCTGTTTGCTCTCCTAGCTTGTATTGAGAAACCTCTCCTAGCGGACTCCACAGCTACTATACGCACACTCTCCAGGCATTGTGCAACTCTCAGAGCTGTCATGGTAAGTGGAACCCCTCCCTCTGAAAAGTCTTCTCCACCAATAAACCTTTTTCTTCTCATCACCTTCCTCTCTCCTCCCCTTCAATCTCTCTCTTCATCCTCTCCCCTCCCCTCTCTCCATCCTCTCCCCTCCCCTCTCTCCTTCCCTTCCAGTCTCGTCTTCCTCCCTCCCTTTGTCACATCTCCCCTTTTTTCTCTCCTTCCCTTTAAACTTCAAGTAAATGCACCTTAACACAAAAAAGGGGTTAAAGAGAACATGATCAAATAAGCTTATACTTATCATAGAAACTGGTCTTGTACTTTGACCATATTTTTTGAAAATGGATCATCCAGCCTTTTTAATGATAAATCATTGTGTTTGTTTCAAGTTTGATGTTTATTTTCTTGAGTATTTTTTATGGAACCATTTATTATATTGGTTTTTGTGCAGTTGAATGTATTTGCACTAGAATTTTACAAGATCAATCTTTCATAGTAATGTTCTGTTCCCCATACTATTTGCTTAACATAAAAAGTGTTTTATGAAATATGTGACATTCTTAAGATTTCAAAGAGAAGTTTAATTCTATTCAGACACTACAAATACAAACATGTAGGCTTTAATGCGTACAATGTTCCCATAAGTGAACAACAAAAAAGCAACAGACAGTAGTGTTGGATCAAAGGAGCACAGAGTCAAAGCAATAACTCACTGGTACTAATGATTGTAGATATCTTCTTTGTTTTTCTTACAAATTCTATAATTCTATGAAAATCATGTAGGGCAAAATAGATCCAAAATGACTTGGTTAATTAGGTAACAGGTTACCACAAATGCAAACACTAGGTAAAATATTAATAGCAAAAATAAATTTGTGATACTGACATCAGTTTTCCTACATATTACCTACAGCACACTTTGGCTCCTACTTATGTGAAGCAGTAAACTACCCTCGAAAATTTCCCCTACTGCAAACTCTAAAGAATTTAGCAGTTTCCAAAAATATACTGACACTCCTGCACCTTTCCCTTTTGATATCAATCATATGTTTTTGTTTTTGTCTTTATTTGAGGGGGGGGGGGGGGGGCTTTTTAAGAGAATATTATACTGAAGGAGTAATACCTTGCTTATATGTATTTACTGCCTTGTATGGGAGCAAGCCCTAGTCATAACCACAATCGTCATGATTTAAACTAGATATATATATATTTTTTTTTTACAATAGTTAAAATGTTCTTTATGCATTTTCAACCACAAAAGATTTCCACTAAGTACTGATGTAACAATCCCTCATATAACACATTATTATCCTACAGGAATCCAACACAGAAGAGAATCTAGTAGCACTCAATCTCCTGATCACCCTCATCGCAAGATACTTTGATCAGACAGACTTAGCTGATAATGGATGAATTCTTCCCTGCAAAGTCGCTCACCGTCATGGTACTATGCATTCATGCTATTGTGGCAGCAGTTGTGCAAAGGATGCTATCAGATAGACAGATACTGATCAGTTTTCATCCAACCAGAACTGTTCTATGAAAGGGATGACCCTATAGAGATCTCATCTGTCAATCAGTCTTGATCTCTTTTATGTGTCTACCTCAGATGACCATGCCAGGAGTACTTAGACTTGAATACATTAACATGATCATTTAGGATTGTTCATATGCTCATTTTGCAGCCTTGTTGGATAATTCATGTTCTTCCAGCAGGTTCATAGAAAATTTGGGACTTATTGTTAGCTCATTTTTTTTTAAGGAGAAGTCCACTCGATTTCATTAAAATTACACTATAAAGCTTAAAATTCAAGCTAACGGATAATGCTACTTTTATTTGTCAACGTGATTTTTGTGATTTTTGAATACCGATTAAGCGTTGGGTTTTTTACTCCAAATAATTGAATTTCCCACCGAAACCCAAATATGGTCATTGGTCTGCACTGCGCATGCGCACATATTCTCTGTACGTCCTAAATGCAAAATGCCGAAAGGTCAAGCTTTTGGGTGTACAAATCACACCAGTTCTGTTCCAAAGAGAAGTTTTTTTGCAATCCTGAATCCCCTGACGGACAGGGAGAGGTGTGCCCAATGGATTAATAATATTGGAACAGACAAATTCGAATTCAAAACTATCGAAATAAATGAAAGTGTGCGAAGACCACTTCGAGCCGGAATGTTTTCAAGTGCCTGTGGATAGGGTCTATGCGTGCGAAAGTGAGGGGCTACGAAATTGTAAGGTCTTCCCGTCGATCACCCATTGATATAGTCAGATTTAACGTTCTTTACAAATTTTGAGGCTAACAAATAGGCACAAGATGCATAAATAAAAATCAGAAATGATACGGCTATAGATCTACTAAAATTCAGAAAAACGAAGCTTCGGCACGCGTATGTGAGAACAAAGCAAACAAATGTGTACCCCTACTGCAGTGCAGTGGATCGTAGCTCGCGCTATGTGTACATACGTGTGCACATACGTATGTACGCTCGCATCGTGCTGCATCACCTGTGTGCAGTGCAGGTGCAGTGCATCTGCTACGTCACTGGGCCAGGCTGCGAACTGTATTGTGGATGAAAACAGGCTCGTACTAGAACTTCTGTTTATACAAGTTAAATGTTGATTACTCGGTAATCCTACGGCATGTTGTGTAAAGTAAGACATTTTCTAGCAGCTGAATTTTTTCTCTTTATGATCCATGCTTACAGATATCGCCTAGACTTCTCCTTTAAGAATATGAAATTACTCTACTGTAAAAATTGATGCTGTATGTAGAAAAGCCATTTTGGTAAGCTTTGATGCGCCTTTTGAAAAGACAATGAATTGAAACAATAAATTTTCCAACAACAAAAACATTCTTCTTACTGGTACTTTTTTGTAAATGTGATTTTGTTTTGTCCGTCTTCAGACCATTTTTCCATTCTATAGTAATTTTGATCATTAATCCATATTTCAGAGATTTGTTTTGATATGTAAAGAGTACTACCTCAGATTGATATTGTTGTTAGTATCACCCTTCATGTATTTTATGTCCTGACCTAGTATTTCCTGAATATAAATAGAACACTGCCATAGCTGCATGTCTGTCAGTTTTTATTTCATGTCATAAAATTGTTTAAATGCCCAAATTTGGTAAAAGTCAAAAGGTAATTGTTCCCAGGTTTCAAAGGAGTAAAGTTTGAAAATGCAGTATGAGTGTCTGGTAAATATTGATTTTAAAAGATCTATGCAGTTATGATTATGACATGATTCTGTAGTAAACAAACTAGAGAGTTGGTCTAAAAATTCAACACCCTATTTACGCATTGGAAACAAATTGCATGATATGGTAAATCAAGTTGGAGAAAAAATTCCATTTGTAGTACCAGTATGGAACAATTTAAAGGGGGTACCCAATGCTAAAACAATGTTATTATATTTAAAAGAGCATGATTTCATCAGCAGAAAATCACCTGCCTAAATTTTTAAAAAGTCGTGTTGCCAAGGAAACCCCCAAATGATTACGCTCTTACTTGGTGAAATGAAAACCTTTTGCACATTTATGCACCGTTACATATGATCTTGTTTCCAGCAACATTTAGAGTATTTTACATGTAGGCTACTAAAAGTAACTCAAATGTTGGGTTTTAGGCTATCTGAGCTGTAGAGCACACATTTTGTATTTTTTAGTGTGTGTTTTATTTGTATTTTGTGGGGGGGATGGAGTAACCACAAAATTAGTTGATAGTTATTTAATTACTTGATGGTTATTTTTCACTCTTCTTTTCTCAAACGCCTTACATCCGTACAATCTATGGTGATAAATGTATGCTTCCCAAGATCTCTTCTACAGTTTATGATTTTGTCAGTTATTGTCAGGATGTTTAAGAACTAATAAAATATGTTGAACCATTTATAAATCATACAATATAATCTTGATGTATAGATTTCTGTTTTCTTTCTGTGTGTCTTTAATATTTCATTGATCTTATTCCAAGTATCCTATATGTCTTTTCCTGCCTCTCCCTTTCTCTCTGTCTCTCTCTCTCTCTTTCTCTCTCACTCTTTTGGTGCATTGCAGCCACCACATTCCTTGCAAAAGAATACATATGTTATTTCACACGACTTCCTAGCCTTTTAAAATTTGAATTTCATTTCACCATGCCAAATAACGATTCAGAGAAATATGTATGAACAGATTTATTCAATGGCACTTCGTGCAAAATCACTGATTACAAAAATATTTGTTAGTTCACTCTTAAAAATATGATCTCATCATAAACGGTTAAACCGTTAACAATTTCATCATGAACAACAAGATTCAAATATTGGCTAGCATTCTGCACATTTGTTTACCTTTCATGTTTGTGAAAATGATGTAAGCTGTCATGCAAATACATTGGTTAATGTCTGGTTTCCTAGGCATGCAGTGAAGAGACACTCTGTGGTAAGTGTCTATTTCGCACAATTGCAATTTCTTTTTTAAATGACAACAGACATCATTTTCACAGACAGATAAGGAAACACTTCAAAATAATGCCTGTGTAGATAGTATACCATTCTACCATTTGATAATATTATTGCCAAAGCATAGTAACATAGCATTTTTTTTTCAGAAAAGCTGATAGTGATGTGGTATGAAATGTGGAAAGACGGTAATATTGAAAAGAGTTCTTGATTATATCACATGATATACATACTGACATGCTGCACAATAGCACAAAACAGTGAAATATTCAATGTAACGAGTACATTTAAACTGTAAAGCAGCTAGACATGCAGCTAAATTGGTGAATGTAATCATAATACAAATTATTCATACTGCAAGTAAACTTGGTAGCACATTTGCTGGTTCATAGGTGACACAACGTTTGCTCCTGCAACAATTGCCCCTGTCTTTTTTCCGAAGACATAGAGTTAGGGTTGGGGTTGTGATTTAAGATAAGTGTTAGGTTTGGGGTTAGGTTTTTTATATTTGGCTCAACATGCAGATTTTCCGTGGAAGCAATTCTGCCCTACTTTGGCAAAAGGAAGCAATGACTTATCAACCAAATTTGAGTTATTCACATTTTACCTAGTGTGCTCTTCTTCTGAGCCAAATTTATGCATGAACACTCATCCTACCAAAAGATATGTTAACCAAGGCATCATGGTATTGCACTGACATCAGTGTAAATGACAGATACATTCTGCTCTTTTACAGAAAATGTCACTTTTGTCCCTTTGCTTCCTTTTGCCAAAGTAGGGCAGAATTGTCGCCAGCCCAAATTCATATATGTCAATGTGAGGTTGATGAGAACCTCTTCGCAGAGGACAAAGTTCACATCATGATTAGAATTCAGAAACATGAATAAAAATCGTTATAATTCATTATGCATAAGATATAATACTTATGTTAAAATGCTCCTGTAATATGCCAGTAAAGTTTCATGTGAAACACAGCAAAATTAAATCATGATATATGAACTTAATTCATCTAATGTACCATAAAGAAGACTTCTCCAACACTATACAAGAGAAAATATCTAGTACTGTACAAATGACAACAGGACAAAACATTTCTTTTAATCACAATGTAGTAAATGTAGGTAAAAATAAACCAAGTCATATTTGTTTGTTTGTTGGGATTTTTTTAAATTTACTTTTGCACTTGACATGTTGGATTCTGCACTATGACCTCCCCGCAACTGCTTTGTTATTAATGATTTGAGTAAATTCTATTTGCATAGATTATGTACATAAATCCCTCTTGCATCACAATTGTAGGCAATGTTGGCAAGTGGATTAAGTGATAATGGAGAACTACAGGGTCTCACACTTTATAATGAGGAATGTATCTTCATACAATGGGGGGGGGGGGGGGGGGGGGGACACATTCCTATTGACAAAGTTTACATGACTGTTATATAACCTTTCTGTTTAAACACATTCAGGACCCTTTGATAATGGAGCAAAAAAAACAGTGACTTCTGCTAGATATTGGGTTATCACACATACAAGTAAATAGTACACTGAAAATTGAAGCCATATTGTAGCTGTAATGCATTTTCAAATTACTCAGATGGTAAACAAAAAGTGAGCAATTATTTCTTAAAACTGACGAAAAATTTTCCAGGAGAAAGGTGTTACAGAGGATTATTTGTGTAGTAGATTCAGTTGTATAAGCTGTTTCTAAATCATGCAAGCTTAATTCCAAAGGTTAAACATATAACAATCATGCATCCTTACCTTCATTGTTTCAATGTATTGCATAATACACAAGGGTTAGACACAGAATTGGAGGCAATTACAATGATTTAAAAGCCCCATGATAAGTGAGGATTCTGTGTACGTATGGATAGTCACTTCCAATTCAAAGTATAGGAATAATCTACCATAAATGTTCAATATTTCACTCTTTCCCGTTATCCCGACTGCATCATTAGAACCGAAAACACATAAAAATTAAAAATATCTGGACCCCATCTTGTAAAGAGTTGTGATTGACCAAAATTGATTGCAAGTCCTCCAGCCAATACACAATCTCTTATCTCTGCTGTACATATACAGTTGAAATTGAATTCGAAGCGATCAATTCCAAATAAGCAACTCTTTATAAAATGGGGACCTGGACTTTGGGGCTTGAAATTAGGACAATTAGGACATCGTGTGTGAAGCTCCACATGCACACACATCTACAGTGCGTTATTTTCAGCACCTTGAAGCAGCACTTTTACTGGAAGAAGAAGAAGAAATCTGACTTTCAAAGCTGTCAATGGTTATAAACAATCTTTACACCTACAAGCTTGAAATCTTTCAATGTTAAAAGAAAGAAAGAAGACTGCTTTTGATGCAGGATTACCATATAAGATTATTCATGGGGGTCTCTGATTTTCTCAAGGAGTTCTATCTCACACATCATATCCTTCACCAACTATTCCACAAACCAAGTTAGCTGGAAGAGCTTTGTCTGCAAAAAAAAAATAAATATGAGCAATGAGGAAGTTATGCTGAAGATCATGAAGTAGACTAAATTCTTTTTGATCTAGACATCATGAGAGAAAGTACAGGCAAAAATACTCTCATCACAAAGCCACTCTTTAGATATCTTTACAACAAATATATTTCCAATTCTGTCCTTTAATACTCTTTACTTCACAAACCGAGTCAAACAAAGTGTTTCATAAGGTCTCAAACAAAAATTGTGATATTGCCTTGTAACTCGGAATTAGAGATATTCCTTTCATCTAAGCAGCTTGCTTAACCTGCAGAATACTAAGCCTGGGATAACTCGGGCTGGGGTCCAAGGAAAATATGTGTATACCAACATCAAATTGTAATCAACAGGTTACATCAGGAAAGGCCCATCTCCATACAATCGCTATTGAAGGCTACTAAAAACAGAGTCTAAAAGGCAAATATTCTCATTTTGAATGGAATTCTATCATTTTATAGTTTCTACTTTTATACACTGTTTATAATATCAAGAAAAAAATAGACATGTGGAAACATCATGGGTTTTTCTTTTGACTGAAAACAGAAGAGTTTAAAAGATAAAATGCACTAGAATATGGAGAAAGTGTGAAAATAAAAACCTAAGCAAAGTTGGATTACTCACCTATTGCCTTTGGATATGGAAGGTTAAGTTCTGCCATGATCTTGACAAAATCCTCTTTTGATTTGGTCAGTCTTGGATTAAACTCAATCTCTTCTTTTACAGTGGTTACTGTCTGTCCTGTAGTTTTTATAGAAAAGATATTCTTTTAATTGACATTCAGTAAATAATAGTGTAGGATATCTGACTTCTACATCCTAATAAGAGATCATAAGAAAAAAAAAATTTCATCATTACCACTTCAGTATATCATTGTAACATGTGAATGTGAACTACCATTCTTATCCTTTGATAGCATAGGATTGGGACAAAACAATAGTGGCACTAGCGCCCATATTTCTTTGTTTAAGCACCATCGTCACAATCCATAATCATCATCATTCAGATGATCACTGCCATGATCAGCCCAGTCATTATCATCTTTATCACCATCATCATTATCACCACCACCTTCATCATCATCATCATCATCATCATTTTCATCATCATCATCATCATCATCATCATCATCATCATGAAAACCATCATGAACAATACCCTCTTCATTATTCACTTACATTTAGAACAATTACAATCTTACCTCCAGTCAACAGATCATTCATTCAAATCTCTGATATACAACAAAAGTATTTTATTTTCAGCACAAAAATGACCTCTATCTTAAATCTTAGAGAAAATTTCAATGTCAAAGGCCACATTTTCTTTCTACTGTTTGATTAATACAATCTTCATACCTGTGTAGTCATGGGCTGGAAGTAATCTTGTTGTCGGAGGTAAAGAGAAAATCTTCTTATGGACAGAATCATAGAGCATCTCAGAATCACCTGTTTGAAATCAAGCAAAGACAGAAATTCAAGACATAAATACTAAGCTTTAGGTGAAATATCATTTCCATTTTCTTATCCTTCATTGTCATTTTTATTCAGGGGCGGTGCCACAGTATTTTTATGAGGGGGGGGGGGGCATGATGAACCACATGTGAGTTTACTTACGTTTTAAATGAATGAATAGGGCTATTAGCAATGCATGACCCTGCCTTTTCTTTTCTTTCTTCTTTTCTTCTTCCTTTTCCTCTTCCTCCGCTTTTTTTCTTTGATCACTTGAAAAATCATAGGGAGGCACACCCCCTGCCCCCTTGTAGCACCGCCCCTGTTTTCATTTATATATTTGCTTTAGGTGTTTATGTATTTCATTTATTTAATCACTTTTTATTTACTGGTATTAATGTACTTATTAATTCATTTGATTGCTTACTACTTGTATGTCTTATTTTTATTCCTTTTTTCCTTCATTTAATTCTCGTATTTCGCAATCCTTGCGCTCTCATTCGGTTCCGTTGCGACAGTCACTCCAGTGCGAGATGGGTCGACAACAGTACCATCAACACCTTGCACTAGTCCCCTTTTCTGCTCCTATTCTAATTAATTACAGACTTCTACCACTTCATATTTTCCCTGGGCTCTCACTGCTAATTCTACTAATTCATTCTTCTTCTTCCCTGGGCTTGGGATCCCTCGGTCAGTTAAATATTTCTTCAATTAGTCAACTCTCATTTGCGGCGTCTGCTATCTTAAACAGTTGTCGAACCACGAGTTGGAAAATAGGTCTCTCATGGTACGGACGTTGGTGGCACATGTATTGTGAAATGCAAGAATCATCTTCAAAACATCTAAAAACATACCTTTCCCATTCTTCCTTATTCATTTTGTTTATTGACTACGGGACAGCACCTTGGGAAATGTGCTTCATCTAATCTGTATCATTCTTATCATCTTATTATGGTGTAGTAAATAGGTTACTGATAGAATGAATTTCCTTGAAATGCTACAGCACCTTAATGGTAGCCATGCTAAAAGCTGGGGTAATAACAGTGGAACACCAGGAGTGTCAATTCTGACAGACATGAGCCCTAACAAGAACCCACTATTATTATTATCATCTTATTATCTTATTATCTTATCCCATGCAGGGCCTGGTGGCCTCAAATGCTAGAGCTCCTGTGATTTATGTACTGACTGAGCTTGTCCCATGAATTGTCAGTGAACGGAGCAGTAAGAGGGTACCGGGCCTCATTGGGTGGGTGGCAAGGAATTGTGATGGGTGATGCAAATATTGGGAATCTGTTTTAAGTTTTTAAGCAGTAACAATATCTAATAGTTTCTTCCCGTGTAAATTCGTTGCTAGGCTTTTCCCATGAGCGTCCTTGGATGGTGTGTGCGCTCTATAAATTCTCACTATCATCTTTTGTTTTTTCAGCATTTTGTTTTTTTAAGGAGAAGGGGAAGGCTATTTCGATTTGAACTTCAAACCATGTTAACTTTAACTTGCCTTCTTGGAAATCTGTCCTTCCACATCCCCTGATGAGGAGAGCATCTCCAGTGAATGCCATAATAGGTGTCCCTGCATCATTGCGCAACACATAGGTGACACACCCTGATGTGTGGCCAGGTGTTGCTAGCACATCAAGAGCCTATAAGATTGCAATGAAAGATGACAGCCAAAACTTGGTAAAGAAAGGTGAGAAATTTCTTTCATATCAATTTGATAATTTCATGTCATGTGAAATAGCAAACCTGGGTGGTGGGATAGTGGCAAATATAGTTCAATTCTTGCCAAAGAGCTGTGGTGAGGCTTGAATTTATGACCTTTACATCTGAGTCAGGTAGAACTTTTGTCCCTGGAATCATACTGTACAGTGTATGTCAAAATCCCTCAAGAAATCCCTTGATAATAATTCTCTTAACTACTTCACATCACATTCAATAAATATAAAAATTACAATTCTTTTCCATTACAATGTAAAAGCGTATCTTCATAGGGTGGTAAATATACGATTTGAAAGTAAATATATAAATGATGGGAAAGGGACCTTTCCTCTTTTATTAGAGGATGGAGGAATTCCCCTATTTATATTGTAACTTTAGCAGTGCACTAGCACAACAAAGTAAAGTTTATTATCAAATGGATTTGAAGACTCTTTCTGTCATGTTGACTGTGTTCTTCAGACCATGTAATTATGTGCACCATGGTAGACACTACTATCTAAATTTAAGAGACCTTTCCATTTATTCTGAATTTAGACTTTGGACGTCCTTGAACGGTAATTAGTGCAGAGCTCAGCTAATATGTAACAGTCGGTAAACATAGCCAGAAATCTGGCAGAAAGAGGATATATTCTTGGAACTGTTTCACTGCCACTCTTTTCCAAAATGAAGGAAGAAAGGATTGCATGAGGGGAAAGGAAGGGGGGGGGGGGGAGGAAAGGGGAAAGTGGAGAGGGGGGGGGGGGAACGAGAGTCAGAAGACACTAAAGCCAAAAACTATTTATGGTATGTAACCCCCCAAAAATGGCTCCTCTTCAAATTCCAATGTTTCAAGGTCTTCTAGATGAGGCTTGGTATAATCTTGTGGGCTCAACTACACTAATAGATGTATAGATTCTCAGTGGCAACACAGAAACAATGTTCAAGAAAATTCAAGAGGTAGTGTGGTTTCAATCACGAGGGTGGGAGGTTGAATCCCAGCTTAACTCTAACGTTTTTTACTAGGATATCATTATACAGGTCTCGACATTAAGAGGCACTCCGGACACATGGGTCCCCAAATATTAGGTACAAGCCTTCAAAATTGAACAATTCTAACATAGGGCTCAATACACGCAGAGCCCAGAATTTTGATCGAGTTAGTGTGGAGCCCTGGGGTGGTATTTTCTTATCTTTTCTTGTATCTTTGCAGCCTGCGCTAAGTGACTAGCAGGCATATAACTGGTACTCATGGTGCATAATGCTAATTTGCATGTGCATTAAAGTTAAACTACCTATATAAAGTCTGTTTTTGATTGGTAAGGTCTCAAAAAGGACATGTTAAAGATAAGAAAAAGGCAGTCCTTACAGAGATAAGATCGTGCTAAAATGACTTTCAGAATACCAAGCTACAATGATTGCAGCATTATCTTATCTCGGTAAGATAAGATAAAAGACAAGAACAAAGATAAGAACATTTTCAGAATATCACCCCTGGTATATAGGTTCCACTCTCTACCCAGGTGTAGTAACCAATACAAAGAAATTCCTTGAATACTTATTAGCCTGGCTAGAGCAGGGCTAATTCATTCAGAGCTTGTATCTCAGGGGGAAAAGTGACAATCAATTCAGTTAATAGCATTTAACATTCATATTTTTCTATACTGAAATGACCATCATGAAGAAAAACAAAACAAAACAAGAGGGTTACACAAGAAGTCAATATCATTAGCAAATTATATAACCCTTTAGAATTTTATGCAACTCACCAAATTTCCAAACTTTATCTGATCACCTTCTTCAATGTAGAGGTCTGCTTTGGCACCACTCTTCCCACTGATGATGCTCTTACAGCTTGGTAACTTCTCTTTGATTAGACCACTCCCAGTAATGTGATCTGCATGGCAGTGGGTGTTTACTGAAGATTGAACACAAAAAAATGGATAAGCCAGAATGAAAGAGGAAGAAATAATATTTTTCTTAATGAAAAGAGAAAAGAAGATTGTGATTGGGGAGAGTGTATGAAAGAACATGGGAGAGCAAGAAAGAAAAGGTACATGGTTTGGGGATGGAATAAACAGACAGATTCAAGAATTGGGAAATACGATATTTCAAATTTGCAGTCACAATTAATGAATAAAAGATATATGAATTAAAGATATATCTTTCCTGTGAATTTAGAACAGACATATTGTTGCAACAATTTGAGCCATCAAGACCTCATTATTGTACATGAGTTTGAATTGAAGGCATGAAGCATACTTGTGTCAATCAATCACAAAAAACAATGTTTATGGACAGAAAATTGTATCTTGTATACTGTCTTTTTAAGGACATCACACTAAGTTATTCTATCAATGAAAACTGTGGCTTTAGTTAAGAATTCATGATACAATTTCTCATCCAACGTGTTTGCACTTTGTAAACTTGTTTGAACAGAGGTAGAAGACAGCACCTTCAGAAAACTGATACATTGAATCTATATGCTATCAGTACAGGTCCAAAACTCTGGAGCCTAATTTGCTGATCTTATAACACTGAACCCGAGAAAGGACATGGTGACTTACTTGCATAGAGAAGGTTTAGCCCAAGATCTTCCACAAGATGCAAGTCCCTCCTAACGAGTTCAATGACAGGATCAATGAGAACTGCATCCTTGGTATCCTTGTCTCCGAGGAGATAGGTGTATGTGTAAGACTGGTAGTCAAAAAGCTGGACAGAAGGAAAAGCAAAGAAAATGTACAGTGAAAAAGAAGGTAAGTGCAAAGCTGAAGTTTGTTTTTTATGTAATGAAATTACTAAAAAAAAAAAATCTTTCAACAAAATTTTACTTGACAACCTTAAATCTCATTCCTAAACTTACAGGAGAGATCAAAATAGAGCAATACTTATTATTGCTTTGTTTTACCAGAGTGCTAAAAAGCATGCATGCGTGTATTAAGTATGCAGCCCAATGTGAATACACCAAGTTCCATTTGAAGAGGTGCCATGACTAAAGTCCCCAGTTTTCCGCGATACGGAAAACGGACAAATTTCACGAAATTCGGGAAGAACACGAAATTCACAGAATTTTACAGAAAACGCGATTTTTCAGGTCAGAAAATTTTGAATTACGTAAAATACAGTGAAAATCATGAAAAACAAAGCAAAATCCAATAAAAAAAAAAAATATAAACAGAAATGTAAATGCCTTGATAAACTCATTTGCAATGTTTGTTATCCAGTATATGACCAACTTCTTCAAGAAATATTGTAAAATTGTATCTTTGAAAACCTCAACAGTTTTACAAAGTAGAACAGAAAAGTCAAATAATCTCATCCTTTTTTAATTTCAATTTTTTGGTAAGCACACAAAAGATCAAAATTGTTTTATCATCTTCACAAGCAGACAACATTAACAAAACTTAATTGAAAAAATTTCAGATTTTACAGCTCCACTATTACATGATAATACATTTGTTCTATCATAATCCTATGTTAGCTAAACCTCAGTTATAGACTACATGTACAAACTTATCTGAGATAAGCTTGTACTCCATAGTTGTCATCGTGGTAGAAAAGCCTCAATAGCTTTTGTGTGTATTCCCAGGCATTGGGGCTTGGTAGAAAATCACACATGAGAGGAAAATAATTGTTTAAATTCCATTTTCAACTCTGAATTCCCAAATTTGTGGAATATCAAGAGTTGAAGAGTCCCTGAATCAGAATCAGATATAGTAGAAAATTTGAAAAAAAAAAAAAATCTTGCTTAAGGCAATTTTGTTGTCTGTTTTTGACTGCTGCAACGGTGAATGTTCCCCACAGTCCGAGGTACGTTTGGCCCTGAGTGGCTTAAATCAGAACAGTCAAATTAAGAATTTCCCAAAACACAATGTCTGCTGTAAAGATTTCTACTTTATACTTACAAGTCATGCTAGTTCAGCTGCATATCTAGATTACCACTGAAATAGAACATGTCATACACCTCAAAAGCAGCAGCGGTGATGTTGCATCATACTAGATTTGAATCTCTCACTCATGGTGTGAGGTTCAGAGGTGTGACCACTATCCAAGTGGTCAATCATGTCAATACAATGGTAATGAATGAATTTGAACCAGTTCTTCTCTCTGCAACTTGTAATAATAACATGTCAAAGGGTGGTAATTAATCCTGCATGAATTTATGATCCCTGATCATCGGGAATTATTTTCCATTGAAAGTTTGATAAATTCAGATAAAATAATATTTGAAAAAGAGTGAACTAAATCAATGCATGAAACCCAAAAAGGCCAAACGATTTGAAACAAAAAAGTCTAAACCTACCTGTCGAAAAATAAGATTGGAAGGATCAGGAAGAATATCAGCGGACATTTTTCTCACAAAGCTTACAGCATTGCATGAACTGTTATTTTGTCCCTGAAGAAAGCTTGTTCTTGCAATTGTGAGAGCATGAGGAGAGGATGTAGATGACGGAGTTAAATGTAGACGAGATGGACGAGCTGTCGGCTTTGGATGTGAATGGGACTGACAAACTTGTTCACGTTGGAGTCGAGAGCATGCGAGAAATCCAACACCAGATTTCAGGGGGTGCTTGCACCTTGCTCTTCCTACTAATTCTGTAACTCTTGGCACACGAAAGGCCAAACCAAACGAAGACATGTTGTTTGAACTCAATAACAATTGTGACTGTTACGAGCACAAATCACACTCACATGTATATCAACGAGTGGTGCTAAATCGAAGAACACAGAGCTTTCAATCTTTCGATGTTCTCACGTTCACCGCATCGCCATCATTATTAACCTCACTTTGCATGCATAATTAACGTGCAAGTCAAGTCAAGGAGCTGGAGATCGCGAGCGCGCGCGCCGATGGAGCTTGTGTACCAGAAAAGCTGGAGTGGGTGTGTCAGGGAACTGTCACTTGTGTGTATTACACAAGTATTGCAGCTAGTAATTTACACGTACTACACGTATACACATGTCTATGCACACACCATACACAGTCAACCAACCGAAACCTCATAAGATCCATGCCGAAACCACATGCACACAGAGTTTGTTCAGCAGCGGAAGCTATTCTATTATATGACTAATATAAAATTTCCCGCTCGATCAGCAAATTCCTTGGTAGTATAGTGGTAAGTATCTCCGCCTGTCACGCGGAAGACCGGGGTTCGATTCCCCGCCAAGGAGGCTTCCTTTTTTTTTTTTTTTTTTTGGTAAATTCCTTTAGCAATCTTAATCATAGTTTCGGAGACAATATAAACGTCCAAACTTTTTATCATTGTCAGTTACATCAAGGCATATTTTCCAGGCAGGCCTATAATACACTCATTTCCCCCCCCCCCCCTTCATTTTTAGCTCAATTTGAAGAGTCATGTCTTATTAATACAATTCTCGTACTAGTAGAGTTGAGGGTTGAGAGAACATCCCTAAAAACTGATAATGTTAATTAGATTTTGCAAAGCTGTATTGCACTCTACAGTGGCAACACCTGGGTATTTTGATGGGGGGGGGGGGGGGGGGGAGGGAGGAGAGGGCAAGATGACCTACAGGTGAGTGTATTTGTTGAAATGAGTAAATAGGGCCATTATAATTAGAGTAGCAACACAAACGTCCTATATTGGGGGGAAACAAAATGGCGTTCGAATTCTTTCTATTTTGAACACCCAGGTGCTTATCGGAATTGAATGGAAATGTTGCGTAACGGGGGAAACAAAATGGCGTTCAAATCATAGGTTGTCGCTTCTCTCTTTATGTAGGTACTCTAATTATAATTGCATGACCCTGCCCTCTCTCTTTCCCCACATACTCTTTTTTTTTTTTTAAATTTTGGTCACTTAAAGTGCCCCCTGGCGCTTTTTGTTTTGTTATCCACAATATTCAGGTGATGTACGATACATATTCACATCGCAAACTCTCTGGAAACAAGGAAATTGCCTTATGTCACATCCCTTTATAGGCTTTTAAGAAATTACGGGAAGGGAGAAATTCTGTGTCAAAGGAGGGTTTTTTTGGGGGGGGGGTGGGGGTTACCAGTGCTCCTTGTACATGTAACGAGATTTGACTGTATTTATGGAAATTGGAAGTTCTCTCTCTCTCTCTCTTTTCTTTTCTCCATTTTATCACTAACTGATCTCTCATATTCAAGGCTGCATATGTATGCACCTCCCTCTTCATCACTTCACCTTTCTCTCTCCATAGTTTGCAAATAAATGTACCAATTCTGGAAAGATCTAGAGTAGAAAAAATACAATATGAAATACCGGAGGAGAAAGTTTTGGAGAATCCCTAAAAGAAATGTCCAAATCACTTTGGTATGATTTCCAAGCTACCAAAATTGGTTCTATACTAGGAAAGAGTTTGCAACATCTCTTTGCAGGACTTTGATGAACATGTTTACTTGATATTTAAGTAAATGGAAACACAACTGGCAACCCATGTTTAAATGATAATTTCTTTTCTGTGCTACCCGAGTGAATGCTGGCAGCAGATCTGTATACAGTAACTAGCCTTCTATTTTCAAAACATGTAAAAATGGAATTCAGAATTACCTGTGTTAAATTATTTAGCCTTTAACAAATGTAAATAGTGATTTTACTCATTTAAAGAATGAGTACTGTAAGCAGATCATTACAATAAACACAATGATTAAGATCACACATTTGTTCTTGAACATACTTTTTATTTGTCTTTTCACATACTGCAAAGAATGTATTACCAGTTGGTGATACATATAAATTGTCATATATTCACAGGAAGTAAGTGGACTTCATAATCTACTAGATGGAAAACATATTGTACAGTGTGAAACACTGTTGCTTAAGATTCCATGTAATTCCATTTCAGCAGATGATGAAGTCCCACATCAAAATGTTCGAAGTCACAAGTCTTTGGAGAAAGATGACACACAATGTGCTAGTATTAAGCTACCTTGTCAAGGTAAAGCCCAAGTTTTTCCAAAAACAAATGATTATCTACAGTAATTTTGTATGCATTCATTAGTTGTTATTCATGTACAAATTAACACCATTACTATCCAAGGTTTTCTATTCTTGTCAACTATTTTGGGGCAGGTAAGAATCAGGTCTGATGTTCTTGCACAATAAATGATTTGTTAGGATAATAAGTAATTACCAGTATAGTAGTATTCCAACGGACAAAAACTTGCTTGCTGTTTCTTATTATTGGGGTACTTGCTCCATATTTCCCGTTATAGGAAAACAAGGATTATAATTGTGAAGTACATTAGCTGAAACATGTAAAATCAAGCCTTTGGACAAAACCCGAGCTCCAAATATGTAGTCTAAATGGAGAACCCGACCCGATACCAAGGTGTAACAAACACCAGTAAAGACCTGTGCCTCTCTTTGCATTCTGCTGTAGATAATATTAAATCACTATGATATACAAATATAAGTTCATGGCCATTTCCATTGTCCTGGAGGCGCATCTCCTCGAAGGGGTTCCCAGGCCTTCCAGTCTGCCATCTTCCTAGCTAGTGATAGCTCTGCTTCTGCCTATATTGGATTTTAAAAGAATAGATAATACAAACATTAAAGTAAGAAAATTGCAAAAGATGGAAACAATAATTATAAATGAACCGAAAATATAAATTACAGAATTAGGTTTGCTCCTGCCTACACTTCATAAATCAAGAAAGTGAAAAAATGTAATTTTAGTGTGGAGCAAGTAAGAACTCGGTAAAATATTGAAATTATAGGAATGCATCACTTATACTGGAATTTCAATTTATAATGCATTAGATGACTGGAAATGAAAGCAGACACTATGTGCAATAAATAAAAGTAAAAAGAAATTACTTCATAGCAAGTTTAACATACAATACCTGACGTTTATATCTAATGATATCATCATATTTATATGTATGAAGCAACATACTAATAATGGCAATTAGAGCAGCATTTACTGACAATACCTGTAAGACAACTTCTTCTATTTGACCTGCATTCAGCTTTTGCTCTACTTTCTGAACATCACTTTCCTGAAAGACATAATAGAAGGTAAATTTCACACAGGATATATACATAAATGTGAATCGAAAGATGTACATCTTCAACATATTATAATACTAAAGCCTACATTCTATAAAAATTCTGTTAAAAAAAAAAAAGATAATAATCTTGTCATTTAGACTATAACAAATAAATTTTTCTCTTAAAAAATGGAAAAAAATGTTTATCATCAATTATTGTACAAACACTGACTGACTTTTCCAAAGGTAGTTTATAGCCAATGATTAAAGACATTGGTTAACATTGTTATGATTTTTAAAAATCTTGTTTTGTTACTTGAAAGTGGGATAAACATAAGGGTTATAGTCAGGGTTCTCACTAGAAAAAAATCCACACACGGTTCCCCCTCTGCGCAAACCGCGGAAGTTTTGGAAGTGTTACGGAATAACACCTAAAGTTACATGTAGGTGTGGTGGCGGTATATGATATAGCAAAAAGATGAAAAATACTTTTTGGTGAGCAGGAGTTGTCTAATAGTGGCGTAATAGCAAAAATACAGTGCCAAAAAGCAAAGCAATCTGTGGCATTTATCATTATTATTAAGAATTATATATACTCCAATATTTTTTAATCCTTGTCGCCATGCATGGTGCAGCAATTTCACACATGGTTCTTCCTTGTCTGAAATCCTGTACGCATGGTATTGGAACCACAGTTGTCATGTACTGCAGAGAACCATGGTTATAGTATAAAAATACCAGTCTGAAAGTTTCAAAGTATAATATCCACAGGAAGTATTTTTAAATATCAAAAATATGAACCAATGTTTGAAAAATATACAAGGGTCAGTTGCACAGAATAGACATAAGGAGTGCGCATGCGCATATGACTCACCTTACCGTACTGTGTGTACTGGCGTATCATGCGGCGGGAGGCACATAATGGCATTTTCAAATTCAAGCAAAGTGGTCCTCTTAGTGATTGTCTCGTGAGACAAAGGATAATAAAATCGCTATTTGCATCTAACTTACACTTTTTCAATCCAAATTATGGTTGGTTTCAGGGTTTTTGAGTACAAATACAAGTACTCATACACACGTTTCATCTTAGTTTGACAATTTTTTAAATACGTTACTCACAAAGTTAGCCAATGCCTTTAAGAATATTGGTACATTGCTTTTCTGTTGTATCTTTACTCTTATAGCTTACAATTTGGATTCAAACTGATCAACACTTTCATAAACATATTTCCATTCATTAAAGTTTCTATTTCTACTTTTAAATTATTCTTACTTATTTGCACTGCATATTAAAACATGTCTTCATATTTTTCCTCCAACAGTGCATGGATAGATCAATAAACATTTATAAAAATATTAAGAGAATCAGTTGCTTTTTTCAATCTATTTCCCCAACTAAACCAAACAGTACCTAACTCACAAATACAAAATACAACCATTGAACCAAAAACAAAATGTATCAACTTACTGACTGCACTACAGATAGCCTGTCATTGACAATCTGTTCAGTGTACTCTCTGTATGATGCTTCTTTAGGCATCTGCTGCACAGCAGCTAAGATCTTGGAATATAATATCCTCAATTTCTGGAGTAAAAAAGGTGTAGAAAACATACACATGTTTCTCATTTTTATCTTCATTTTCATTTTTCTTGAGTATCATATCATATCATTACTCCTACCAGTATTTCAATTTTCATGTAGATGTCAGACTTGTTAATTGACCTGCTCAAACTAACATACACACAGTGTTGCTAACCCATACTTGATAGCAGAACTATGCTGAGTGCTCCATAATTCATGGAGCACTTCATAGAGGGGGTCTTTGAATTATAACAAGGCTACAGCCATAATGTTCTTTGCCCCGTTCATGTGCAATTATTCTTGCAGGTAAAATGCAACATTTGACCTCTGACCTACATACATGACCTCTGACCTACATACATGACCTCTGACCCCAAAATAACATTGGGGTCCCTGTAAGGTATCTACCATCCAAGTTTACAAACAGGCTAGTGGTTTAAAAGTTACTAACCCCAGCAGAAACTTGCAGGTAAATTTTGACATTTGATCTCATTTGATCTTAGACCCCCAAATAACATTGAGGCCCTAGAGCATCTACCATCCAAGTCTGGTTACAAACAGGCAAATGGTCACAAAGTTATTCAAGTTTGATAAGCATTACAGAAGGACAGATGCCACTAAGGACCCCTTACTCTCACTCCACCTTGGTGGGGCTCAAAAAAATGGGAAGCTGTTGTCACTGAAAATGGGAGTGACAGAAAAAAAGTTTTTTTTTTGTTTTGGGGGGGTTTTCTGTTTTTGTTTTGCCTTATCATTATTTATTTTCTTGAATGACATCAATTCATACAGGGTACTTTAAAAAAAAACATACCTCATGAGGTTTAGCCTCCACTGCCAGTCCAACCAAACCAGTGGTCTATAAAAGATTAGAACATTGGAACATTAAATGACTTGGTAAATTAAATAAACAGAACTTTAATGAGTGGCATATGGCATTGCCAATTTTATGATAATGTTTGTATACATTAAAAGCAATATAACATACACACACAATAAAATTTATTGACCAGATTAAATCTTGTTAGTGTCACGGAAGGAAGCTGAGGTTATAAGTTCCTTTTTTTCTTTTTTTTTTTTTTTTGGGGGGGGGGGGGGTGGGGGGCATTCGAACAGCATGTATCATGATATCACAGAATAATCTGTTCAAAAGTATCTGTGACATCTTACATAGTGGAGCAGAGAAAGTGGTGTTCCTGATCCCCCTCAAAAATCCAAATGGAGCAGAGCAGCCTCCTTCCCACTGGACAACTCTGATTGCTTTGATAAGAGGACCCTTCTCTCTTCAACCGTCTCATTAGTATACATCAGTACAACTCAGCATGAAAACTGTCCTCTTTAAAAAGAGATCCCAGCTGCTAATTCTTACCCATCCTCTAACAAAACAAAAAACACCTCAAATTTTCACAAATCCATCACAAAACATGGCACATGCTCTCTATACAGAGTTGCAGAAGAAGACACTTCTTTTGTCCAGTCCTGGGGCCTGCACTACAACACACCTGAAACCTCAATGCTCCATCTTCAGTGACTTCATCAGTCATGCAAGTAATGCCAACCATTAAATCCAAGACCTTAAATTTCTTTTTTTAAACTAGTCAAAGTCGACTTGCAGGCCTTTGCCAAACTCCTCCTTAAAAGGTAATATAGGAGCTAAACATCATATTCTGCATTTTTTTGTTGCTTATCAATTTATATTCTATAATACAGACCCTACTACTAGATATAAATCTCTAACGTTAGACTCTAGATCTAACGTTAGATCTAGTAAATGTATTTTTTTATTCAACTGAAGACGGCAAAGGAATGCAGACACAAGAATAAATAACACAGTCACAGATAAGGTGGATTACCGCTTTGAGTTTTATGAATTTTGGGAGAAACTCTCACTAGGCATAGATCTAGGCCTAACAGTTACAACATTTTGCGAAATTGGCATTGCCATTGCACTATATTACCATGATTACAGCCAAGTAAAAATAACATTGTTCTTACTCGAATTTTGGATTTTCGGCAAAATTACTCTCTAGGATATGAGGATTACAATGAGGTCAGCCATTACTATTAGAGGAATACCTGGCAAAGAAAAGGTTTATCATTCAATTTCAAGTGAAATGTTAGGTGCGCAAACATAGGGCCCCCATCATATCTCACACTTGCACTAAAGTTACAGTCCCACACTGTCATTTTGACGTCAACTTGAATTAGATCTACACTACAGAATCTATTGTATTTTCAGAATTTTAAAACATACGAGGTTTGAAATCTTTCGTAATACTACATTAAACTGTAAATTAATCAATACCCATATTTCAAAACCTATATCGAGTGCATCAAAATGAAATAAATATCAATTTTTCACCTTTTTAATGGCTCCAGACATGGCGATATGCCTCAGAGCTGCGAAGCTTATTTGTCACCAAGCTCACGCGCGGAGAAACTAGCCCAGTCCAAATAACCCAAATAACCCAAATTGCCGATTTAAAGAGTACACAGACCGTATTGGTAGCACGTCGAATGTACAGAGAATTTATTTATTTATTCTATTTATTTTATTCTATTTATTTTATACTGCAGCCTGCAGGGTTGGCCTGCTCAGTTTTGTAAAACTGCTTTCCAAAGCGCCCTGCAGTTTAACAAACATCATTCTACATGAAAATACAAAATACATAACAGTTAAGCAACATATTGTAAACTGTGACAACATCCGAACATGGAGAGTGGATGGTATTGTAAACAAGGAGATACATGGATATCTAGCACTGCTATAATTTCAAGAATAATATGTAAGGCTTTGCATCACTTTTAAAATCCGAAAAAGGCAGATCACCACTGGGATGTACATGCCTGAACATTTACATGGAGTGTATTGAACAAACTGGCTCCGACATATGCCAAGGAATTTCTTTTATATTCTGTTCTCGGGCGGGGAAGTTGGAAGGGGCATTTTAAAGAATAACGTGTCCCATAATTTACAGTTAGTTTACATATCAGTGGTTTTAGATAGGTCGGTATTAAACCCATATTAGATTATATTGTATTTTAAAAACAAGAACACAATACTGATGTTTTATGCCTGCTCAACTAATACATACTAGTATTATCTCTGTGTGAAGGCATCATAGATCTCTCCCACACTGTGAGAGATGGTGTTCTAGTTTTGGACTTATCGTACTGGGATTGGGGGGGGGGGGGTATAGGGCTCGATTACAAATCGATACAAGAACAGAAAAATGAAACATGAGAGAAAGAGAGAGAGAGAGAGAGAGAGAGAGAGAGAGAGAGAGAGAGAGAGAGAGAGAAGTCTTTCCTTTATATCTAGTTCCTTAAATAATGAGACAAATAAATATTTCGATGGCCAAGTCCGAAAAAGGCAGATCTTTCAGGTAGGCCCCTACACAGCATGCATATAGTATGAAGAGAAAAAGGTATATTATTCTTCACCAAGTCACAGGGACTCCCACCAAGTCACCATCATGTACAAATTTTGAAGGAAACTTCATACTTTACCAATGGTCAAAGTTGTATATCAATTCTTCACCAAGTCATAGTCGTGTAAAGCACCACAAACTGCCCCTTTTACCCATGACCAATAAAGCCCTGTAAATATCCGTTCAGCCCACTTATTATGCTTTTAAAACTTCCCATTTTGTTTTTTTAAAAATAGGGCCCTTTTTCGCTTCATATTGCCATTTTCGCTCATCTTTCTTCAGTTTCCTATTTTTCCTATTTTTTTCTTCTTTTTCTCCTTTTTTGTGTGTGTTAATCACTTGAAAAATCATGGGGGCAGTCGCCTGGCCCCCTGTAGCGCTGGCCCTGACTGTGCTTAAAACCCCATTCGATTATTTTCTGAAAAGACCTGTCGCGATGAGACCTCACGAATGCATTCGCGACAGCTTCGTCAAGGGTATGAGGACAGGGTTATGGTGAAGTAATATAATCTACATGACACATCTGCTTTATGTCTTGTTATGGAGGGCTGAAAGTAAAGGAAAAACCTCTCTCTCCCTCTCTCTCTCTCTCTCTTTCTTTTTTTCTTTCCCTCCATCTTTATCTTTCTCTCTTTACATCTTTAGCAGGGGCGGCGGAGCGTCTTTCAAAGTGGGAGGAGGGGCACCAGCGAAAAAAGGCACTTTGGGAAACTGAGAGGGCACTTACAAAAGCTGAACACAAGAAGGAAAATATACCCTTGTATTCTATTGAAAACACTTTTAAGGGGCATTTTGACATACTATTTTCTACCTTAACATGATAATAACTATTTTGCAAAATTTTGTATACTGCTCTGCCTTACTCATTTGAGAGCGAGCGAAGCGAGTGAGAAAAAAAATGCTGAGTATTTTTGCTGAAGGCCATGGTTTATGCAGCATACGTAGAGTGGCCTATAATGACGAAAGCTACCGCAAATTCATTTTATGGGTGTTCCATAATTGTTATTTTCTTCCATTTGCATTGATATAGTTTTCCTTACAGTGGCCAAGCTATCTTTTCAATGCATTTGTGAGGTGTCATAGCGACTGATCATATCTTATTAGAGAAAATATTCAAATTGAATGGGGTTATAAGCACAATAATTGGAGAACAGATAAGACTGACACACTTGAAGTGCCTTGTGTGAGATATAATAAGTCATAAGTGCGAGCTAGCGTAGCGAGCGAGCTTTGCTAAATGAAAGAAAGAGTAAAAGACAAAAAACTCCTCATTGCTTCAATTTAGGGGCACTGTTCCTTCTAATTAAAGTAAATTATCAGAAATCAAATGGGCTTGTATCAAATTTTAAAGGGGGGCACTTGCCCAAACGGAAAAGTGCATGACTATCAGAAAAAAGGGCGCTAATTGCACTGATCTTATACATTAACAGATGGAGAAAATGGACTTAATAAGGAAAAGGGCACTTATCAGGAGTAAACGAGGGTATGTATCAGATTTCAAATGGGACACTTATAAGAGGTGTAAAAGGGCACTCTGCATAAGAGGAATTCACTATGAAAAGCAAAAAGAGGTAGTCAAGGGGGGGGGGGGGGCAATAATCACATTTTTAAAGGGACGTTCATTTGGAGAGTAAAAGGCGCACTTCTCAGAAGGGATTAGGGCGCTATTAAAAAGGGGAAAGGGGCACTGGGCGCACTTCTGGGTTTCAAGAAGGGTAACTTATCTGAAACGAAAATGGGCACTTATTAGAAGGCGAAAGGGTACTTAACAAAGAAAATGGGCCCTTCTAAAGGTGCACTGAACAGGTTTAAAATTAAGGGGGCATTTTTCTTGGGCCGCCACTTTTGGGTGCTTCGAAAATTGCCCCCCCCCCCGGAGCGCCGCCTCTGATTTTTAGCTTTACAGCTCTGTCTCCTAACCACAGGCACGCCAGAAGGGTCCCAGTTTTTTTTTCACAAACATTCTTGGGGCCCACCTCAAACCTTTATGGGGGCCCACCTCAAATGCTTACTACCAGCATACAGCCCCCCCCCCCCCGGAACAAGCACATTTCTCCCCCTTTTACACATATTTCTTTATATTTCAAAAGTGCAAGGTTTAGAATTTTCATGAAGAAAATTAAAAAAGAAAATTTGCTTCGATCAAGGTTATCATAAAATAATTATTTCCCATTATCTCTCATCAGTAGTACTAAAACAATATATTTGTTCACCGCTGCATGGGAGGGTTATGAATGGCGTAAAGGCACAATTTCACGATGAGGCCGATGGCATTTGCCCGAAAAGCAGCTCTTCAGTTTCACAACTTTGTCTGCGAGAGCGAAGAGAGCGCACAAATTTTTACAATTTTGGTGGTGAAAATGTACAGAAATGTCATATTTCGGCACTGCCCAAATACACTGTATGAGAAAATACGGGCCCCCTGGGTGGGGTGGGGGGGGGGGAGGCACTGGAGAATTTATCTATGATAATGAACATTTTTATATGCAATAACCTTGCGAGGGGCAACTAACATTCCCTTATCCCTTTACAGAGGAAAACTCATGTATTTTAGAGCAAAGGAAAGTTCATCATACATCATTTTACATCAAAATTAATTCTTATTGTCTTGCGAGGGAGCCCCACTGAGGGGGCAAAATAGACTTTTGAAAATTTGCAAGCAAGAAAATTTAGATTAGTTCGGGCTGAAAACTTTAATTTCTCAACACTAGAAAGCGATTCGTATACTCTTGATTATGGTGCTATGGGTTAAGATGGGGCAAAGATAATTCCCCCCCCCCCCACCTTGATAGGGAGAAAATCTGCCCCTTTCTTTTGCCGCCACAGGTAGATGCATGAATAATTATGCAAATGAACGTAGAGACGGTATAAGAAAATTTATGTGTTAGAATCAACCTGCTTTTTACCATGTTTACACTACTACAAAGCTGATCGCAATAAGCCTACCGCAAATTGTAATGTGATGAGGGGCAAAATTAATTTCCCCTCCCCCGAATGAAGCAAGCATCTGCCCCTTTTTTCATAGATGATAGACAGAATTTCTAGATACTGAGAAACATTGCATCTATTGATATACGAGGGAGCGTAGCGACCGACTAAGACAATTTTAATTTTGGAATGCTGAAATTTTGCATTTTAGAGCATGGTTGTACTGCAGTCGTATGATCCGATTTTTTTTTTTTTCTTTCTTGCGAGGGGGGCCAATTTAGGGGGCAAAAATCGATTTTGCCCCCCTTCTTGAATGGTTGGGGCAACTGCCCCCTCCCTCCCCCCCCCCCCCCCCCCCTCCCCGCTTCCGGCGCCTATGCCTAACCATGATCAATCATAGTTGTGTCCATAAAACAGAACTAGAATTAAGTCTTTTTCTATATCATGTGTCTCTCACTACACATAGAACATTGTCTGAGTACTCTTTAAATTGGCACTTCCACGCATTTGAGTATTTGGCATGGGCTAACAAAGGGCTGCCTTCATCCCCGCGTGACTTGGTGACAAACAAAAAGCGCTCCGCTATACATGCGTACACAAAATTTGCATACCACGTCGGTACGGTTCGAACGTTTCAATTCCATACATACAGATAGACTACACGTAATCACAATTATCGTAACTTGAAATTCTGTCTAAGCTCAGCATTTCATGCCTATCCTGCCTGCTCCATTGGAAGAAAATCTGAAGTTCATCTTGTCCAAAGATGCCATACCTCTCCCAAAGTGGTAAGGTTGTTTTAACTTAGTTTCATTTTTTACTCCCCTTTGCCGTTTGCGGCATTATCGTGAAATTTGTCACCAGTCCATTCACTGTCGTTTGTTTCGTCAGTGCTGGTAGTGGTACTGGTGACGGCTTTCCACTCCCGTATACTTCGTCATGTTCGTACACATATTACAAGTGGTTTTAACATAAACTATTCAATAAATAGCACTGGTCAATCATTTTCAGTATTGTTCTCTATAATATTGTCTAACACAAGGTCAAAAATATATTTAAGAAATATGCACTTGTAAACTTCTTTAAAATAAATGGCTGCTTTAAATCAACTCCAGGTACACAACCTGTCCGGACACACAACATTTGGGTAGACATGACACATGTATCAGTATTTGTGATAAAAAATGAAATATAGTTATTTTGGCTCACTCGTCACAAGCTTGCTGCTCTATATGCAAACATGATATTTTGTATGGTAAATGAATGTCATTTTGAAGTCAACTGAACTGAGTTAACTTCTAAAAAATTCTTAGCCTAATAAATTTGGCCTTTTGAGGTGATGCATTGTTGTGTTGATTTGATGAAGGCCTGTGCTTGATTGTAAAATTCTAAATTGCAGTCTTGTTCTCAGAATTACAATTTGTAATTCTGTTACTTTCAAATAACAAAAATGTCCCTTAAATCAAACATGCATTATTTTTATACCAATATGACTAAGATGGTGGAATTCCTTTATGTTTTAGCTTCTTTGAATTCCAAGATTTGGCTATTCAGGACTATCAAAGTGATTGTTTTTGCTATTATTAAATCTGAAGTTAGCTGATTGTGCTTTTCTCATGATGTGGAATTGCCATATGGCAGAGGAAGAGAATGTAGACTCATGACTGTCTGTGACTACAGACTGATTTCCATTAATATCAAGATATGGTTGGAACCACTTTAACTTCAGTCTAAGGAAACATTGTGAATCCCAAATCTGTGCTTCAGACTTGCCAAAAGCAGCAGAATAATCTAATAGCAGTAGCAGTGCTTCTTCAACCTTGTCAAGAGATACATGCAGGAAATTGTCATTGGAGACCCAAAGAAGTGCAATCTCTCAAATACGGTGTGGTTTGTAAACTCTGTATCCAGACTGCCAGTCAGCATGAATGTTGTGCTCTGACAAGTAGTCTGACTTGGATTCGGGAAAGCACAAATCTGTCAGTGGTTTCTCTGAGGAATTGAAGATTAGCGATGGGTCTGTACTCTGTAGCTCTCTCCTCTGGATCCAGTGTATACCTCCATCCACCGAAGGTGGTGCCAGGGGTATTGTGTATGGGTTGTCTGTCCATCCAGCATTTTTGTTAACAAGATATATCAAGAACTATTTGAGGTATGAACTTTAAAATTGGTCCTAGTATGTATCACCATAGAAGGATGGTCTGATTAAATTAAAGGGGGTACCCAATGCTGAAACAATGTTAGTTCATTTAAAAGAGCTGATTTTATTAGCAGAAAATCATCTACCTAAAGTTTTTTAAAAAGTTTTGTTGCCAAGGAAACCCCCAAATGTGGTAAGATTTCAGGATATTTTTTACCCTTCAGCTGTGACCCAGTTTCAACTGGCAACAAGGTACCTTGTTGCGCAATTCTAGCAAAATGCGTGCAAGGTATAATACATATATTGTACAGTCTAGCGCGCAGCACAACTGCAGTGCGCGAAGCTGGGTACCCACTTTGACGTCATACCTCATACTCACATTTTTTGGTCAGCTCTTGACTTTTTGTGAGAAAATTAGCAAAAAAGCATTGATTTCGATTGAAATTCATCATATTTTTAAGGTTAATCTTCTTATAATTTTATTCTCGATCATATATCAAAAAATGTTTACCATTGTGTAATCACTTTAAGGTCAAAGGTCACATAGGTCAATATATGAAATGTTAGGTGTTAGCCTCAACACAATATCTGAAAAACCATTTGAGGTGAATGTATGAACTTCAAACTTTTTGCTAGTATGTATCACCAGAGAAGATTTGATTAGATTTGAGGTTATGTAGATCAAAGGTCAAAGGTTACATGGGTCACTTCCAGAATTGCAGATGTTAGCTTCAACGTAATATTTTAATAACCATAATTAGGTATGAACTTCAAACTGGATGCAAGTACTAGTAGGCATCACCATAGAAAGACAGTTTGATTTGATTTGGAGTATGTAGGTCAAAGGCCAAAGGCCTTATCGTTTAGTAATGATAAGTGCCTCTAAACACAAAGACCAACCAACCTACCTTAGAGCTTGATATACATGAAGTTAAAGATTTGTCAGATTTGTTAGCACTATACATTTATTTAAATTACAGTGCATTTGTATCTATGACAAGTAATCAGAATTTTGGGTTTTTAGGTCATAGGTCAAAGAGGTCAATAAACATGTAATCATTATTTTTTTTTTCCATTGTGGTTATCCCATTATTCAAGAACAGCTTGAGCCATAAACGTAGGGTTCAGACTGTTTTCCGAGGGGAAAGAGATCTTATCTTTTTTACGACCAACTGTCCACTCTTGCATCGACTGTCTCTGAGCCGCGGAGACAATCGTTGCAGATCGTGTATGGCTCGGCTGGGCCACCACATTTGGCACATGCCCACATTCCGTGAAAACAGCTGTGCACTATCAATTATGCCCTAAGGCATTTTCTTGTGCCTGAACCCCTCAACTGTCGAGGGAGAAGGGAGAGAGTTCTCCGCGACCGTTCAGACTACATGTATCAGATTGGAGGAGAATTCTCCAAGGCGTGGGGAATTCTCCTCCCCTCGGATAATAGTGTGAACGTAGGGAAAGTTAACTAAATATAGGCAGAAACATGTAGGAGAGGCAGTTGCATTCATCTTGTTTTAGTTGTGGTATGTCACAAAAAGCCTGAGATATCTTGGGCTACATGGATGGTGTATGGAAAATGTGAGTTATACTGAAATCAAACTGTGCTTAATGGGTTATTTTGTAATGGGTGCCGTTGCATAAGACTTGCTATTATAGTAACTTTGCCATCATTGGTAACTTTCATGGAATACTGGATTTTGATTGGCTGTTGAGCAACATTACCATGGTAGTTACCATTGATGGCAAACTTTGCCATCATTGGTAACTTTCATGGAATACTGGATTTTGATTGGCTGTTGAGCAACATTACCATGGTAGTTACCATTGATGGCAAAGTTACTATAATAGCAAGTGTTTATGCAACGGCGCCCTGATATGCAGTTGTATTGCAATTGTTCAAGTGCTGCGATCAGAATGATTAATTCCATTCCATTCTCTTTTTGTCTTTAGGACAGGTCCAGCACTCCAGGTCACCATGGCGGCTGTCATTCATTCCAGAGCTCTTTTGGGGAGTTGTGAATTTTGTTGTACTCTTGTAAGTCTCTCCTTTTCTTCATTTTAGATGCTTTAAATAATCTATACTTTGCCTTGATAACCAACATAGTTGTAACTTTAGACTAAAGTAGTGTGCATGCTCCACACTTAATGTAGAGATGTAACAGGGCCAACAACTAATTACTAGTACATGTATTAGAAAAGTATTGAAATATAAACGACAACTTAGATACAGGGTATCAGAAAATCCAAGTGGTCTAAAGAATCTGATTGAACTGCTAAATGTGTTTTCTGTTGCTTTCAAATCATACCAGGATATATTTAGTATTGATTGAATGATCAATTTTCATATAGCAGAAGTGTGTATTTCTCTATAAATTGAAATGCTGTTATTTTTCTTTCTCCTTTTTTGCTTGTAGTTTCAGAACAATGTTTTCGGTAAGTGTGTTCTATTAATGATATTGTATGTAGCTATATATTTCTTGCCTGCATAACACATTTATAAAGATTTTGTGGTGAATTATTCATTCATGTTGGATCTGAATAGGTTCTGAAATGGTCCCTGTATTTTCTTTTTGTGGTTTATTGATTATTTTTTCTTGTTTGTTTTGTTTAATACCTTTAGGTGCATAGATTATCAAATAAGAAATGACCAAGTCTGTTATCTTTAAAGTTGTATTGTTTCTGATTTTCTGAATTGAAATGCTTCTTGTAAGAAAAGATCTTCCTTAACATTCCCACAGGTTACCTGATTTTATTTCAATGTCACTTTGCAGCCTGAATTAACAAGTAGAGGCTCTGGATACTCATCAGATTACAGACAAGGCCTGACAGGCAACGGGAGAGGGTGAGTCTTTCATTCAATGTATTATTTATCCCCAGTGTTGGCAAATGGCACATTTTGAAAAAAGGGGTGATGAGTATATCGAATTGCATTCTAAATTTTATGTCCACATCCTAGGCTTAATGATAGTCCATTCCACTGACTGCATGAACCATGTGCTTCCTCTATTAAAGCTGTAGGTAATGTGGGAATTTTGAGAGTCAATAGTTTAATAATGAAGATTCGCCCGTCCAAGATGACCACCAACAAGCATTTAGCATTGAAGTACTCATCATGTATTGAATTGGCCAATATGTGGCAAGGATTAAAAAGGAATGAATAAACAGGCACTATGAACATGATGGGCAAAGAAAGCGGACAAAATAAACAACCCCATCATTCTACCCTTCACAATGGTTCTGGTAGTCAAAAGAACATCCCTTCACTGCTATTGTCTAAAATATGTGGAACAGGTGTTACATGCATATTCACCTGGAACTACAGGATTAAACATAATAGCAGTAAAGGGATGTTCTTTTGACTACCAGAACTATTGTGAAGGGTAGAATGAGAGGTTGTTTATTTTGTCCACTTTCTTTGTCCACCATGTTCATAGTGAGGTGTATTCATAGATTTATATCTTTGTTTTGTTTTAGAAGCACAAAGAAGGAGAATTCAACTGAATAAGAGTGAACCTGAAATGGTCTTATATTGATCCATTATTTCCATGTGTATTGAATTAGCCTATTTGTTCATGTACTTTTATTTGTGGAATGAAGCTGTGGTAATTAGCTCCTTGTCACACTGATGTGTTAATCTCAATTATTGCAGACCTGGTGGACCTCCTCCACCACCCAGGAGAAGAATGGGAGGATTTGGAGGCAGGAGATCAGGACCGGCTCCACCACCTGCTGCAGGAGGTGGATGAGGAAGGTGAGTAGAGGCAATACCGTAACGTAGAAGATATCAGTACTCCATGGCAACTGATTTGATCAAGTGACAGGAATTCATGTCACAGAAAACAAAACCATACAGAAAAGGCTGCATGCTCAGGGGTCAACCCTTTGTTTGTTTTGAACAGTTTGGTTTTGTAGATTCCATTAATGAGTTTTCTATTGGGGGGGGGGGGGGGGAGGGAACATGTCCTAGCAAGTTAGTTGACCTGTCCATACATTTATCAGAACCAAAAGGATAAAGTCATTGAAAGACCAATGTATAATACATCTATTCATGATATACATGTACTCTCTTTTTGTTTTTCATCGCAGGTAAATGCCTCCTCCTTGTGCCACCTGCAAGGAGTAGGCCATAGGACACCCCAGAAATATCAACAAACACGAACTTCATATAGGAGATAAAGAGTCTTCCATTCCTCCTCAAAGAGGACTGACGTTTGCTTTTGTCATCTTTTGTTTTTCTTAGAATCATTACCATATTATCTTGTCCAAGCTTACCATTGTATACTAGTACTTTGCTGTAATCCTCCCCTTAGATGTATAAGGTGCTCTACCTAAAACTCAGGATGAAAAGCTCAATCTTGGCATTGTCTGGTTTCATTTCATTCATTTGGCAAGAATTGCAAGTTTCTGTGAGTTCCAAACTAAAAGCTGTCTGGAGTGATGACTGATATGTGCTAATGCCATAAATATTTTTGAACTTTTGATCATGAAAGTAAATAGACAACATGGTATTTTTGTATTCAAACATTTTGAGTCTAAAGTGGTCATACAATAGGCATAATACCTAAATCAGCTCAGAACTACATGTGTGTTCTTAGAAATGAGTTGTCTTGCTATTGAATGAGTGTAGTGATAATATTTATGGTTCAGAAGGCTAAGATTAGGATTTTCTGAGGTATGCTTTCAGTCAGAGTACACACAGATGCTGTGAAGTGCAATAATAATCTTATATTTGAGATGTTAGATCTTCTCTACTGATAGCTAGAATAAATATTTTGTATTTCATTTTTAAAGATCCAGCTTGAGTTTTCAAGGCACTTGCTGAATATGTGCTTTATCTATGAGTAATTTTATTTGTTGATATTTCTGAGTGGTCCATCCATCATTGTTGTTGATGTATCTGATAATGATGTCTTGCTAGTAAACTCAAAAACATGAGGCTGGCTTGATTGATGAGAAACTGAAGATGCATATATGTATGTTACAATATTCTCTTCAAAAGTAACTTTTGAAGAGAATATTGTATATATTTTTCTGTATTATTTTGAGAATAACCAGAGCGCCAAAATTTCATAAGTTTTATTATATTTAGAAAGTATTAGTAGTTTCTGGTATATCTCAGTTTGATAGTCATTGAAGAAATTACTATTATATATTTCAATTTTCTGTCATTCTCCAAAATACCAGATAATTTATCTTCATGAACTTAAAAATAGTGACATCATCAGTTCATTCCTGGGATATTTATACCTGTAATGACGGACATGATATGAAAAAAAAAACAAAGAGAATATGTTTTCTTGTACTAGTTGAAGTGTTTCAGCAGAGTTATATTTACATGTATTTTTCTTCTCCTTATTTTCCCCTATAAACAGTTGTATGTTGGATATACTTTCAACTTGCATTGAAATGAATTTGCATTCATTGAATGCCTTATTTTTATATATAATGCTGATGAAATGTCATGATTATTTAATCATAAACTATTTTTTTCATTCATTGTCTACCTACTCTGTATAAATATTGGTTGCCAGAAAAGTAACATGTTCTTTGTATTTGTAATGCAAGTCTTATCTTACAATTAATTTTTAAAAGCCATTTTTATTTCATTGTTTTCCACATGCCCATGATATCAGTATGTGTATATTTTTTCATCAGACTTTGATTAGGTACATGTACAAGTCAGACTGTAAATAAGGAAATCATACGAACATCAAAGTACGTGCACTTATGCCAATTTTTATCGTTATATCTTGGCATTTTCATTCTTTGCTTTGCAGCTCATGAATTTTGCCTGTTTCCTTCTTTCTTCTCACCTTGCACTATCTCTTTCTGATTTATAGTTGATAGATTTAATAATACAGTGGAACCTTTTTATAAAGAACACTGTTACAACAAACTCTCATTATAGCAAGGTAATTTTGCCGGTCCCACTTCTCTATATTTTGTTGAGTTTTTTTAGCACCGATATAACATTTCGATATAAAGAGGTAATTCCTTGGTATGCAGGAGTTTGTTATAACGAGGTTTGCCTGTACTATCTAATTGTATCTTTATGTTGTACATACATGTGTATATTAAAAAGAAGGTTTTCATTCTGTAACTTATTTCTTGGTAATAGATTTGATTTCATTTCAATCAACATGTGTCCTGTAGTTTTTATTTGTGCATTAATCTGAAAATTAGGCATACTGTACCAACAGTCATATTTCAATGTTTAAAAAAAAAAAAAAAAAAAAAAACCATTGAGAATAATGGTTTGAGGAGGTGCTACTAGTAGGATGGTTTTAGCTTGTAGTTGTGTTCCACTCTGATATTAATTCAATACAAACAAAATAAAGAACAAAATAGATCAATGAAAGTTTGAGGAAATCTGGAAAGGAAAGGAACAGTATTAAATTGTAAGATTTTAATAAAAAAAATAAAGGAATGGTAAACTCTGATTTTGAATTTTTAGAAGCTCTTCATTTGTCCTGGGAATTACATATCCTACTTTGTTAGAGATGAGAGAATAAAGCTATTATAAAGATGGCGTTAAATAGAGTCATGTGGACCCCTTTGAAAACCAACTCCTGTTGAGAGAGAGCAATCATCCCAATTTGAGGAAGTAAATAAGATGGGTCAAGTACCTATAGGTTACAGGTTTGAAAACTGAAGATTCCAGAAATAAGATATGAAAATGGATAAAATATGAAGTTTCTAGTAAACAACAATGGAAGGTTGGCTCACAAAGTTTATCACATAGGTATTGTTTTGCATCATGAATTAAACATTTGATTACTGTCATTTTATCTTTATTAAATTCATGACATTTATATTTTTCTTAACATTATTTCAGCCAAATTTGCTATTTTTAACTTCCTTCAAGTCAATTAGCTTGACAAAATACTATTGTGTTAGAACTCGTAAGCATTAGAGCAAAGAGGTTATGGAGCATTTCTCAAGACTGGCTCTTATCCATTTACATGTTGAGGGTATTTGGAAGTGGTTTGCAACTGTAGTGAAGCACTTGGGCATGGCAATGACAGTGATGTGAGAGAATATGAATTAAGTTGAAAACAGTAAAAAATTAGAATGAATTGTTTGCAGCTTGGGTTTGCAGATAAACCATTATTCTTGGATGAAAACAATAACAACTGGGACGTGCACATTATCAAATCATAAATTCGAGCTATGTATTTCCTTAGCTATTAATATCCACCATACCCTTTCCAAAGTTTACCTCACAGATCAGAAAGGGGAAATGAATCCGGGAAATAAGTAATCTATATGGTACATGTGTTTGCTATGCACGATACATCATTTGAAATCGGACAGATGTTTGAATTAATGATATAGACACGTTTTTCAAATCAAGATTTATAACTTCATACCTGTACAAAAATATATGACCTACTATTTATTTTATGAAAAATGTAAGTAAGTTACAAAAAAAAAAAAACTTTGGTTACACTTTGAAGCTACCATAGATTTAAAGCACCAAACTGAAGTTATAAGATATGTTCAGTGAAAGATGATGAAATCAATGGTAAATAACAAAATGATTAAAAAAAAAAACAACATTTGATGTAAATGTGAAAAATTGCAACACATACTATCAAACTTCTCAGTGAGGTGGAGTTTAGATATAATTCAATAAAACAGCAATCTGCACCATTCCACAGATTTCCAGCTATTCTGATTTGGTCTCTTACTTCACTTGTAATACAGGCACACGTGTGAACGGTACGAGTGTTTCGTCTGTTGATCACCGGCCCGAATACCGGTACTTTGATTCTAAAAGTAAGCTGTTTTTACTCAAATATTTTTTGGGATGATTGCAGATAATGTTTCTATATTTTTTGGTGAAAGTTTATCTTTGTTTCATTCATTTGAAATGTGATTTGACCGATAAAGATACAGGGGAAACGCGCATTGCATAGCTCAGCCTCATTCGTGCATATACGGCACAGGCATGACAGGCAGCGCGCGATCAGTCATGCTACAAATTACAATATAGTCAATACGGTACCGGAATGTAGCCTTTGTCGTGGTTTCGTCGGATTGGGATGGGCGCGGCGCGGCCCTGGTATAGGTTCGCTTACGGAAGCTATTCGTGTTTTTATTCTGATATTTCACAAATATTTTGTAAGTTCTGCAATTTGCCCCTGTGGAATGTGTGGACATGTTGGAGACCCATGATGTAGACTAAACAAAGAAATATTATGCCTCCAAATCACACTTTCTCATGCCCGGTTAGCCCTTCAAACTACCTTCGAAGTTCGCCAGTGGACCAGTTAGATCTTAACTGTGATATTAACTAGATGTACATGTTAAACTTTATTTTTCAAACTCAAAATATTGACTTTTGATTGATACGAGACCCAGCTTTCTTGGCGATTTTGCCGCGTGATTAATTTCCCCGGGGGGGGGGGGGGGGGGGGGGGGGGGGGGGCACTCGACCCCAAAAGTGGTAGGTAGATTTAGATCTATAGCTATAGGAGCTATTTGTGATTTTATTCTGATATTACACGAATAGCCATTGGCTGCCATAGGCCCCTGTGTAGTCCGATATCAACATAAAATATTATGCCTCCAAATCACACTTTCTCATGCCTGGTTAGCCCTGCAAACTACCTTCCAAGTTCGCCAGTGGACCAGTAGATCTAACTATATCAGAACTTAAATTTTTCAAACTCGAAATATCAACTTTTGATTGATACGAGATTCTACCTTCTTGGCAATTTCGCCGCTTGATTAATTTCCACTTCAATAGCGTGACCTTCGACATCGTGAGTTCACCTAGACCCGCTGGTCTCGGCCACAGGCACTAGGCGAAGAGCGGCATGCAGCGTTGCACTCTTGCACGTAAACCGATATACGTGCGAGAGTGCAACGCTGTATGCCATTCTGCGCCTAGCACCTGTGGCCGAGACCAGTGGGTGTAGGTGAACTCTCGATGTCGTATGTCGCGCTATGAAATCGAAATTAATCAAGCGGCGAAATCGCCAAGAAGGTAGGATCTCGTATCAATAAAAAGTTGATATTTCGAGTTTGAAAAATATATTTTAGGTTCTGATATCACAGTTAGATCTACTGGTCCACTGGCGAACTTGGAAGGTAGTTTGCAGGGCTAACCGGGCATGAGAAAGTGTGATTTGGAGGCATGATATTTTATGTCGACATCAGACTACACAGGGGCCTATGGCAGCCAACTATAGCTATTCGTGTAATATCGGAATAAAATCATGAATAGCTCCTATAGCTAGGTAGGTATGTGCCGCGGGCGAGGAAAACACGGGGGCTTTGAAACGGGCTTATTGTGAAAAGGAGGGTCTTCGGAACGGGCTTCGGAATGACAAATGTTTGTGAAAACGGGTCTTTAGAACGGTTCGCCTGCGTGTGAGTGCGTATGTATCCCTATGGAATGGGCATGCGTGCATGCAGCTACTAGCCTGGTGGCACAGGCGCCGGGTGCGCTCGCGCAGAGCTGATGGTCAGACAGTGCTGGATGGCCAAAGTGTGAGACGGTGCGGACCGCTTTTCACCAAAAATGAAGCTCATTAAACGGAGCAATGCGGCCAGAATGGCGAAACAAAAAACATGCTATGCTTTGGAACAGATTTCTTTCTTCTTTTTTCTCAATTACAAGAAAATGCTATGCTTTGGAATGGAAATTGAGGTCTGAAAAAGGGGGTCATCAAAGCAGCACATCCCCGTACCACCAATATATGTGAGTGCCCCCCCCCCCCCGGGTAATTTCCATTTCAATAGCGCGACCTCCGACATCATGAATTCACCTACACCCGTTAGTCTCGGGCAAAGGTGAAGAGCAGCACAGCGTTGCACTCTAGCACGTGCTCTGCGTTTGCCGATACATGCGAGAGTGCAACGCTGTACCGCTCTTTGCCTATGGCCGAGACCAGCGGGTGTAGGTGAACTCACGATGTCGGAGGTTGCGCACATTGTTTGGGATTGGTCTTTCAGTATGATGTGTCCTTCTGCCATCAACAACAACATGCCTGAAGTATTTAATTTGGAGCATAAAATTGTTGTCTACCATGAAAATGCAACTAGACGGGATCATTCAAAGCAAATTTGCTGCCCTTTCAAGGCTCTCAATTGCTCTGAGCTCATGCCAGGAGCTCAGAAGGGTTTGCCTAGCCCAGAAAGGCTCCTGGAGAGTAAAAAAAATTGCTAACGATATTCTCCACAAAACCTGGCATTTTTTTGTATCTTATATACGTTTTTCTATCCTGGACTTTCCTGAAGAGGAGGAAAAAGTTTTCAAACTTTGGAAAAAAGTCAGAGATTTTGCCAGTTTTAAAAACCCCTGGAAAATCACTTTTCCAGGAGCCAGTGCAACTGAAGAGCTTGTAACTATGGCTAATCTACATTTACAAACTCATCCAGTGCAGGTTTCAAAGCTGAATGACTGTAAGATCTAAAATATAAGGAAAAACTGTGTAAGAGAGTGGGTAAAACTCACCAATGTTTATGTTAACATGTCTTCCTTTGTAATGCAGATCGATAATGGCGCAGGCGCATTTTTATATGAATGATGCAAAATAAAGAATCGATTATCTTGTAGTGCGCTGGCAGCTGTTTTCAGGAAATTTTCTTTGAGCTTTACTATACATTACCATAAACTGGGTAACAAAGGATAAGTCGAAGAGAGGATGTAGGGAGGGAAGTTTGTATGATAAAGACGGCAATGTTGATGTATTGGTATTGGGACAATTGTAAAAAAAGGGTATTTTGAGAATCTTGAGTTTTTGGAAAAAGAAATTCAAATACTGTGTGTTTAAATGTGAGAATACTAGAATAGACTTGAAAATTACTCGGGATCTATGCATTTAAATGTGAGAAAAGGCTTGAAAATTACTTAGGAGCTATGTATGTAGGATTATATCTCACTTGTTCTCTCTGTCTGTCTCTCTCTCTCTCTTTCTCTCACTTACTCTTGCTCACTTAGGTGAAGAGCTACTATCCTGTAGCCATGGTGCAGCCAGTTCCTGATCACATGAACTTTCCTGAAGAGGAGGAAAAAGTTCTCAAACTTTGGAAAGAATTGGATGCTTTTCAGTCATGCCTCAAGCAATCCAAAGGAAAACCAAGGTACTTATTTTTTTCCACTTATTTTTCAGTATAATATCATCAAAAGAATCATACTCTGAAAAACTGCAGGGATGGTCATCATCTCTGCAGCTTGGAATTCAATTATCATTTTTACTTCATTTCCAGGCCAGGTATAATCTGTGTTATGAACAAAACATTCATACCTGTATATCATGTAGAATGGAAAATATAGGTCTTTGTAAACTGCACAGCCTGTGTTTGAAAATGGCGGAGTGTACTATTTTATGTAATTCTACCACTGTTTGGCCAGAAATTGTGATCTGCATAATGAAAATTCTAATATCAAAGTCAGAGATTGTCAATTTATGTTATATTTTTTAATGGATTATAAAGAAAAAATATCAAATTATATGGTCAAGAACGATTTATCTCTGAAGTCTAGAAAGCACATGTACTTTTTAGGAAATTATTTTGGATGCTTTGAAACAGGTAGTTTTTCATTAACATGAACTTTTGGACCTCTAGGAAGAAGAAAACAGGCAATTTAGTAATAGAGCTTTTCAGCTGAACTTTCTTTAAACTTTGATTTACATATCTATTTGTATTTATCTGTTTGTTTTATATGTTTATATCTGATTCCATTATCTTTTTTAATATTATGGAAAATAAAACCAAACCAACCCCCCCCCCCCCCCCCCAAAAAAAATGTTTTGAATATGTATTCATAGATGTAAGTAGGGAGCAAATAACTATTTAAGAATTGAAATATAATTTTCCTTCTAGGTACGCATTCTATGATGGTCCACCCTTTGCTACTGGTCTACCCCACTACGGTCATATCTTAGCTGGAACTATCAAGGATGTTGTGACTCGTTATGCTCATCAGAGTGGTTTCCATGTTGAGAGGAGATTTGGATGGGATTGCCATGGCCTCCCTATTGTAAGAATACTTGTAAATTGTGCTTGATCAACAAATTGACTGCATTGTTCTTGTAATATTCGGTCTTGTTTTGAAGTGATATGTCTGGAATGATAACTAATGACAATGATTTTTGAGTGACGAATTGATTTGTTTTGTGTGTGTAAGTAATGTTTAACAAGAAATAGGAATTCTATGTAGTAATTATAACTGTGTACTATTCTATGTAGTAATTATAACTGTGTACTATTCTATGTAGTAATTATAACTGTGTACTATTCTATGTAGTAATTATAACTGTGTACTATTCTATGTAGTAATTATAACTGTGTACGGTGCTTTTTGAGCATCATTGAAGGTTAGGACACAACCTAACCTGGTTGTTGGCTCTCATCTCTTGTGAGTGAATGTCATAAGGTTATAACTTATTTTCACATAATTTATCATTGTTTTATGGCATGTTTGGTGTTTTCAAATTTATGAGTTCCAGAATTGTAAAGTATTGAACCTTAATAACCTCAGAATAGTTGCTGCTTTCAGCATGATTGACATAAGTATTTGTAATCATGCCATTGATACTTAATTGGTCACATAAACCAGAAAAGTTTCTTTAGGAACACAAAAATTTACTTCTGCTACCTATCTAATAATGTTGGTTGATATAAAAATCCATTGAAAAATGTTTCAAACTAAGTACTGTGAGCTAGTTTTGCTTATGTTGCCCCATCACTTTGGTATATATCTCACGTTAAATAAAGGAAGCATCCACAGTATCTAAACTCAGAAACCCTCCCAAACTATATTTGTTGAAAAGCATTTTGAATGAGCCTTGGTTCTTGAAATTACAGCACCTGCATGTCTTTCACTTTGATTTTTCTCAGTGCATGGAGATGTCATGGCAGTGATATGCACTATAAAAACTCTTTTATTATTACAGTTTAAAGACATTGGTTAACATTGTTATGATTTTAAAAAATCTTGTTTTGTTACTTGAAAATGGGATAAACATAAGGGTTATAGTGTAAAAATACCAGTCTGAAAGTTTCAAAGTATAATATCCACAGGAAGTATTTTTAAATATCAAAAATGTGAACCAATTTTGAAAACTATACGAGGGTCAATAAAATCGCCGTTTGCGTCTAACTTACACTATTTCATTCCAAATTATGGTTGGTTTCAGGGTTTTTTAGTACAAATACAAGTACTCATACACATGTTTCATCTTAGTTTGAGAATTTTTTAAATCAGCTATTCACAAAGTTAGCCAATGCCTTTAACCCTATCTTCACATCAAATCCTACTACCTTCAGCTACACATTGTAATCTTTCTTTATCTTCAACTCTTTGCTATCATCTTTTTTGTGTTGTTTTCAGGAGTATGAAATTGACAAAAAGCTTGGCATCACAGGACCTGAGGATGTGGCAAAGATGGGAATCGAGGCCTACAACAATGAATGCAGAAAGATTGTTTCTCGATATGCTGGTGAATGGGAGGTAAAATGAACTATTGTTGGTTAATAACTCTTAAACATTATTGAAAATGGAAAGTCAGAATAGACAGTTAATTAGATACGTATAAGTTAAAGCCATGAATGACATTTTCTTTATTTTTGTACTGTATATTTACTATATGTACTTACTCCTGTTTTGACTTGATGAATCCACCTGCTGACACAAGGATAAAGTTTATCCAATGTATTTTCCTTCAAAGTAAAACATTTCAAAAAATATTAGCAAGACTTTGAGGTATATCATCTTTTGGAGTCTCTCTCCAATTTATTTTTTTTTTGAAGTTTTTTTTTTTTTTTTTTAAATACTAATTTCTAGTTTATGTAGCCTGATAGGTCTAGGTAAGTGGTGTGTTTATGGGGGGGGGGGGGGGGTGTGGGGAGGGGATAGGTATTTATGATTGTTGTTTTTTCCTCATGGTATCATAGTTTAGACCTGGGAGTAGAATCTCACCTGTTTTCAAAGATAAACCATTCCAATAAACTATTAAATTTGTATGCTTTGGATAGGAAATCATCACCCGCCTTGGGAGGTGGATAGACTTCAGGAAAGACTACAAGACTCTGTATCCGTGGTATATGGAGAGTGTGTGGTGGGTTTTCAAACAGCTCTATGACAAGGGAATGGTCTACAGAGGCTTCAAGGTGAGCGCTGCATATTCATCATTTCTAAATCCAGTGTTATTTTAGCTTAATGTTCCAGACTGAATGATACTTTTATAATAGATATGGGTATCGTGCTAGCAAAAATTTAAGCAGATTGAAGTGTAAAAGGAACCATGTGATGATTACTTTTTTGTTTCTGTTTGCTTCCATGTATATATTGTTCCATATGAAAAATGTTTAACATATATCATCTTTACCATGCTCTGAGAGTCCTATGAATATCAACTTTATTTAATCATTGTAGCGTACAGTTGATCAAAACTTAAAGAAGCTTATGGAGTACATTATATTCATATACTATTCATGCAATATTAATATGGTTTGTATATTTTTTATTCAAACAGGTGATGCCTTATTCGACTGCATGCAATACCCCTCTCTCTAACTTTGAGAGTGGGCAGAACTACAAGGATGTTGTGGATCCTGCAGGTAAAGCAAACAGCAAAATTAAGTCTTTGTGTGTTTGTAGCAAACATGAAAAGAAATTGCATACAAAGGTGTTTTTAAACTTATTTTTACTAGCAGTTAGGCAATGAAAATCTGACCAAATGGACAAGCTCTTTGAAAATGGCAATGCATAAGGACCAGCAGAGAATGTGCTCCAGCTTTTTAAAGGCCTGTATGCAAAATTTGTTTTTACTGAGAAGAAAGGCAAGATGATAAGACTGTATGATGAAAATTTAACTGATGTAGTGAAAGATAGAGCATCAGTCTTTATACTGTGGAGTCTAACTCTTCCTTTGGCATTTCTGAGTAACTCCTTGATTTCCACCTATACCTGTTCTCCAGTGATTGTGAATTTCCCATTGGACGATGAGGCTGGAGTCAGCATGATTGCTTGGACCACTACCCCCTGGACCTTGCCGAGTAACCTAGCCCTCTGTGTCAATCCTGGCATGGACTATGTGAAGATCAAACATGTGAAAGATGGCAAGGTCTACATCATGATGGAAGCAAGACTGCCTGCCTTATTCAAGAAGGAGAAGGAATATCAAGTGATGGCCAAGTAAGAATGAATTTGCTGAGATTGGATGGTTCTGCTGAATGAATTGTTATAATGGTATTCAGTTTGTACAGAAACATGGATTGCTTTATGAAAACAAAGCAAGTAGCAATCTTTGTTTGATGAAAATTAAACTAAGGCGTTTAATTCAGGTAGTCAGATAAGGGCTCCCTGTGCAGCTCTCCACCGAGAAAACTTGTATGCAGGCTGCTATATGCATTTCCAAATTGAATATGTGCGTCTTATGGATATCATTATTCTTACTACAAAACAATAAAAATATGCCTCCTGATTACAGTAGTGCATCTTTATTATTTCATAAAGAAGAGTATAATTCAAATAAATACTGGTATTTCTGTCAAGCTGCATATAATGTGAGAGAGCTTGGGTGGGGGGGGGGGGGATTCAATTAGTGAGATCCTTTAAAGAATAGCAATTATCTGTGTTAAACCTGTGACATTTCTATTTTACATTTATTAGATTCAAAGGAGAGACTCTGAAGGGAAGGAAGTATCAACCTCTATTTCCATACTTTGCTCAGGTAAGGCATTATATACACAGTCAAACCCGTCTAAGCGGCCACCTCTCTACAAATGGCCACTTTCTGATGATGGCCATTAAACTTGCATCCCATGGAAAGATATTATGTATTTAAGAACCTGTCTATAGCAGCCACCTGTCTATTTTTCGTTTCCCTTGGATGACCACTATAGACAGGTTTCACTGTAGTAGCACTGAATTTGCTTTTGCTTTTATTATTGAGTATTTTATTTAACTTTGTAGTAAGTAATATATGTTCCCTTTTATCGTACTGTTTAAGGTCAAATGATAATGATGTTTGCACAGAAGAATGTTGTTGAGGCAACACTTTATGATAATCTGAAATATTGTAATCATTTTCCTCTATGAGTAGCTGAAGCAGAACGGTGCTTTCAAGATTTGTACTGATGGCTATGTGACAGATGACAGTGGTACAGGAGTGGTCCATCAAGCTGCCTTCTTTGGACAGGTTGGTACCTATACTTGAGCTTCAGTCATTAGCATCATTTTATCTGGTACATACAGGAGCTTAATGCATTCCTGTCTTTCATACAAATATTTTGAACATGACTCATACTCACTTAAGTCTGAAAAATTGCTGGATTTTAAAAGAAGTGCATTGAATTAAAATTAAATCACAGGATGGAAGTTTCTTTTCATTTTAATGCCGATTGAATTTGAAAGTCTAATGACATTTTCCATCTCTCCCTCTATCTTAGTAGGGTGATTACAGAGTCTGTCTGGAACAAGGTATCATCCCCAAGGAGATCATGTCTCATCCATTATTCTGATTAGATAATTGTACATTCTCAACGGGTTAATAGTAAAAGTATCTTATCGCCAATCTGAATTTCAAAGTTGAACATTTCTCTGTTTTTCTCTTGTTCCTGTAGGATGATTACAGAGTCTGTCTGGAACAAGGTATCATCACCAAGGAGCAGGTTGTCTGCCCTGTCGATGCCAGTGGTCGATTCACTGGTGAAGTGACAGACTTTGCTGGACAGTATGTAAAGGTCAGTTGGAATGGTCTTAGGCTGTGTGGAATAGATACAGTATTTCACAATTTCTTTCCAAAAAGGGGGTAATTAGTCTTGATTTATCTTTATGGACTATGTCATGGGAGCCTCTAATTGTCATATATTTGCATTCATCATGTCCTTACCAAACCTAACATTATTTAGAATTTTAGATAGCATTATATTAATCTGTCCTTTAGATTTATAAACCTAAGAAGTTGAAAATAATCACCCTTTGTAGAGGAAAATACTATTTTTTCTTTTTTCATTTGCTGTGTTATGCCATAATATTATCTTTGCATGTAACAGCTATTTTGATGAGACTGCTTTTTCTGATAATTTAAGTTTTCTTTTCCTCACATCTCACCTATAATCCTCTCTTGATTGTGTCATAACCAAAATATATGGTTATTTTCATAGGATGCTGACAAGAATATCATCAAGAAACTGAAGGAGATGGGTCGACTGGTAGACAGCAGCACCTGTAAGCATAGTTACCCATTCTGCTGGCGTTCAGACACCCCTCTGATCTACAAGGCTGTACCTAGCTGGTTTATCAGGGTTCAAACCATGGTAGATAGACTGCTAGCTAACAACCAGACCACGTACTGGTAGGAATTCAAAGAAGCCTTTATGTTGATAATTTCAGTAGTTAAGTTTTGTTAAAATTGAACTGCAAAAATGCTTTATTATTGTTGTTTTATTACTTATAATTTGTGTTCTTGCGTGACCTCTATATTTTGAGTGTGAAGCTGATTCTTTACCATTTTCCAAAGCTCAGGATGATGTGTTTATGCTTTATTTGTGTGTGCTCTTAAATCATGTTATGAGTTATGAGATTATATATTCAAAGAAATTTTGGTTGCCCAAAGGTATTGATAAAGATGTAAAAGTGGACATGCTTTTATTGAAATATTTATAGTCAATGAACTTTTAATTTGGAAAGTACAACATCTCTCAGACTGGATATACCATTGCATCTTTTCAGGGTACCGGAGTTTGTGAAGGAGAAGCGTTTTGCAAACTGGCTGCGGGATGCAAATGACTGGGCAATCTCAAGGAACCGTTACTTTGGCACTCCCATCCCCCTGTGGGTGAGTGATGACCTGGAAGAGATTGTATGCGTAGGATCTATCCAGGAACTGAATGAACTGACGGGAACAGAGACCACTGATCTACACAGAGAGAAGTAAGTGTGTTGGTATCTTTGGATCCTTCTGTTATACAGTTAGCTAGTAACCAAGATTGTCAATGTATAATCTATTCATGGACTCAATGAATTGACACAAAATGAAACCACTGGTCTACATAGGGAGAAGTAAGTGTTCTTGTATCTTTGTACCCTCACGTTCTTTCCACAGGTACATATTAGCTGTATCAAGACTTCCTCAATAAAATCATGCATCAATCAACATAAATAAAAAAAAAATGTGTCACCTTTTCATCTTCACAATTCTGCTTTGCTCTATATGTATCCAACAATGTTTAAAAGAATCTTTTGAGACAGAAGAATAAACATGGAGTGTAATTGTGAATATACTGATCCTCAAAGTGATAATTACAATTCCATGAAGATGATGACATGGTAATGCTTTCTACCTTATGTTCTATAGTGTTGATAAGCTGACCATCCCGTCCAAGCGTCCTGGTAAACCACCCCTGCGACGTATCTCTGAGGTCTTCGACTGCTGGTTTGAGAGTGGCAGGTATGTAGTTACTGAATTTCAAAGATAGATATTGTTCTAACGAGAAAGGGATAAAGTTTTTAAAAGGTGTTGAATTTCATGAGTTTAATTTTAGGTGGTTTTAGGTATCATATTCTGGTTTTCCATTATTGATTACTTGGTTTACTTGGTTGGTGAGGCTTGAAACAGCTTGTTAGCCTATCTTGATCACCAGAAAATGAATTGATTTGATTTGAGTTGAATTGAATTGTTGTGTCTTTAATTTCATGACAGTTTAGGATGATTGAATTTTTAGTGTTATATGGTCTTAAGCATATGCATTGTAACCCTGAGGAGATTTTATACTATGGCGTGATTGCCTTATCAATGCCAGTAGGGCACCTTCTTTTAAGTGGAGAGAAAAGTCTGGAATTACTAAATCAATTTGCATGGATAGGTTAGAATCTGAAGACATGTCTGTCCATAGTCATGTGACATAAATTTTTAGGTTGTTTGAGCATTTTGTAAATAGTTGATGCAGGTAATGTTATTGCTCATTGTATGGATACACATAATTACCTGTTGAAATGCTGATGATCCATACCTGTGAGCTGATGCATATTTTACCGTCCTTCCAGTATGCCATATGCACAAGTGCACTACCCGTTTGAGAACAAGAAGGAGTTTGAAGAGAGTTTCCCTGCCAACTTCATTGCAGAGGGTATTGACCAGACCAGAGGATGGTAAGAATATCTCTCAATTTGACATATTTCTTTCCAAACTATGTTTACCCACATTTATATTACATTTTGTATTTGGTGATTTATGATGTGTATGAAAATAAAAATTAGTGGGAGAGACAGAGGGAGAAATGTGCATAGAAATGGGCAAGATTGAAAACAAAAGAATTTTTCATCATACACTAACATTTTTTTCCATGCTATCGTCATGAGAAAATTTCTCCTCAGTCAATTTCTACAGTAGTTGATTTCAAACTTAACGCTGGACCAAATGCTACACCTAATCCCAGCCTAAACCTAATTGCTACCAGCGCCTTTTTATCTTTGATGAAATGAAGCCCGTAACGAATGACAACAGAGTAAATTTAGGGTTACCTTACTCAAACTGTGTTACTAAATTATTGAATTTGTGTCTCTGTCTGGTTATTGCAGTGTACTGCAAGAACAGTGATCAAGGAAATTCTGCTTTGTCCTTAGGTTCTACACCTTGATTGTGATATCGGTGGCCCTCTTTGACAAGCCAGCATTCAAGAATCTCATTGCTAATGGACTGATCTTGGCAGCTGATGGACAGAAGATGAGCAAACGTAAGAAGAACTATCCTGATCCATTGAACGTTGTACAGAAGTATGGTGCAGATGCTCTCAGGTAAGATCAAAGACATGCATGTACCCTAAAAGAGTGGGGAGTAACTGGCGACATATGGCTCTAAACTAGCAGTTATCCAGGTGCCATTGGCCACCTGAAATCCTGTTTTGCAGCCTTTGTGTGTACCTTCCTTCATTTTGAAAAGAGAAATAGGAGTCTTTGAAAAGCCTACACATGTTGCAGGGAAATATTTGTGTGATTAGCACTGGATACAACTTGGTGGCTTGTAGGTCAGTACTCCCATCAGAAGTGATGCTGAAAGGAGGGGGGGGGGGGAGCATTTTTCAGTGTTGAAGAAAGTTTTCTGACATTACTTTCAGCAAGTTTATGCGCAATGTGGGATGTCTTTGTTCCAGCACAACTACATACTTTCTCTTTGTTAGGGTCTCTAAACATCTGTCAAAACATGTGTCCTGCATGGTTACTTGCAGCAAGTATCTCTGCTGTGATGACAGAATCATTTCCAGAAAATGACGAAGGAAAGGAGAACATAAGTTTCCTCAAACTTGCTATGGTCCTCTCAGACTCTTCATTTTGCAAATGCTTTGTAGTCTTTACATGAGTAACAGTGTCACTTATTCCATTGTGTGGTATCTTGATGCAAGTACGTAGATTCTGTATTTCAGTTCAGGTAATGATCAAATTGATCAATATTAAGAATAAATATTGTAAAGTTAATAGGCAATGATACAATTGTCTTTCATTATCAGACTCTATCTGATCAGCCCATAGTATTTTGTTTTGAAATTTCTAGATCTGATAATCATATACTGAAATAGGATTCAAGATCTATTTTAAATGGATGCTTTTCTACAAGTTTGTGATGATGAACTTGTATCTATCTCCTTTTCAGGCTATATTTGATCAACTCTCCTGTGGTCAGGGCTGAGAATCTTCGTTTCCAAGAGACTGGAGTGAGAGATGTTCTCAAGGATATCTTTCTGCCTTGGTTCAATGCCTACAGATTCCTAATGCAGAATCTAGAAAGATTAGAAAGGGTAGAGTATAGTATTTCTTGACATTCCATTTATTATGGGTCAATTGATTTATGTGTTTGTAAAGAAGATATCCTCATGTTTCAGTGATGTTAAATACTACAGAATAAAACACAACATATTGCCAACACTTCTTGACATAGAAAATGTATATACTATTACATTTTGCTAGGTCAAGTGGATTTGGTTTTATTGGAATTTCCATTATTCTTGGCAAAATTAAAATCCGTAAGAGAAATCTAATAAGAATAACATTAAAAATTTGATGATTTTCAATCAAAATCAATGCATTTTGGCTAATTTTCTCATAAAAAGTCAAGAGTTGACCAAATAATGTGAGTATGAGGTATGACCTAAAAGTGGGTACCCAGCTTCGCGCATTGCAGTTGTGCTGCGCGCTAGACTGTACAATTTGTATTATTTACCTTGCGCGCATTTTGCTAGAATTGCACGACAAGGTACCCACTTTGACGTAATTTTGACGTCAGAGTGGGTACCCAGTTGAAACTGGGTCACAGCTGAGGGGTCAAAAATATCCTGAAATCTTACCACATTTGGGGGTTTCCTTGGCAACACGACTTTTAAAAAAAAATTTAGGCAGATGATTTTCTGCTAATAAAATCATGCTCTTTTAAATGAACTAACATTGTTTCAGCATTGGGCGCCCCCTTTAAGTGTCGTTCCTCTGTCCCTTGAAACAAATTTTGAGTTCATTGTGTGTTTTTACACTACCTCATAATGGGGGGTTGAGAGTCGGACTGCATATTCATTCTGGTTTTCAAATTGATAGACCTTTTATTTCATTTGGAGAACACAGCTTGTCCAGTAAATATTGTAGCATGAAGGATGAACTAATTTGATTGAAGTTTCAACATTAAACAGTAGTATTTTCTGTATGTTTATTGCAATGCAAGTGACTGTTGTTGTTCTGTGTTTGTTACAGGAAGAGAATGTCAAGTTCTGTCACAATGAGCAGACATTCAAACCATCAGATAACATCATGGATAGGTGGATCCTATCCTTCACACAGTCTCTTACCAAGTTCTTCCACCAAGAAATGGCTGGTGAGTTCTTTTAGGCATGAGCCTAATGATTGATAGAAAGTGGCAATTATGAATAAATTCCTCTCAAATTGCAGTGTTTGATTTGCTGTGTGTTCTTATGGTACGAGCCTAATGATTGGAAAAAAAATTGCAACGTTCGATAAAAGCTTCTGAAATCATAGAGTTTGATTAGCTGTGAAGGTATTGTGGGCATTTGTTATTTTTTAACAGTTGTTGTGAAACAAGGTTCTGGTTTAAGCTAGGTTTTTGTCTTAAACCTTGAATGTGTTCTTTATTAAATATGTTATGAGGCTAATTTGTAATTATACGATACTGGTTATGCCTTGTTACTTTTTTCTTGACAGCATATCGTCTATACACAGTGGTTGTGAGGTTGGTCAAGTTTGTGGATATGCTGACCAACTGGTATGTCAGGTCTAACAGGAAGCGTCTCAAGGTAATTGTCTTTCTTTACAGAAAAAAAAAATAGAAAAGAACCCCACCCCCTATAATATGTTATCCAGTTAAGGTGACGATAACCTATTACAATATGTTATTCAAATAAAACATTATTGTTTTCACTAATGATACCTCATTTGTTATGATAGTACTGGGATATATCAAACTACAATAATTTTTGATCAGCTAAGTCAAGATTGATATGCATGGAATGATCTCTTGATCAACAATGTGAGTGGGCCATTCAATAAACCACTCTTTCTTTCCTCATTAAGGAGTAATGGGATTGACATATTGCCAGATTCTTTGTAGCATATTGTTACAGAAGATAATAGTAGGTATAAGTACAGAATGTACTACTTTAACCCATTCGTGACAGAGGTCCACATTTTGTGGTTTGGCCTAATATCTTTTGATGCAAAGCCCTAAAAATCATACCAAATACAAGAGCAGAAAGAGCAAGAAATTCTACACAAACTGTGCCCATTTTGGTTACATCAATATTCGTTGATTGATGCTGAAAATTTTTTAAAGGAAAATAAGCATTAAAATCCTTAAATTGGCAATGTGATAGAAAGTTTAAAATCACCGTTTTTCCCCTGCAAAATGGCAACTTTTTGACTTCTCATCGTAATTTCTGTCAATTTATATTCATTTCAGATACATGACGTTTTATAAGAAAAATGTAGCAATAAAATAAAAATGTTGGTGTTGCCAATTTGAAGAATAAAAGCTGATCAAATTAGGCTTTAAATAATTTCTGTCATGAATAGGTTAATCAACTCATGAAGCTTACAAGCCAGGGCAATTTTGATCATGGTTCTGGTTTGTAGACCATCACAAATGTTTTATGGTACATCCTTCTTCTCATGTACCCCACTTTTCGTATCCAATACTCTGTAACAAATTATTAGCGTTTTAGAAATAAACATCCTGTGAATGAATTATTACTTTGCAAGAGTGAAGCTCAGTGAAGGGAAACACATTGATGTCCATTACCTTCTTGTCATTATAGGGAGAAGGAGGTAGCAAAGATTGTGAGGATGCACTCCATGCTCTTTTCAGTGTTCTCTACAGCATGGTACGTGTCATGTCACCTTTCACTCCCTTCCTCACTGAGCACATGTACCAGAACCTCAGACATCTGGTAGAGGCCGATGTGACTACCACACAGGACACCAAGAGTGTACATTACCTGATGCAGCCCAAGGCAAGGTAAGGATTAGGGAGTAGTGATGAGGATATTAAGTAAAGTTGATTCTAACCCCTTTGCATGCATTCAGTAACAAGATTCTCTTCTGTCTTGAGAATGATAACTCACCCATTCCAGCTTGATAACTTACCTTTGTGGATTAATTCTGAAACTTGTGTATACACTATGATAAAATAATTCATTATAAATGTTGGCGATAGCAATCTCAAAAGTAGTCACATTCTTATGCATCAGACGAAAATGTGCATGTCCAGGTAGCCTCTGTATACGCTAGTCCCACAGTTACAAATTTAATATCTTCTTTTGACTTTTAAACAGGGAAGACCTGATTGACAGCAAGATTGAGACGGCTGTTTCTAACATGCAGACAGTGATTGAGCTTGCGAGGGTGATCCGAGATAGGGTAACCATACCCACCAAGTATCCCCTCAAGGAGGTGGTTGTCATCAACACTGATCAAGGATGTTTGGATGACATCAGATCCTTGGAGAAGTACATCATTGAGGTAAGATTTCTTATATGATCATGGCGGTGGTGGTGGTGGTGGTGGTGGTGGTGGTGGTGGTGGTGGTGGTGGTGGTGGCAATGGTGGTAGTAGTGGGGAAGATGATGACCATTTATTGGTTTGGTTACTGTTGTGACATCGTAAAGTGCATTGTTAGTTAATACAAATAGTGGTGATGATGTCATCGGTAATTTTCATTCATCCATTTGTAAAAGTATGAATGGTGTGGCAGATTAATGTATCATCAAAGAACATCAGTGTGTTGCATTTATTTGATCCATGTGCTTTTGTTTGGTTGACCACACATGTAAAAGATAAGGTTCATGAACCAAGTGCATATTGGATGGCAAAAGTATAAGGACACTGTTCTTTCTATCAACTTTTGATTTTATCCAGGAACTGAATGTGAGGAAGGTCACGACCTCCCAGGACAAGGGCATGTACCACGTCTCCCTTCATGCAGAACCAGATCATATGATCCTTGGTAAACGCCTCAAGGGAGATTTCAAGAAAGTCTCAGACAAGATCCGCAAGCTCACCGATGCTCAGCTCCAGGAGTACGTGGCTAAGGGTGAGATAAAAGTTGAAGGTCATGTTCTGGGGAAGGATGACCTGAGGTTGAGTTACAACATGGAGGAGTCTGCAGGATCCTCTCAGTATCAAGCTCATTCAGATGGAAAGGTCAGTCAGAGAGGAAATAAGTTTTAAAAAGGATTTTTAAAAACTAAAAGCAAAACATATACTTATTCACTGATGAAGTTACTAGCGTCACTGAAGAGGGTTAAGCAAAAGAGATGTCTTTCCACAAACTTGTGGCCATCTTGTATATAGTCTGTTTAGTAAGGCTCCATGAAGACTTTTATGTGTTATGTTGTTGAGTCATTTAAAACAAGCCTGTGCACACTATACATTTCTTTAGATGCCTAGTAATTCTGAGGCAGTGTGAATTCTGGGGGTCATTTTTCCCAAACAGTGCTTGTGTCAAGCCCCATTCTAAGCAGCATAATTAAAAAATAGTTACTCAGTCCTGTATTTGGTTATACAGGATTTCTGTACAATGGGACTTGCTTGTGTCTGTTGCTTTCAAGTAAAGCTTTTTGATTGGTTTCAATATTTTATTTATGTAGATCCTTGTACTCTTGGATGTAACACCTGACCAATCCATGCTGGATGAAGGTGTTGCCAGAGAGGTCATCAATCGCATTCAGAAGCTGAGGAAAAAGGTATCAGCATTTCTCTTCTCAGAACACAAAACAAAGCAGTGGCTTGGTGTGTGCGTGTCATGAATATTGAAATGTTGCATATATTTTTTATTATTATTTATTTTCAGGAGTATTTAAAGTTGAGATAAGAGTAGAAGGTTATTGCTTAGGATAAATGCTTTGGAAATGGTTACCAAATAACTTAAGGACTTAAGGTCAAGGCATGATATATATAAACTTATTACTAATTAAAAAAAAAAAAAAAAAAGGAATTGTGGTTCCCACAAAAACAACACATCAGATAATACTACCTGAAGAAATCAAACTGTGACATTTTGGTTAAAAACAGGATGCTCAAGTGGAATGAGAGAGTGTTATCATGGTGCAAAAGGCAATAACCCCTTGTAAAATGGAAAATGCTGACTTTGATAATTAATTATGATGAATGTTCTTTGCTCTGCTGTAGGCAAGTCTGATGCCGACAGATGAAATCACCGTCTACTACAATGTAGAGCCAGCTAGTGATCGATTGACACAGATCATCCCATCTCATGAAGAATACATCTTCAACACCATCAAGCAACCCCTGAGACCTATCCCTGCACCTGCTTCAGCAGAGGAGATCATCAGAGAAACATTTCAGGTTAGATTGGTCTACCAATATGCTTCTTGCCTATAACACTGACCCTTTATCCAACATGAGCCCTTTACCCAGCCATTGAACAATTCCAAAATCTCTCTGCCTCGTCCCTCTCTTTTTCTTCATGGTGCAGAGCCAATCAGAGAAAGATTTTAGATTGAATTCACCAATACTTCTTCCCTCCAACACCCAACCATTTTTTCCAGACATCAAACAATTCATTGATATCTGCCTCTGCCCTCTCCAACAGAGCAAAAGAAATCATTAGAGAAATAAGTTTGGGTTAGATTTCATATTCATTGTTTATGTAGTTTTATAAGAAGCCCATATGGGTTTTTAGCTTGCTTTTGTTGAATGAATAAGTACCAGATAATGTTGTGTCTTAAGTCCTTGTACATTCACTTTCATATTAGTAGGTCATTAGACATTCACAAGTAACTTTTTCCAATACAGTTGAAAGGGCCCAGCCTAGAGCTGATCATTACCAGAGGTCATCAAGAACCAACAAGCACTTCCTCTAAGAGTGCTGCAACTGCTGGTGCTTCTACCAATGGCCCTACCCCTTTCTGCAAGTTTGTCAATGTAGAGCTGTGTGATGCCAAGCCCGCCCTAGGGGCGAGGTGTGGGCGGGGTACAGTACTGCTGGAGAACCCCCCTGGTGACTACCTGCTGACCGTCGACCAGCTGGTCAGCCATGTAGGGGTCATCTTTGGACTCCATGGAAAGAAGATCCAGCTGTACCGATCAAAGAACAAGAGTAATGGTGAGTGAAGATTCAGATATTGACAACAATATTGACTATCAATAGTGGTTGGTAGGAGAGTAGATCATTATTAGATGGTTGGCTGGTTTCAAGCCTCCCTTTTCATTGTTTGACCAAAAGATTTCCAGGAATGAAGGCAATATCAAAATAAAACATGCTCTTCAAGATTTCATATTTAAAGATTGCATCGATAATAAGTTTTGAGATAAATGCTGAATAAAAATCCATCTTACCCATTTATCTTCACCTAGCATGGATAACAGACCAAGTCATTTCTTGCTTTATTCTTGGCTGATATTTGACATTAAAATTGTGTCTTATATAAAAGTTTTACGGTTGAATTACTCAAGTCTATAACACTCCTTGTTTTTTCCTTTTTTTTTTGACAGGTCTGAATTCTGGCAATGTCAAGTCTGTTCTATCCTTGAGTGGAAGTACACTGTATGCATACGTCAGTTGATGAGAGTAATTGTAATTTTAGTACTTAGTATGAACAGTGTGTACGCTTTGTGGTTATCACCTAAAATATTTGAGGTTGTATATCAAGAACTGCACATACCACTAACATTTATAGAAATAATGCATATTTCATTGAGCTACAATGATACTGATAATAATGTGCGGCAATGGTTCATTAAAGTAAAAGGCTAAGATTGTGAGAATTTTAAAAAATCTCATTTTGCTACTTGACAAGGGTATAAACACAAGAGTTATAGTTTAAAAATACCAGTCTGAAAGTTTCAAAGTATAATGTCGACGGAAAGTATTTTTAAATATTAAAAATGTAAACCAGTGTTTGAAGAAAATATAGTAGTCGGTTGCACAGACTGGACATAAGGAGTGTGCATGTGCACAGAGTTCACCTGAACAGTGTATGTGTGTGTATGCATATCATGTATAGTATGGTGGTGTGTGTATGTGGGTGTATGCATATCATGTATAGTACAGGGAGAGAGGTGAAGTCAACGTTTTTTTTTTTTAATTGGTTGAAAATGCTCCTCTAGCTATTTGCCTCATGAGACCAACACTAATAAAATCAGCATTTGCGTCTTATTAACAGTTTTTCATTTCAAATTATGGTTGGTTTCAGGGTTTCTGAGTACAAATACAAGTACTCATACACATGTTTCATCTTAGTTTGAGAATTTTTTTAAATCAGCTGCTCACAAAGTTAGCCAATGCCTTTAGTGTATCTTTATATCATGCTGACATACAGTATAGCTGCATGGTACAGACCTAATTAACCTGTTTAATATGAGGCATGAGATAACTTGGGCTGGAGTCTATAAAAATACATGCTATACAAAACTTGAATTATATCCGATGGGTTAACTCTTTCTCCACTATGTATTCAACTTCTAAATTGCTACATTATGTGGAGTATGTGTGCCATGTAAATGTGTGTGACATACACTATGAACATGATGGACAAAGAAAGCGGACAAAATAAACAACCCCTCATTCTACCCTTCACAATGGTTCTGTAGTCAAAAGAACATCCTTTCACTGCCATCGTCTAAAATATGTGGAACAGGTGTCACATGCATATTCACCTGGAACTACGTGATTAAACATAATAACTGTGATGGGATGTTCTTTTGACTACCAGAATCATTGTGAAGGGTAGAATGAGAGGTTGTTTATTTTGTCCGCTTTCTTTGTCCGCCATGTTCATAGTGATAGTCAACAGATGCACTTCACTGATTGTGGTATTAATCAGTCAAATAGAGATGTAATACACATTTGGGAGTACAGAAATGTAGATATCATTTAGAACTGTGTCTCATACAGCATTCTTACTTATTGGAAATATTCTGAGTTGCAGTCAGGTATACCTCAAGTATAGTCAAGTTATCATCAAAGAATTCATCAAAGCATAAATGAACCAAATTATGTGTCATGAAATGACTTATATTGCATATGTGGTAAGAATGGTTGTGAAGTGTAGATTTGTACACAGCACAGCAAATTTTCTCCTTTTTTTTTTCTTTCTTTGCATTGGATATAGAAATAGCTGTTGTGATAGGTTTTCTTTCTCTTATACTACTGTCTGTGATGAATTTGATCTGTAAAAGGATGTACATGAGACAATTTACATTAACAGCAAACGTTTGAATACCTTCAAAACTGTCGGAATGAGTTCCTTTAAAATTGTTATAAAATGTTCTCCTAAATGGATCCTGTAAAGGTACCTTTCAGTTGTAGACAGACTTTCCTTCTGCTGTACTTTGTAAGCATGGTTTCTGTTAGTGCTCTGATCTTGTGCTATAACAATAAAAAAATAATGACCAAACAGAACATTTTATTGTGGGTTCCACTCATGGCCAGAGTGCAGGACCTGAAGACTTTATGTAAACACTAGCCTTAGGAGAGGTTACACTAGGCTAGTTGGGAATTGTATTCGTGACAGGAATTATTTAAAGCCTAATTTGATCAGCTTTTATTCTTTAAATTGGCAACACCAACATTTTTATCTGATTGCTACATTTTTCTTATAAAATGTCATGTATCTGAAATGAATATAAATTGACAGAAATTATGATGAGAAGTAAAAAAGTTGTCAATTTGCAGGGGAAAACGGTGATTTTAAACTTTCTATCACATTGCCAATTTAAGGATTTTAATGCTTATTTTCCTTTTAAAAAATTTCAGCATCAAACAACGAATACTGACGCAACCAAAATGGGCACAGTTTGTGTAGAATTTTTTGCTCTTTCTGCTTATGTATTTGGTATGATTTTTAGGGCTCTGCATCAAAAGTCATTAAACCAAACCACATAATGTGTACCCTCTGTCACGAATGGGTTAAGAGGGACAGAAAAATGAAGACTTGACTACACTAAAAAATACATTTATATCACTAATTGATTTCATTTGCTATTTTGATTACATACCTCAATATGTACAGTTGGGCCCAAAAAGTTTACATACACTGGGCAGAAAAATCACTTCGCTCACACATTTAAAACTTAAGATTTAACTTTTGTGACTTATATATAGTTAAATGGTTGGTTAATTTACCTGACTGCTAAGAAAGCACATGTATGTTTGATAGTAAGCAACCAGGGGATCGACGGCTTTAAGTCCCCTCCGAAGGACTTGGTAATGAGGATTGATACCTTACCAAAGGGCATTGGCACATCCACTTGGTTTTGAACCCGGGTACTCCCGGTTACATGACCACTGCTCTATCCACTGAGCCACAGCACCTCCTGTGAAGTAGAATGCCATATTGACTTATCTCATGAGGAGGCAAGTTGGCAGGCATATGTAAAGTTCTGAAAATACGAGAAAAACTGTTTTTCTGCCAGTTGTATGGAGTCTGTCAGGCCTAACTCTATGTATTGTCTGATGAGGTGCATCATTTGTTGCAGAATTATGTATTCTATCTTTGTTTTTATCTTGTCACATTGGGTAATGTTTGGAATCATGAATTTCATTAAGATGGGATATTTGGGAAGACTAAGGAAATTTAAGTATTCCTTCTTGATATAATGTGATAAAGTAGATGGTCAGTCTCAAAGCTCTGTAATGTTGAGCTGATTACTCTTTCATTTTGTTTTATCTTTTTTTTTTCTTTTTTTTTCTTAGAAGAGAGGGAAGTTTATTATGAATTATTAAATGCTTATATTCTTTTTTTACATTTTGCTGTTTCTAGTGTACTTAAAGAAAACCATTTGTAATAGTATGCAAACAAAAAAGCTCAGTACCATGTGCCTTTTTAAGTATGTTTGGTTTAAGCATTATATTGTTTCTCTTTCCTTTTCATTTCCAATTCTTCCACAATCATTTTCCATGGTCATGTGAATGCTGTTTGCTGAGGTATTGCATTAATTTTCCCCTTTCTCTCTCTCTCTCTCTCTCTCTCTCTCTTGATATCTCTTAACTTTATCTTTGTAATATTTACTTCTGTGTTCCTGTAGTCCTAATAAAGAAGCAGTGCTTCAAATTAAAAAACACAAATCCTTGGTGTCTCCCTGAAAATACTATAACATGTTTCATATATTTGGCACTTTGTCAATTAATAGGAAAAATACAATGTTGTGCTGGTATCTTCAAACGGAAGTGTATCAATTAAAATCCAAGTTGGTTGGGGGAAAATCCAAACCAAACTTAAACTGATGTTTGTTTAGTTTGTCTTTTATGGCCTGTAACACAAAATGGCAGTGTATGTACGCTTGTGTGTGTCCTGGTTTTTCTCTTTTGAAAATTTATATTGTGGCAGTTTTCTTTCTTTCTTTCTCTCTTTCTTGTTTGGTTTGGTTTGGTTTGGTTTGCTTTTGTTTTGGTCACTTATGTCGATAAATCAGCTTGGACACTGACTTGTGATAAACCACAAACTCTAATTCATTTCCTCATAAAGCTCCAATTTCGAAACCTAGATCCCCAATCAAATTGTGGTAAAGGGAATAAGACTTTACCTAAAGAGGGCGTAGTCGATTTTGTTTGGGCGATGTTAAAATTATTTAGAACCAGTATGGCCATGACACATTGCCCCATGAATATTCTACTTGGGACACCCTAAATTTCAGGTGTAAAGGTTTATGTAGCTCTCCCTTCTGAAAAAAAAAAAAGAAAAAAGAAAAAAGAAAACACATCTTATTGAAACCGGTAAAATGGTTAAAATGAGTGTCCAAAAGAATTGTGAACCAATCTTCACACTAGGCTTGTAAAAAGTAGGCCTACCACGGCATCCAAGGTACAACGACGGTGATTTTATGGTATATTATTATTGTAAAATACTGTGGTATACCTTCAACTTGAAATTACCATGGTCAGTGGCATATTGAGCAAAAAACTTGGGGGGGGGGGGACAAAAAAAATCCACATCACCACCGGTGACAAAAAGTGAAAAAAAGCATATTTCAGCACTATTTGTAAATCACTGCTATCGAATTAGAAATTAGAATGTTATTTTCTTCGGGGGGGGGGGGGGGCAACGGGCCAACGGCCCACCCCCCCCCCCCCCCCCATCAGTATAAATATTGATACCGTGGTACCCTTTTTAATACAAGGGATGCTTCTTCTCCCCCCCCCCCCCCCAATTTTGGTTGTTTGTTTTGAAGGACGAAACGATAAGAGGTTGGGGTGTAGTCTATATGGTTAACTGTAAGAGAGCGGAAAGTGGAAATGCTGTATTCAGTTCACCCTAGTTATACATTTGACATTATATTTGCCCTATTGGGATTGATTCTTCCATTTTGCTCCATTAAATTTCACTCAATCATTTTGCTCTCCATTTCCATTTTCTCTAACATTTACACATAGAAACATAAAGGCAACATGAGCATTCATCCTTCATGATTTGAAAAGCAAATGCCCTTCGTCTGCCAAGCAGAAAAGTTGAAGGATTAGAATGTACGCATCGTGTCTTCCACTTCAGACAACCAATCATTACGATATCTTAATTCACTTTGTACATCCACAACCCTTAAAACGTCATCGCGGCACAATTATAAATCGAGCAACAAGCAAGCTGCAGTCCCGCGCATTCTAATGTACAGGCTGATTAAGGCAGTAATATTGAGCTAATCTTCCCGCGCACGTTCATCGTGTTTGCCCGAATGACGTTGCTAGGGCAACCGAGGGGTACCTGGAGGAAGAAAAACGATTGTGCACTTAGCTCGAAGATAGCGAGGGTCTGATTATTTTCCTTTTGTTTGAAATGTAGGAAAGAACACGCTAACGATTGGCGTAATTATTTTGCTTTTTCGGTACGAAGTTAACAGCTAACTCACCCCCCCCCCCCCCCCCCCCCATGTGATAGTTGAGGCACAGTCGCTCTTGTTTTCCTTTTCATAATATTGACAAACAAACTTAGACTCGTTACAGACGGGTTTAGAATTCTGTCAAAGGTTCATCACAGTTCGTTGAAAAGATGCACATAGCAGGAACAAAACTATGAGTACCAATTTAGGGAAGGACTCGTGCCTCCTCCTTAATTCGCCTTACATAATCTTTACATAATGAAGTTACTGAGTGGGCAGTCCATTTCAATTACTTATATTTATATGGCATATGTTTTGCTCTGTTTGTATTTTGTATGTAATTGTTGTTTTTACCGTGAAGTAAACTAAATACGGCAAATAATAATTCTGTATTTTTAAAGCTCCTAATATATCTCCGATGTCTCGAAGTGCTTTATATACAGAAATATTGCATGCACCTTCTCCACTCCCTGGGGAGCATTCCAGCCAGGCGCCTTTCGCAGACGCTCACAGTGCTATACAAACAACAATGACTTTCTCATCCTACCGGGTACCCAAACACCTAAGTGGAGAGTGCCAAATGTCGATTCATACCTTGCCAAAGGGCAGAAGTGTCGGGGTGGGACTAGAACACATTCCGGTGACGCATCCACTACTAGACCACGACAATAATACCCGGGTCTAGTCCTGGACCGTCTACTGGAGATGGACATTCATCGTTCGGTTATTAATTCATGCAATAATATCAAAGCTATCTCAATAACATTCTGTACATATTTCTACACTTTGATCTCATGATGTCCACCGGCCGCCAATCAGCCGGGAGAGAAGCGAGACAGCGATTTGACATTAAGCTGTTGCTACATGCGCAGAACATAATAAGTCGCTTAAATCATGGAAAATCAACGTGCAGCAGAGGCGGCGCCAGGGCATTTTGAGGGGGGGGGGGGGGAGGAGATGACCCACAGGTGAGTTTATTTACGTTTTAAATATTATGTAGTTACCACCGGCGTAAATCCACTTTGAGGAGTGGAGGGGGGGGGGGGATGATCAACTTTTTTTGTCGAACTCACACTTAAGTATAAACACACGCCCTCACCTACCTTCACTGACCTCCCTTACACACATTTTGATTTTTATCTTGCAAGCGAGCGATGCGATCGAGTAAAAAATTACCACTTTTCTGGCTTTCAATCACATTTTCAAATACAAATTCTAAAATATGATGAGCGAGCGAAGCGAGCGAGCCAAAAATAACCACTTTTCTGGTTTTCAATCGCATTTTCAAATGAAAATTCGAAAATATGATGAGCGAGCGAAGCAAGCGAGCCAAAAATAACCGCTTTTCTGGGTTTTTTTATTGCATTTTCAAATAGAAATTCTAAAAATATGATGGGAGTTTACGACAGATTATTAAAAATTATATTTAAAGATTAATTCAAATATTTCTTCCTTAAAAAGTGGGGGAATATTTGTACACGCCATCTCCCCCTCTCAAAAAAAGTGGGGGATATATCCCCCCATCCCCCCCCCCAGGATTTACGCCAGTGGTAGTTACATAACACAACCCTCTCTTTCTCCATATACTCTTCTTTCTTCCTCCTCTTTTTTCTTCCCTTTTTTCCCCTTTTTTTAAAAATCACTTGAATAAACATAGGGGGCGGTCGCCCCTGCCCCCTGTCGCACCGCCCCTGATGTGTAGTTTTGGTTTACAATTGGAATTTACTATTCTACGTGTTTCATCTTGAGAATTGTATGAATATTACAAGACAGAGGTATATTTTGATGGAATGTTTTAGCTTTATAATCCTTATTTCCCCATTTTTCTTATAATATTCCAGAATCATAATGCATGGGGCTTATAAAGACAGTGGCGTATCGGGGGGGGGGGGGTGCAAGGAGGCTTGTGTCCCGGGCGGCACTTTGAGGGGGTGCAAAAAAACGTAAAAGAGAGAGAGAGAGAAAAAAAGGGGGGGAAATGAGGGAAAAAACATCCTTAAGGATTCTTCGCCCCATCGGCAATGTAAATGCAGTACAAATACAGTTTTTGATGCTTTACAATAAAAAAAAAATCTTAAGCACCCTCGCATAATTATTTTTTTAGCCTCTCGTAATTTCTAGACTCCAGTATAAAGTTCTTAAACGGCCTTTTTTCAAGGGTTCCAAATTTGAAAAATTAAGATGTATTTGTCGTTGCATAAAACATTATTTGCAGAGGTTCAGCATTTAAAAGATATCTTAACTTTCAATTATGCGCCCCCCCCCCCCCATCGGATGGATAGAAATACAATTTTTGAGGGCTTAGAATGCGAAAAATTTATAAAGCTCGGTCCCTCTGCTCCCTCGCAGAATTTCAGGATCTCGTAATTTCGCCCCCCCCCCCAATATAGCGTATAGTTCTTATTAAAATTGGCTGCTAAAGGGCTCAAAATTTGAAATACATGTGTAAAGATGTAATTGTCGTTTATTTGCCTGCAGGCTATCATGGAAGTTTAATCTCCCTCTCAATATTGCGGGTTTTCGTTGTATTTTACTTCCAATTTTAGAAGGGAGTGAATTGAAAACCGTTTATCAATGTACAAACTTCGAAATTCTCAACCGCTCGATTGCAGTGGTCAGTTGCAAGATTTCCTGGGTAAAATACACAAGAAATTGTGTATGGTACGGTTTGAAATGAAAAAAACAAAACAACAAAACAAAACAAAAAGAAAAAAAATGCCGCTCGTTCGCTTCGCTCCCTCGATTGTACAATAAAGTAGATAGGTATGAGCACTTGGGGCGGGCGCAACTGTATTGTTTGCCCCGGGCGCCTTGATCCCTAGATACACCACTGTATAAAGATCTCATGTCTTTTCATTGTTTCATAAGGTCATAATGCGAAGGTGTGCGAATCAGTAATAATGAATTTAATTTCACAAGAATTAACACGTTCTCAGGTTTGCTGCTCCCCATCAGCAGTATTCTTAATGAAAGACATATTCTGAAAGAGCACACCAGCCGAACAAAACCAAACTGAGGGGGGAACTGCTCCTTTGTCAATGACTGAACATGCTTACGCAATCGTTATCGTCCTAGCACCTGCTTTCATTAAGCTGCACATGATCAGAAGGCGATGGCAATCATTGGATCAAAATCCAGCGGCGGAACTCTCACTTCAAAGCGCTTGTGACCATCGGGAGTAAGAACAATGACAATGTGATGGAACGTTCTGAATTGTTTTCAAACTACACCCAGTGGCGGCACCAAGGGGGGGCATGGGGGGCATTTGCCCCCCCCCCCCCCCCACTCAGAAGCTTTGCCCCCCCAGTTGCCCCCCCCCCGAAATTTTGAGGACTGAAAAGAAAAATCATACAGTAATTTGTAAATAGGTAGATGTTGTCATAAGCATCATATTCAAGCTGTGAAGTGCTCTAAAATACCATTTTCCGCTCTTCAAAACTTCGATTGAAAACCAAAAAAGTGGTTATTTTTGGCTCGCTCGCTTCGCTCGCTCGTCATATTTTTAAATTTCTTTTCTAAAATGAGATTGAAAACAAGAAAAGTAGCCATTTTTGGCTCGCTTGCTTCGCTCGCTCGTCATATTTCAGAATATTTATTCGAAAATGCGATTAAAAACATAAAAAGCGGTCATTTTTTGTTCGCTCGCTTCGCTCGCTCACAAAATTGATATCAAAATGTGTGTAAGAGGAAAAAAAAATAGTCCAAAAATCCCCCCACTCCTCAAAGTGGATTTAAGCCGGCGACTAAAACTCGCGCTTCACGCTCGATTTTTCCATACACGCAAAAAAAAATTGACTGCCTTTGCCCTCCCAACATTTTCTTTTGCCCTCCATTTGCCCCCCCCCCCACTTTAACAATCCTGGTGCCGCCACTGACTACACCGCCTGTAATAAGGAATGAAAGGAAACCATACCCCACAGAATGAAAGATGAGATGTTTTCCTGCCTAATGATCTACAATATTCCTTACGAAAAATGTATAAGAGATATATAAATCAAGATATTCATGAGCTGACGAATAGACTTTTAGCCCGGACATGGACGCAGCCTTGTGACGTAGCAGGCGAAGTTGAAACATTGTACCAAACTTGGAAAGAGTTTGGGAAGAGATTGAAAATAGTTTTCCGTTCAGTTCAGTAACAAAACCTTTACCTTCCAAGGCAAAAAAATCATAGTTGAAAAGGTAACAAAAAATGACTTTGAAATGAAATGAATAACAGGGAAACAACTGTAACGGAATTATTTTTGAAATACTGACAAAGCAGTTGATAAATAAATTTTCATTTGTGCGAAACCTACTTTTCACACACTTTGCGTTTTGACATTTTATAGTACAAAAGAAAATAGCAAGTGGATGGAATACTCCATTGCCACACACACACACACCCGTGGAAAAGAAACATCAACTGATCAATGAATTTGCGCGATCGACTTCGCATAGTACGTCAATTAGTCTCAAGAAAATGGCGATGCCCATGTCGTGTTGAGAAGGTATATTCGAGCTTTATACCTTTCTCTTGCACTTCGAATGGAAATCTTACAGATTAATGGGCAAATAAACAATTACCTTTTGGAATAACTTAAGTTAATGCTTGGGGTTCGGTTTGCTTGAATTATGAATGAAGGATGCTGTGAAGTAATAATAGTGACATTAAACTTTATCTAAAGCTGACATAACACTGACGTCAAAATGTTCGATCTACGCCGGATACACGAATTGCACAAGATTCTTTTATTCCATTCGAACGAATTTGCCCGTTCTGCATGGGTCTCGTTTATTGGTCATCAGACATGTCAGATATTACTGTGTGAGGCCCTTCCGTATCACGTAAAGATATTTAAACTATACACTCTAAAAACAACTAATCATATCTGAATAGGGTCCAAATCAATATTTGGGACTTATTAGATTCTATTCAATTTGTGAATCGATTTTATTCCTTTTTTTACTATTAGATTTTGCTCAGAACTGAATGGAATCTAATGCAAAATGATAAGAATCTATTCAAAAATAATAGAATCTATTTGAATAGAAACGCATAGTCCCCGATTGATTTGCATTCTATTCAAATTTGATTAGTTTCTTTTTAAAGTGTAATACACATTCAAATAAAATATAAATTTGCATAATAATTTCTGCAAAGAACATATCGAACACTGCCTTCAACATTAAGCAGACCATGACAGAGAAAGCGTACATTTCTTCATTATTTTCCATTCCCATTTAAAAAGAGGCGCTATGTAGAATTCTGAAACGTTGTCATTGTGAGCCCCCCCCCTCTCTCTCTCTCTCTCTCTCTCTCTCTCTCTCTCTCTCTCTGCTCCTAACTTGGAAGTTACAACATGCTCTATTATAGAGCTAGACATCTATTATAACATTTGCTCCTTTTCTCCTTTTCTCCTCTTCATATTCTCTTGTAATACGATAGCTAAATTCTTCCTCGAACCAACTTCTCTTCAATGGCATTGTTTCAAGAAAACACGGGGTCCTTGTCACATTCAATAAAGCACTCATGATATGACTGTCGGCATGACAAACTTGTAATCTCTGTCAAATCATTTCGTAGTTGTATTTTTATGACGTTATAATCACGAAATCTTGGCCTATATGCATCATCTTCTTGCGTATGCAGGTCGTGACGAATTTGTTGTCAGAGAGCCAAGAAGGCCAAAAACATCACGTGGATTGAGGGAATTACCCACATTTTAGTTATTTATGTTGCACTGAAATAATTCAGTGATAGTGACAATTTTATTTAGCTCAACGGCTAATGGATTGTACCATTGATGACGCTGACTTATTATTTTGTCACCAATTAGTTTGCTTACGTTCGTGTGAACATACGTCAGACTTGTGTACGCAAACATGATTCTGACGAATACATCTTCTAGTTTGAAGAAAAAAAAAAAAGAAACAACGAAAATACAAGATACGCATACTAACTGGGCAGCTGAAGACGATGCTGTGAATTAACTTTCATTATAATCAGAGACGTGCTCCATCCCCCTCCCCGTAAAAGAAAGATATCCACCAATAGAAATCAAATAACTAACACAAACAACAACCACGACGAAGACGACAGCAGCAGCAACAACACTAATAAAACAAAAATAAACAAAAGTTAAGGATGAAAACTCTCTCTCTCTCTTTGAGGTATAAAAGGCATTGAATCCTTTAACCCTTCTAGTAATCCTATTGGATCCGCCCCCCCAAAAAACCCACACCAAACCAAACAAATAAAAAGAAAGGAACTAAACAATTTATTGAGAAATATTTTGACTGACTTTGTTCGTGTAGGGATGATAACAGAAAGTGATTTAGGAAAACAGGGTAGGTATACCGTACTTAAAGCAGGGGTTGGTAGAACGGTATAATCGTCCGCAGTCGGCTCTTTGTCTTCGCCTGTAAACTGTCTCTGATCGGACCCAGGTTCGAATCTGAAGTCACGTCTTTCGGATGGTGACGTATATCAAGGTCGGCCACAGACATGAATAACCATATCTGATTGTACACGTCTGTAAAATCCTGATTACACACACTCAACAATCAAACATTGTGGCAATCTTGTATTTCTTCATTATGTTCACAATCGAAGAAATATCAACGTTTGACGGAACATATCTAAAGGTTTACCTTGTAGCTGGCTGTTTGCAATTTGAAAAGTTGCTGGGCCCTTGACATCAAGTGAAAAGGTTAGGAGACACCGTTTGGTTTATACCTGCATACAAAAATTCAGGCCAAATCCGAATACGACATGCATGACATGGGGCCACTCAACATCATCTCATGTGACAAAATCCACGGTATAAAGATTCATACTCTGAAAACAGGGATCATTTATGATAGGTCTCCTAAGAAAATGCTCAACAAACGGGGCAATATTTTATTTTTTAAGAATACATGCTGTAATTGGGAGATAATTATCATGTGTGAAAAACTTTCGATTTCAGTGTGGGTGATGTGGATTCCTGAAGCCGTCACATGTTAATATTCGGCACCTTATTTATGGTATATCGATGGTAGGTACTTGGGGCGTCCTCTTTTTTCTTGCATGGGGAGCTTAATTGGGAATGTGTTTTTATGAGTCATAACAGTACGCTGCTAAAGTATCTAGTTACGGAAGGAACCATCATGGCATTATGTATTTCATTAACCAATCAAACAGTACAGCATACGTTCTCAATAATCGATGTGTAACCCGAGGGCAAATAACGGGACATAATGCGTTGACAAGAAAGTGCAGGGAACTCTTTTTGTTTGAGGGCTTGGGGTTTGGGATTATATTGCTTTGATGTTAAAGTTGTCAGGGGGGGGGGGGGGGGGCTAAGGAGGTTCTCGAGTAAAAGAGGTCCCTCATTATTTGCTACCCTTTACCTCTTATGAAAAACAAAACAAATTTACAACACCAAAAACAAAATAAAAAAAAAAAACAAACAAACAAACAAACGAACAGTCAAGCAATGAAATAAAAAATAGTCCTTTTGATTTTTACCAAAACTATATACTCGTATTTTACAACCTACTACCCGACAGCACGGTTGAGGAGATAATGACGTCATGTTACTTCGCTATACAAACATGTGATGACGTCAACGTGGTCGTAACACATTCGACATTCGACCACTGTGCCCGCACCTCCGAACATTTCGACATAACTTTGGACCAATCTACATATTCCCTCTGGTCATTCATTTAAAAAATAGACCTATAATTTTGTTTTGGTTTTATATCATCAAGGCGTTTCTATATTTAGAACTAAAGACAAATATAGATTAATCTCTCATTCAATGACATCAATAGATCTACAACAGGAATCAATACCAATACATAGTTTGCAGGCACAAACCCTGGTCTGTGGAAATACGTAATGGAGGTCTGAGTAGGAGGCTCGTGTACTATAGCTGCTCCAGACCATGGACACGACACAGCCTTCAAGTTCTTCTTTCGTTATGTTTATTGGCTACTACATAGTCAATGTGTTCAAAAGAATTGGTTTTTACATAACATACTCTGACTATGGGGTGAGAAAATGTGTAACTTCCAAGAAAATTGAGAAAATGTGAAATATCATGTACAAAGTGAATGGAACGCTGCTAGCATATGATGTCATCAGTGAAATTTCAAGTCAGGAATCAGCACAATTCTTCCCAAAATGCTTGCAGAATTGATATAGCCATGTCATACTCAAACGATAAATCAAAAGAATTTTTATTTTTCTTGAAAATAAAGAAAATGTTAAATTCTGTGTTCAAAATGAATAGAGAGTTGTCCACGATGACATCACAGATCCTGGCAAAGTTGCCAATTCAAGGATCCCATAATAAGGATTTACATAAACTTTCAAAATTCATAACTCTTGAACAGATTGTCCGATTTTGCTCAAACTTTCACTGTTTATTCTTCTTGTTCTTCATTCACTGGAAGCACATTGATGTCAAGGTTGCATTCCCCTTTAAACACAGTTTGTGTTATTTTATATTTTTGAACAGTGCATACAAAACAAAGTAATGAGAAAAACAAAAAAAAATTATGAAATTGTAATAAAATGGGCGGGCAAGGGCTGGGGTGAGCAGGGAGTTGGAAAACCTTTGGCGAGGAAATGGCATAAAATTAATGTTGAGCTAGCTGCTACGAGCTGGAAGCAATAGCGAGCGAGCGAGATTTTGATGACGTCAATGTCGCCAGGCAACACATCGGTTGAGTAATCACCCAATGGCATTGCAGCTTGTACGTAGTCAATCGGAGAGGCCATCCCCAGGTGTGTCACGTGGTTGAGGGCGGCGGACTTGCAAATTAACTGTACACGGCGCTAGCCTAAATGACTTCCATGCCGTGTGTGTGTACGCGTACGTGTGTGCATCGGTGTGCATAGCATAGACATATAACATGCTGCTACTTATTAGTTTGCTCTGAGAGTATATGCATGCATACTACTGCATTGCATTGTTATTTTGTGAACAATTGTTCACCGGAACTCCGTAATAAACGCAAGTTAACATACGATCAGAGTCAGCGAGGTTTTCTTCCTGTTTCAACTTCAAGGCTCTTAAAGATCTCTGCTCTTTGAAATCCGTGGATCTATATCGGTGGAACATTTGAAATATTACAAATTGCAGAGCAAAGCGAAGTAAAAAGGGAGAGATTTGCGTGGTAAGTCACGGCTTTCAATCATAATATATATATTTTTCTACTTAAGTCTTTTTTTATCTAGGCCTAGGGTCTATATCAATTATCATACTAACGTTAGACCCCTACCTACATCATGCATGTCATTACGCCAGTCTGTCTAACTTTTTACTTTACTTCTGAAGTCTAGATCTAGACTAACCTTACACTAGACTAGTACACTTCAATACCTCGTTATTATAATTATAAATGGATATTCTACTTTGAAATTAAACGAATACAAATGTAAATTTTAGGTCTAGATCTAATTTAAAGTAACCAGTCTGCTGCAACCGCGGTGATCCTTCCTCAGACAGTGTAGCCAGAGACCGGGGCCGGCCAGACAGAGCCTCAGTCAGCGCAGCCGAACAGCCTAGGCCCTAGCCCTATCGTGGTTAGGCTAGATTGCTAGCTGCGTAGACAAGAGATCAAGAAGCATGATGGAAGGGAGGGCTGCACGCATGACGCGACGGGAACGCCTGTTCCTCGTGAAGTTAAGTGGGAATCTACTGTACTGTGGTTTACCATCACCCACATGAATGCATTGCCATTGTTAGAACCTTTCTCATTTGGTTTAGATCTAGATATGGGTGAACATTGCATCTGACTTCTGAGTGAGAAATAGACTAATAGTAATATTGATAACAACATTGTCATAATGTCATTGACAGTGTCAGTGTTGCCTAAGGCTATGCCTTGCCTGAGTTTCAGTTCATTTGCCTGGCCTGGCTTTGCCTTTCTATAGGAAGTTTAGCTATGCATTTTGTTTTGGATGTCAGTGACCACTGCTGCGTTTCTCAGAACCGTCATAAGTCTAAGTTCATGGACATCCCATTGAAGCGCATGTTCAGTGGGATGTCCAAGAAGTTAAAGATGTAGACTTATTGACAGTTTCGAGAAACAGCCCCCAGTTGTATCCAAACTTTATGGATGCCCATATTTCGCGGACAGGGCATATCAGGTGATATTACAAAATCTAGAGATGTCTAAAATTGGATAGCTCCAATAAATAGAGGAACTTGAAATTACTATAGACTGATATTTTCTCTGAAATTGGGGAACAAATTGTGAAAATATTGACGTACGTAATCAGCAGAGTTTGCTACATTTTGGTTTTCGTTGCGAAAAATATGAAGTTACCACTAAGGGTCTACTGTAGAAATCCATTTTGAGAAAAGATGTGATCAAACAAGTAAAACATGATATCAAACAATTTTATGGTATTTTGGCTTGCTAGTGATGCAAAACCTTTGATGGATTTCTGTTTGGATAAATTATTTGTAAATTAGCATGCATGAAGTTGGGACTCATTTTTTTGGGAAAGTATTATCACTTGTATTATGTTGCAGTGTGACATTAAATTTTGGAATTCTTTGTCAACAACTTTTCTTCCTGCACCTATTTGTAGTAAAAAAAAATGTTGCCTTTTCCATGTAAAGGGTGTGGTCGGTGGTCCTAAAGTCATGATGTGACTGGGCAACAAGAATGACACTGAGCTTGAGGTTTGTCAAGAAGAATCTGTAATATTTTTTTTCTTTTTATGGTGATATTTTCATTAGTTAGAAATTGAGGTGAAATTCTCATCCTTCAATTTCAAAATCAAGGTTAGCATTCATTTATTAAGTGAATTTAGAGATTTTTTAGCCACTGTAAACTAAGTGTACATGTACATGTAGCTTTTGGTCTCCCCCCATACATGTCTTCAGGAACAGGAATTTCATTTGATGTGGAAATTTAGTTTCATGTACATATACAAACAATAGAGTAAGTACTGTACATGTACTAAGTAGTAACATGCATGGTTCTCTGCAGTACATACACCCCAGGGAAAAAAATTCACGGGGGCGGCGGGCGAATTCGCCCCGGAAACGCCTGAAAGAGCTCCCGAAACGGGCCGAAAAAATGATTTCGGGGGACAACAGATAATGAGAAAATCGCCCCCGAAAGTTCTTGGTGGGAATCGAGCAAGTCCGTTCCTGAACCGATCGCATTTTGGAGGCAAGTTTCAGCACTGTTGGAAAGCTCTGATGAAGCACATGGCATATGCGCTAGATGTTGCGTACTCCCGTCAGTTGCATGAATCTTTCCCGCCAATGCGATTAGGACTGCCCATCGCATTAACTTTGGGGTCAATGATACAGCCAAGCTCTCGGTGAAAGCTTTTTTGGCTCAATTATTCAATGGGTGTGCTACAGCTTTATTCAAAACTTAATATATATCTTTCACGGTTAGTATTTTTCAAATCACGTGTAAGGAGACACTCACGAATATTCAAGTTAGATATGAATATTTATGAGCTTCAGATATGAATATCTATCACCTTCAGATATTGTGAATATTTATAAGCACCTCCACATACGTGTGGTGCTATAGTTACATCTTTAGATAAAAAATGATATACATCTTTATTGGTTAGTGATTGCACAATCAGCTAGGTAGATGATGCTCATGAATATTCACACCAGATATGAATATTTATGAGCACACCTACATGTACATAGAAATGGATCATTCTTGCAATAACTCAGTAACCATATGATGGATCAACTTCAAGCTTGGCTCATGTATGCATATGGGAGGGATAATGGTCGATCAAATTTTGGGGTCTCAAGGTCAAAGGTCAAAGGTCATAGAGGTCATGTAGATAGAAATGTATTGTTGCAATAACTCAATAACCATTTGACAGATCAACTTCAAAATTGCATCATGTATGTATATGGGAGGGACAATGTCGGAATAAATTTGGGGAACTCAAGGTCAAAGGTCAAAGGTCATAAATGTCATTTTGTACATAGAAATGGTTCGTTCTTGCGATAACTTAGTAACCTTTTGACGGATCAACTTCAAACTTGGCTCATGAATGCATATGGGAAGGACAATGACCTGATTAGATTTTGGGGACTCAAGGTCAAAGGCCAAAGGGTGATAGAGGTCATTATATACATGAAACTTGCTTGTTCTTGTGATAAATCAACAAATCTGTGAAGTTTAACTTCAAACTAGCCCCCGAAAATAGTAGCCCCCGAACTGGGAAAAGTAGCCCCCGAAAGTTGAAAAAGTAGCCCCCGAAAAATTGTATAAAACTCGAAATGGAGCCCCCGAAATAAAAAAATTAATTTTTTCCCTGATACACCCATGGTTCCAACACCATGCGTACAGGATTTCAGACAAGGAAGAACCATGTGTGAAATTGCTGCACCTTGCGTGATGACAAGGGTAATGGAGTATTCCTAACATTAATGATAAATGCCACAGATTGTTTTTTTTTTTTTTTTTTGGGGGGGGGGCAATGTACACGTATTTGTGCTGTTGTGCCATTAGTAGACAACTCCTGCTCACCAAGAAGTATTTTTCATCCTTTTGCTATAGGATATACTGCCGCCATACCTAATTTTGGGTGTTATTCCTTAACAATTCCGAAACTTCCGTGCTTTGCGCAGAGGGGGAACTGTGTGTGGATTATTTTTTAGTGAGAACCCTGGCACTAACATGCATGTATTATGCCGATCACCCAATGTAATGCCAAGCCTACAGGCCACGCCCATTCATGACATTGTAGACTTTGGACTTTTATTGTTGATCAAAGTTGAAAAATCTACAAGGAAGAAAAATACAGAGAAGAAAAATGAAATGGAAAAGTATTGAATTCAAGAGTACATTTCAGTGTCTCTTTGTGCTTATAAATGAAACTCTCAGCATTAGTTACAGTCAGTATACAGGTGTATATGTAGTTAAATACCTGAATTCTTAAAGGAGAAATGCAACCCATGCATCAGTGTGCTTCCAGTAAATGAAGAACAAGAAGAGTAAACAGTGAAAGTTTGAGCAAAATCAGACAATCTGCTCAAGAGTTATGAACTTTGAAAGTTTAAATAAATCCTTATTATAGGGATCCTTGAGTTGGCAACTCCATCAGCATCTGTGATGTCATTGTGGACTACTGTCCATTCATTTTGTACACAGAATTTCACATTTTCTTCATTTTCAAGAAAAATAGAAATTGGTTTGATTTATTGTTTGAGTATGACATGGCTGCATCAATTCTGCAAGCATTTTGGGAAGAATTATGTTGATTCCTGACTTGAAATCTCTTAAAAAGTCATTTAAAGAAAAAAATTTATGTACAAAATGAATGGAGATTTGTCCGCAATGACATCACAGATGCTGGCAAAGTTGCCAACTCAAGGATCCCTGTAAGAAGGATTTACTGAAACTTTCAAAATTCATAATTTTTGGACAGATTGTCCGATTTTGCTCAAACTTTCATTGTTTACTCTTCTTGGTCATCTCCATTCACTAAGAGCACACTGATGCCTGGGTTGCATTCTCCTTTAAAGGTGTACCCAGTGCTGAAACAATATTCCTTCACTTAAATTTAAAAGAGCATATTTTTATTAGCAGAAAATCATCTGCCTAAAGTTCCGTAATAGTCTTGTTGCCAAGCAATAACCAAAAATATGGTAAGATTTCACCCTGTTTTTGGCACCTCCGCGGTGTCCCATTTTCAACTGCTGTTGACCCAATGACGTCATTGTGGATACCTTGTCGCGCAATTCTAGCCAAAAATGCGTGCTGGGTATATAGAATATTGTACAGTCTAGTGCGCGTATCAACTGTAGTGCAGGATATCTGGTACCCACTTTACATCACTGCTGGTTTATGGTATTTACTCAAATTGTGAGGTCAACCATAACCAGGCCACAAATAATTTGTCAAAATGCATTGATTTCAATTGAAAATCATCAAAATTTTGATGTTATTGTTCTTAGAATGCTATTCTTGATCATATCCATTGTGTAATCACATTAACTTCATTCCTAAAGTAAACGTAACCCTAAATCTATTAATAGAAATACATGTATAACCCATTTGCAATCCTTGCCCCAGATCTTTGATGAAAAAAAAGGCAGAAACATTATGGGTTCATTGGTCTAAAGTGCCTGTGCCAACCCCAAAGCGACTTAAAACAATTTGTGACCAGTTGTCTATCATAGACATATGAAGGTCCTTCTCTTGACTTGAGAGTCATGGCAGGTTCTTGCAGGTGTGCATCACAAATCTGAAGTAGAAGTGGTTCTTTTTTAAAAATATGACTGAGACTGAACTGTTAAAGTTTGCATTTACCATTGGCAATCAAATTATAGTTAATGCATTCCTAGCTCTGTTGCCCTTTAGGCCTGTCTGTTGTTGAACAATTTCATATGCACGTATACATGCATCACCAACTCGCGACCACTTCAGGAGTTCACTGCACAGTCAGTCTTGGTCAGGTAGCTCCTGAACATTGCATGACTGGTCTCATAAAAGCCTCCCATAGAGCAAAGCCTAAACATTTTGACATGAATATATTTTTAAGGATCTTTGATAGATAATTATTTCACTGTATACATGGCTCTGCTCCACAGTACAACATTGGCTTGATCAAACATTACATTCCCTCTAGATTGCTATGCTCTCAAGACTCTGGTTCACTTGTTATTCTTAGGCTTAATACAAAGTGGGGGGAGTGAACATTCGCTCATGCTGGGCCGCCAGTATGGAATACTCTCCCTCTGGTTATTAGAAATAGCACTTCTGCTGATGTCTTCAAAAATAATCTTAAAACATATCTTTTTAATTTGGCCTATAATTGATTTCCACAATCTCTCATATCCTTACCTATCCTATTGCACTTTTTGTCTATTTGTCATGTAATTTCATCTTTTCCACAAGTTGCACCTTGAGCATTTGATCATGAAATGGATTTGGCACCTTCCTAAGTCGTATTATTGTTTATTATTCTTATTATTATCATTGTTGTTGTTGTTATTATTATTTATTATTATGATTATTATTATTATTATTGATCAGTTTCCATGCAGCTGTGAAGAAGCTGCAGTGTGACAATGTTCTCAAATTACAAGTAGTAATTCATAAACAAGCATCAGCTGCACAATTACAATTCACTCTGTATCTGCCCTTTTTGCTGTGCATGAACCCTTGCTCCCATGCATGTTGGACGTGTACATGTATTTAATTAGAAACGCTGCATCAGGCTATGCTGTTATCTGATTGATTACTTACTAGGTTCATACTGAGCGTTGCAGGTGATTGGTAAACCAACACTTCTTCTATCCCCATCACTATTCCATGTCTTCATCATCGCAAGTAAATGTGACCACCTCACACATTCCACCCGCGCACTGTCCTCTTGTGTTCTGTGAGGATATAAGAAGCTTGTCAGGATCAAGCTTTTCATTAAGCGGGCGGTGAGCGCAATTTAACTCCAGGTTGGGAAGGTTTTGGGGCTGGCTCAAATGCAAACTAGCAGGCCCAAGCCCCAGAAAAAAAATCCCCAATCGGCGCCCAGTACGCCACGGCAATATGCTGACGAATTGCGCTGTTTTCCACTATAAAGTTTGTTCCAAAATCACAGGAAAAAAAATGACTTTACAGCGATTGTTTTAGACACAAAACCTACTAAATGGTCGCGACGAGCTAGTCTACGGCTACGCGGCACTGCAAGCTGCCGCAGCACCGCCGGCATACAAGCTTGGCCGGCTGGCTAGGCTGTTTCTCAGCAGGTCTGATGTGCATACGTACCCCTGTTGTTGTTGCTGTGTGCTGCTCTTGAAAATACGCGACCTTCAAGTCGATCGCTTGTTTGCAGCGAACGATGGGATTCCCCGTGAGTGACTTATCTCTTGTGCGTATTTCTTTTTTCTCTTCTTTCCTTTTCCCTTTATTTCTACATGAAATGATCCCATATAATGTTATGTGAATTTTTGATTGAGGAAATGACTCCCTGTTCCAACAATGTGGTGCCTGGTTATCCCCAAATCTGGAGGACCAGGAGCCACTTTTCTTAAATTGTTGGCTCCTGGTCCACCTTGGCTTAATGAAAAGCTTGGTCAGGATTATTGTGTGAATGGCACAAAATATGCTGTAGGCCCTACCTGAAGTATACCTACAAATGTAAATAGCACTTGAAAATATGTGGAAAAGCATATTTGGTAACATTGTTTGTGATGTTTAGTTTCAGTACCGGATTCTTAAAATAAACATGAATGATGCGAGAAAAACAGTGCATGATGCAGAGAAAATGATGCATGTCTATTGTCTGCTGAGAGCTAGGGGGTGTTAACAAAGAGTTTACCTATATGCCTCCCTGGCTCTGAAAGATTTCCCCACATACATGCTCAACAATAAAGGCAAAAAAAAAAAAAAAAAAAAAAAAGTAAAAAATCCTCTCCTCAAAAAATGGAGCTCAGTTACATCCTTGTATCTATAGAGAGAATTTTCCTTGATAAAAGCTATTTTTACAGAAAAAAAAATGTATTCTACCCTTCTACTTTGCATACATGTACATTTATTTTCAGCATGAATAGAATGATAAATCTCTTGTAAACATCCCCTAAGCCAACTGAGCCAAGGTACATGTAGTCACGCTCAAAGTACAGTAGAACCATGTAGTTATTATTTTCTCAATTTCAATTTTTTTTTTCATGGGAACTCCTTGGAAAGATTTTCTCATCCTTTTCATATTTCATGAAGTTATTTGACATTTTTTGGTTCAAGAAATATTAATTTTATTTAATTACCTTCTTGTATATGTATGTGGTATATGTTTTGATGTGGATGTCACATTTCCATGATCACTCCAATAAAACAGAATGGCCTGGGTAGAAAACAGACTAGTCTGCCCAAATCATTTGCTAAAATAGTGAGATGTTCCACGGCTTTCTTCATTACTTGGGCTGTCGCAGAATGGTTTTAGATTGCTAATAAGCCAATCTCGATCTTTAAAAGCTTTTTAATTTCAGAGTGGTATTGCTCTCGGCGCATGGTAGCCACTTACATGTAGATTCATTAAGATTTTATGTGGCCTTCCCACATGCATCCGTTCTTGCCTACTGCTGCCGTTTATCGTTGGGTGGAGTCACTTTTCAATCTGAGCATGAACCAGGAATATGAAGTTAGTACCGGTAGATACAAAATGCCATTCAAGGTACATGTATTTCATTATTGCTTTGAACAACAAGCAGATTTAATAGCATCTTGTGTGGGCCAATTTTGCCAATCAATCTAGGTTATTTGGGTACGACTTAAACATGTGCATCAGAGAAAAAAATCCTTTTTTTTTTGCAGGAGCCATTTTTCTAATTGGTCACAAATTCACAAGAGCCATTTTTCAATTTCAGAGAGCCATTTTTTCAATTTCAGAGAGCCATTTTTGAAGTTGCCCAAGCCATTTAAAAAAAAAAAAAGAAAGAGCTAAATATCACTTATAATTATTAATATTTTACAAATGTTGAATTTGAAGTTATATATTGTTAGTGGCCCATGAAGGGAATATGGTCGGGTTTACACTGGGGCTGCGACATGTACCCGACTATTCGTGTACACGTCCGATCGCCAACTATTCGTGTATGATGGGAGGTTGGGTGTCCGGACACGTAACAAAAATGGAGTCTTCTTTTTTGTCTTTGGATTAAACAAAAACTATGCATTGAAGATTGCTAATCATCATCAATAATTGTTCCTTATAGTATTGTCTAACACTTTGTGCTAAAAATTTTAAGAAATGTTGCTCTTTAAAATCAACTGTCCAGATACACTACCTGTCCGGACACACAACAACTAGGCATACCATTTCTGCCGTCCGTGTACACGCAATACGTAATGTGTTATAAAGTGTATGACAGCAAAAAGAAAACAAAACAACAATTTACTTACAAGCTATCCCCCCAATCAGGCCAGAGCAAAAACCCACAAATACAAATAAAACAAACTAAGCACACGGTCATTGTGATATGATCATCATTTTTTGCTTCGCGATTCAGCCACCGGCGCGGCGGGGCAGCGGGGCTGACTCAGTTGACAGCGCAGCCGAAGAAAAACCCGGCATATTCTTGCATGTTGTATCTAGCATTTCGCAATTGAATACGAGATTGCGAAATGCTAGCATCACTGAATACAACCCACTCTAGACAGGTTCTTTGGCAACACGTACTATCTCTGTATAAAAGCAGAGCGCGCATTGATTTCCAGGCTAGTTTGAGCAGTCTATCTTTCAGCGAGCCCCTTGCAGAGATGTGTGTGTTTTGTATGGGGAGCAGCCGAGTATCGAGGCGGATTTTCATAGCGCACATGTGACTTAATGTTCGCACGCACGCGCCAATACTTTGCATTGCATTAGGTCGATGTCTTGGGCTGGGCACATAGATGTATGGATTACGCAAATGTTCAAATGGATCCGGACAAAATGGTGGAGTAAACTGGGAGCGATTTTATTTTTTCCGATCGCTCTCTCTATTGGGTATGCGAGCGCGATTTCAAAGCTTGTGGGAGCAAAATCGCTCATCACTCCAGTGTATTTTTTTTTCGCTGATGTACATATAGAATATAGGTTTCAAAAGTAGAATCATTCATGTCAGATTGGCACATTTAGCTTGCATGTACATGTGTGAAATGCATCTCCCTCATCCAGACTGAGATGACGTCTTGAGGTTTGATTTGCTATAAATGTATTACACATATCCTGAACTTGAAATAATTGTGCTAAGATAATGATTTCCTGTTGCTATCAGTTTAATACATGTATGTACACTTCCTTTAAAGTCTAGTTTCGCTGATGTACGTATAGAATATAGGTTTCAAAAGTAGAATCGTTCATGTCAGATTGGCACATTTAGCTTGCATGTACATGTGTGAAATGCATCTCCCTCATCCAGACTGAGATGACGTCTTGAGGTTTGATTTGCCATAAATGTATTACACATATCCTGAACTTGAAATAATTGTGCTAAGATAATGATTTCCTGTTGCTATCAGTTACATGTATGTACACTTCCTTTAAAGTCTAGTTGGAAGGCTTGAAGTTATTATTACATGTACTATTAAGAACGTCTACATGTATAATACCATGTGCATGTAGACCTACTGGTACATTTACATCATCAGACCAATACTTACTATGCATTTTTAACATGTTAGTATTCTCTACAATATATACAAAAGTACATGTGCAATGGTTGCTGTAATGATGAGGAAATTGCCCGATAGAAAAAAGGGAGCCCGAAAGTCCCTTTCATCACGGTAGAATATTAAGAGGATTGAATTGAAGGAGACGTAATGTCGGACGGGAGATAAAGATGCAAGCCCTGTAACTCTATGCTTTGTTAGAAATCCGCTGCAAGAGAGGACAGGATAAGATACGCAGCTGGATGATGTACACAATCAATCTTATCTAATTAACATTTATCCAATTTGCTGTAATTTCAGAAAGCACCATTGATGAGGGTCTACATGTATATTTGTGTGCCATTTTGTCTGCACCCCACTTTGCATATTATATGCAGCTCTCTCTCATGAAGAGAATAAAGAATGAAAGGCAGAGTAAAGTTTGACATAACATTGACATTTCAAAATATATTTAGAGTCAGTGATAAATACATGTACATGCTCATGTAAATTGATTAATAAGCGAGTTTGTAGATAAAATCTGAGCATGAACAGATGAAGGTCATTCAGGATAAATTAAAAAAACCCACTGACACGAATATGTGATAAATATGTGCTAATAATTATGTATGGTATGCATTCCATGATACCCAGATGGAAGCATTCTTTTCAAATGGGAAAATAAAAGCTATTCATGAGGCACCCCTATCACTTTGGGAGTGACTAGTGCTCAAAAAGGGAGCTGCCCATGTCTAACATATCTGTGGATTATTTGAGGTCATTCAGGACATGAGCTAACTACATGTACGAACAGGCTTATTGCTGCAAATTTGTCCAAATGCATATTGTAGAGATTAAGATTTGAAATAAAACTCATGCGCCATGAAAAACCTGTGTCGATACTTCATCAAATTTCTTTGATTTTGCGTATTAGGTACTAGCAAGATACATTTCAGAGCTGCTGCAATTTTTCTGTCTTCCAAAATTTGCATTAAGTATGATGAGCATTTAAGAAGTTATTTTTTTTTCTTTTTTTTTTTCAAGAGAGTTCTGGTTGTACTACATGTAATCTCCTGTGAAAATTCATCTATTTTTTTATTTCCTCACACTTCTCTATTTCCCTAGCAACTTGATTAAAGCAAAATTACTTTGGAGTGCTTTTGTATCATACACCCATAAGAAAAGTTTGGCTCGGTACATTTACGTACATGCGTACATTCAATAAATAGATCATAATGTGTTGTTGGTAACCCGTACAGTGTACTTCATGGTGAAGATACATGTAAAGTCTAATGTACATTTACATTACATTGCCAATTTTTTTTTTTTTAATGGAATTGGTCTTTGCTACCTTGTTCATGTACTCTAGGAGCTGTGTCTTATCAACAGCTACAGGGTACATAAAATGGGCACAGATTTTTTATTCCAACATGCATAAAGATAAACAGTAAACATGTTCCAGTAGTGAATCATTCACATTGCTTGTTTGTAGCCAAATGGTGATTGATATTGATAGGAATGTGATGTCATATCCAGAATGGAAGTTAGTAGAATGTGAATAGTATGCAGTGAATACATGTAGTTCCCTTTACATACCTGTACAGGTAGTTGTATCATTTCCCAAGTGTACAAAGTAAGGACTTTATTCTTATCTGCACGGAAGAAGACATGGATGCACATAATAAATGGTAGATGTACATGTACATATAGTACGCATGATGTAATTTGATGCTGCATTCAAAATCACGGGTACAATGTACATACAGTATTGAGGCCCTTGCCCCCATTCTTTATTTTTGAAGGGTCCCTTTTTCATAAAGCCCTTCTTTTCCTTTCTTACTCTTCAAGGGGGGTCTGGAAGTTATGGGCTCGCATGGGTGAACCTTAGTTCTGATTGAAAAAACAACTTCCAAATCCACAGTTGACAATTCTTATGAATTTTTTACAGAAATAAGGTACTTTTCATGTACATGTAACTCTGCAACCTCAATGTAGTTTAAAAAAAACAAAATATACTTCCACATGATCGGCTTTGAGATCTAGGCTGCTGTACATATTGCATGTACGTAGCTTTAATAATACTTTAATTACCGTAATGATAATTAAAGGGATAATGATAAAATATTGATGGTAATGATATTCCTAATAATAATAATAATAATAACAGATGGGATTTGTAATGCGCCAAATCCACTCTGCAGAGTGCCCAAGGCGCAGTGAAAGAAAGAAAGAGAGAGAGAAGAGCACAAATACAATGATAAATTAAGGAACAATTAAGAGTAACAACAACACCTGACAGTGACTTGGCGCTCCAACGTTACCCTGGCATTAGCATTGCTGCCATCACAACACTAGCATTTCAAGGAATTCTACATGTACAGGGTACCAAGGTGGAGAGTGGCAATTGTAGATAAAATGTCCTGCCAAAAGACGTTAGCGGCATGGTGGGATTCAAATCACAAACCACATGATCAACCTTCCAGTGAGTATCCACTATCCACTACTATTACTACAAGACAAACATAAAAAATAATAACAAAAAAGCAGGCCAAAATTTTTTTTCTTCACTTGCCTGACAGATTGCCTGGAAGGAAGAACAACTTACCCGAATTTTCTTTTTATTTCCTTTGTTTTTATCTATTTTTTTCCCAGTAGTAAATATCATTTTAAATAGGGCTTACATAAGTAGTCATTGAGGTTTTTTGCAAAATGTTAAAAAACCATTTAAGAAGAAAAAAAAAATGGCAATTTTGTTTAATCGTTTAAAATATACTGTAGATCTAGAATAATAATGTTAGATGAAAAAAAAAATAAAGAGAGGTAAAATTCTTACTCACAACTGCCAAAATATCATTAAAATTCATGTCTCACACCTATGAAATGTCCTTCCAGTGTCCATATTTTTTTAAAAGTGGTTTAATTTGGTTGTTTGCTTAAAATAGAAAGAGAAATTATCAATACCTTCTTGGCTCATTAAGTTTTTAATGATAATGTGTGGTGTTTAGTACATCAACAAACATGAAAACACATACGTGGGAATGTACTAAATATCACACAGTAATGACGGTATCATTCAAAACTCAATCTTTCTGAGCCAAGAAGGAAATGATAATATCTCTTTTCATTGTTAGTAAATGACCGAATTAAACCACTTCTAAGAAAATATGGACATTGGAAGGGTATTTCATAGGTGTGAGATGTGAATTTTACCGATGTTTTGCGTGGAAGTGTGAGTCTTGTGTGGTCGAGTTGAGTCAGTTTGGGATCTAGCGCCATGCAACACCTCGCCACAGAAATATGCACCTTGCGGCAAATTAGCGTGTTCTTGTTTTCAATATGGCAGCCTCCACAGACTGTTTTCAGACAATAAGTGAACATAAACTTAGCGAAATCATAATAATCTTACTTCAATTTCTCCGGTTTTTGCTGGGATTATGAGGGAAATTGTGATTTTTTCCGCCTTTCTGTAGGCTAATTTGATTTTGTATATCCACTTGCCCGATCAGGCGAGTGACTCTGACATTTGCTTGCCCGTCCGTGAATTTTACTTGCTCCAGGCAAGCGGGATTGTCGCGCCCTGAAAAAAAGACAAGTAATCTGTTTATCAGAAGTAGACTCCTTGAAATTTCTTCATTGATTATTTATTTGTTTATTTATTTATTTATTTATTTATTTATTTTCCATTGCACTTTGCACTATTAAATACTGCTTCTGTTCACACTACTTATACCGTTGCTGTTTGCATGTCTATAGTGTATATGTACCTCCTCCAATTTGCTTGTAGTTAAGACTAGTGTGAGGTTGAAGGGGTTTAATTGTGCGATACAGCTGGGCATGTACTTTCTCTTGTCATGTTGAGACTGTCAAATGACAAATTGTCTAGGGTGCTCTTCTACACCTCATGCCTCAATTTTCTCTTGGCTTCATCGATCAGGCAGTGCCTGTGTCTTTCCCCTCTAGAAATGCCAAGATGAGATGTATACCACGTGTGCAGTCACAAGGGGTTGAAGGGCTATCTGGTCCATTTCATTTCAAGCCAATTTTGTCTTTGTCTTTTGAAAAGATTGTAAGTTTGTTGTAATTTATTGCACTTATATTGGGAATCTATTCTAAAATCAAGTTGATAGGAAAAGAAGCAGAAACAAACAACAAATGAAGAGGAGCTAGAAAAGGAAATTAGAGTTGGCAGTTTGTTAAGTGGTCTTCTAGACAGTGAAAATCATATTTTTTGGGTATAGTTTTGCATATATTTTCCTAAGAATCTAGGGTGAAAATTCTGGTTTCCTTATAGGTCTCCTGTATAGTGTAGTGAGACCATACAGTATGTAGGTGTGATTTATTTCCATCTTTGTCGGTGTCGGCATTGTCAGCAGTAATGCCTTTATTTCTGTAATCACAATGACTTTGTGTGGATTCATGGTAGAATCACAGAATTTAGATCACAGACATGTCTCTTGAAGGTGTATGTTATGGTTATAAATTTGGTTCAAGGACAAGCTTGTCATTTTTGTGGCATTTTTTTAAATGTACAGTGTATTTAAAAAATTATTTAATTAGTTTTTTTAAATAACAAGACTGAACCTTTCAGCAACTTTGCACCATTCATAATATTCACATCCATGTGACAAAGATTTTTTTAAAAAGCTGCTAATTTTCTTTTTTTTTTACATGATTGTATGTTTATATTACTGGTAACACATACTTATTGTTAGTCAAGTACACCACCTCACTGTATCACAAGTGTTTATCATATGAACTTTTGAAACTAGGGTTTAGGTGCCAACTTTCAATATTGTGAAATTGTCAGCATTAACCATATATCTCATTAAGCATTTCAGCTGAGAACTTTAAAGGAGAAGTCCAGACGATTTCATTAAAATTATACTATAAAGCTTGAAATTCACGCTAACAGACAATGCTACTTTCATTTATCAAAGTGATTTCTGTGATTTTTAAATACCGATTAAGTATTGGCTTTCTTACTCCGAATAATTGAATTTCCCACCGAAACCCAAATATGGTCATTGGTCGTGTGACGTAGGTGATACAGTTGCACTGCGCATGCACACTTAGTCTCTGCACATTCTCTGTGCAAGATGCTCATATGTCTAGCTTTTGGGTGTACAAATCACACCAGTTCTGTTCCAAAGAGAAGTTTTTTTGCAATCCCAAATCCCCTGATGGACAGGGAGAGATGTGCCTGATGGATTAATGATATTAGAACGGACAAATTCGATTTCATAAATTAGAAATTTTCGAAGTTAAAGAAAGTGTGCGAAGACCACTTCGAGCCGGAATGTCGCTTGCATCGCCTGGCATGCCTGCGGTGCAGCAGCTACGTCACTGGGCCAGGGTGCGAACTGTATTGTGGATGAAAATGGGCTCGTACTAGAACTACTGTTTATACAAGTTAATTGTTGATTACTCGGTAATCCTAGGATATGTCGGGTAAAGTAAGACATTTTCTAGCTGCTGAATTTTTTCTCTTTATGATCCATGCTTACAGAAATCACCTAGACTTCTCCTTTGAACTTTGTACTATTCATCACAAATTCATCATAGTGTCACAAAGGGATTAGATTTGGGGTTTAGGTCTAAGGTCCAGGTCAATATGCATGAAAATAAAGATTTGTTAGTTTTCTTATTGCCATATCTCACGTTTTTTTTGACAAATTATTTCTTAAATATAAAAATTTTATTTCACATTACATAATTAATTCAGTTATAAATTATAATCTAAAAAGGATATGAAAGGCCAATCATCCTGCTGCAAAGTGTAACTGATGCTGAGAAAATCGCTGTAACACTTTGATCGGTTAAAGAAAGACAAAAATGGTTTCAAACGATTTGAAACATTTACAACAATATTTTTTTGTTGTTTAGATAAAGATCATTAACACACTAACTAAAAAGTTTTTTGTTTTTATTTAATATTTTTATAATTTTTTTTACCACAACCCTGAGATTATACATCACAAATTTTAGGAAAATATTGTGGTATATCGGTGATGACAGCAGTATGCTAGATAAACTCTAGTAAAATATATATTGTAAAGGCTGGAAATATTAAAAATTACAAGATTTCTGCTGTCCATAGTGCAGCTTTTGGTGGTTCAAATATCGTGTACATATACATGTAAATGTACATGTAGGCACTGACAATAACCATTTATCTGTAAATGTACATACTCATTTATAAGCATTTTCCGAAAGATATTTCTTTTGCATAACAACATTACTTAAATTATGAATATTGTTTCTGCTTTGTGAAGACATAATTTTCCTTCTACAGACATGGTGTACTCCCAGGCTAAAATAAATCCTCATGCTGAATGATATTTTTACATTTTGTTCATCACTCTTGTTGTTGTAACATCTCTCCCTGTATCATGCATGGATGCATTGTTTTCCTCTAAATTTATGGTTCATTGAATGGGCAATGCAGTTGTGGCCATGAAAATTCACTGGAGTATTGCCTACTGTGAATAAATCATCTTACAGTGCACCCTGCCCTTTAAATTAAGTAGCATAGGATTTGAATTTGGTAGATGAAACATGATTGAAGCACTGAAGAATTATTGACTTCCAGAACAGCGAAACGGGAGGAAAATAGAGGAAAATGAAGAATTAATCATGAAAATGAGCTTCCCATCCTTTAACAAGAAAATGTATGTTAGAAGAAAACATGCAAATTTGTTTTTGATTTCTAAACAGAGGTTTCTGATTGTTCTCTAAATGCTGTGATTTGTCAAGGGAAATCTTAAGATGTGTGGGGCAACCCCCAACATCTCCATCTCATAAGTCTGATCTCCCTCATCCATCCTTCTCCTCCTCCTCCTTCTTTGCTGCATCCATCCATGGGAGAAGGTTTCTTCTAGCCTCTAGTGAGTCAGTACAACATGCCTGGATGCCATATTTAGCTGCAGCCTCTGCTGCTATGGAAAATGTCAGGGGTGAAGTAGTCTCAGTCACCAGACCTGTTCTCTTTTCATCATTACCCAAACCACTTTGTACCAGCTTCCATAAATCCATGTTCAGTAGGTCCAATTTTCCTTTTGGGGAATTTCATGGAGGGATGATCAGTGTCAATAAGAAATGTAGGGTAAAAATATGCAGCTGATCAATGCACAGTCAAAACCTGGTCATTTTGATTGATGGGCCTAAATCAAGCTTTAGGTGTGCATGTAAATATTTACCATGCTGTTAGTATAGGACTACTGTATGTGGTCAGTTACATGTATGGTTGATTGTTTTATAGAATATCTATGCCATGAATTTATTTTGTGAATGAATCTTTGTTCTTGAATGGGATAAATCCCCATGAATTGCATACATGACGTACCAAGGGAAAGAGACTATAATTAAGTGTGTGTTAAGTATATTGAAAGGAAATCTGATAAAAAGTATTTAGATTGACATTGAATCTGTGAGTTGATCTAAAATCTACATCTTCATGCAATAACTAATGTGTACAGTTTACATAATTGTAACTTGTACAAAATACAAAATACAGTGTACAAGAAAATACTTGTACATCTACAGGTAGGCCTATGTATGATATATTCTCAAATGGCAAGTAGTAATCATTTAAGTATCTTAGTTGAAAACAGTCCCTATACATTTCATGGCAATAAGATTATGTAATTTCATTGTTACTATACTATTACTATGTACGACACCTTGTTTATCTTTTAAACATAGAGTCATAACAATCGATAATGACATCCCCCAGTACATTACATCAAGTGTGCTCGTACCCCTACATGTACCTACTTCTGTATATACTTGTAGACATGTTCATGTCATATCTGTCCATGTTATATCTGGATTTCCTATGAAATGGTATGAATGATGTAATATACCTTTGATCACAACTACATGTAAGCCATTTCTTTGTAGGCCTCATTTGACAAAGTGTAAATACATAATAAATACAGTAACTACGTTGTATGAGAGCACTATAGGAAAGTGATCTTTATTTCAAGGGTAAACCTTTGTCAGGTTCTGTCTCAGTTTGACAAACTTTATGTAATCTGAGTTTCGGTCATTGTCATCCAAAAATGTTTTATGGTTGCCTTTTCCTCTGAGGGTGATATTAGGGAGCTTTCGCAAACACGACGGGATGCAGCAGCAATAAGAGATGCGGCCCCATCATACAATGTTTTGGAGCGTTTGCTCTCCATTCGGTGATACTGTGACGCTGCGCGTGTATATACCTTACGCACTAATGCTAGATAACCAGCTCCGTCCTCCTCCGAGAAAGGACGTTATTTTGGCTGAGAACTGTTCTCGATTTTAGCAGGACGGAGAGTTTGGGGGATTTGAGCATGCGCAGTACAAAAGTGTGCACACGACACGCAAAATTAATGTTCCTATCGTGTTTGTGAAAGCTCCGTATTGTCCAAATACATGGTTCACACAAATTTTGTGTAGGAACAAATGTGGTCTCCATAGGCACTTGTACAATATATGGCTTGATCGAAGGTACATATGCATATGTACATGTAGCATATATATGCAGAAATGGCAGTGTCATCAACATTAACAAATATGTGATACAGATGGATAAGAATCTTTTATTTGCATTTAAAACAGAGCACATTTTTATTTAGGCCACTTCAGAATTATGGAAACAGTTGCAAACTGAATACTGTGCCTTAATAAATATTCCTGAAAAAATGTGACCTTTATGTTATTAAAATGTTATTAAAAGAGCAGTCTACCATGATTTCTACCCTAAAATTCCTCTAACCTTGAGGAATTAGTACCGATATTGCTTATGACTCATAGGCCTTGTCCCCAAACATGATTTTTTTTTTCCCTTCATACTCATTGAAACTCAATTTGCTATCATTGCTCTACAGTAGACTAAAACTGTAAACAAAGAGATACATGTTACATGTATATGCTCGGGTATCAAGGTAGATACATGTACATGTACACTAGGAGTAGTCTCCTAAAAGCATTGGATAACATTGTTATACTTTAAAAAAAAAAAAACTCACTTTGCTACTTGAAAATGGGATAAACATAAGGGTTATAGTGTAAAAATACCAGTCTGAAAGTTTCAAGGTATAATATCCACAGGAAGTATTTTTACTTATTAGAAATGTGAACCAATGTGTGAAAAATATATTGGGTCGGTTGCACAGACTAGACGTAAGGAGTGCGCATGTGTACATGGCTCACCGGACCGTACTGTGTGTATTGGCATATCATGCGGAGGGGGAGGCAGATAATGGATTTTTTGAACTTGAGCAAAATGGTCCTCGTATTTATTGTCTCTGAGACCAAAAATAATAAAATCGCAGTTTGCGTCGTACTAACAGTTTTTCATTCCAAATTATGGTTGGTTTCAGGGTTTTTGAGTACAAATACAAGTATTCATACACATGTTTCATCTAAGTTTTGAGAATTTTTTAAATCGGCTGCTCACAAAGTTAGCCAATGCCTTCAAAGAGAAGGGAAACCATGATTTACAGATGATTACTTATAAGATACATTAACTTTTAAAAGATCATGAAATTGGTCCTGATTTAACAATGAAGATATTTTGTATGAACCAATTCATTCCATAACCTAATTGAGGCTTCAAAGCCTTTATGTAGGCATGCTGTAAAAAGTATAGTCATACAGTGTATATTTACATGTACTATACACATTGTAAACAGGAATGACAGAGTTAAAAAAAAAAGCCTACATACATGTATAAACCTTGCTTGTAGAGCAGCTGTCTGTTGAGCTAAGAAATGATTAAATGGTTCACAATAAACTGGAAAGTAGAGGTGCAGTTCCTTCAAGTGTTAATGAGAAATTTGCCATGCCTTTGCATTTTTCTGGTTTTTGTTTTCTTCCCCTTTTTTTATTGTGTTCTAATAGCAAAGAAACGTAGCAGTTTATGGTTATATATCCAATTTATAACCATAAATTTCAAGTAATATGACTCTCAGCATTAGTTTTCATTGCTGAGTATAAAGTGTAATAAATTGAATCACTTGTATTTCATAGTGCCATTATAAATTGGCCTACTACCTCTCTCTTAAAATATTATTCCTCTTTGGTAATAAGATAACTGCAGCTGTTTCAAGGCATCTTGCTGTTTATGAAATAAACTGAAGAAGTCAAACAAATTGATTTTCAGGCTTGCATATGGACTTTAATAACAAGGACCTCATAAAGGGGATTCCCCTAAATATTGTGGTTTGAGGTGGATGGACAACAGGTGTTTGACCATCAAGATATTACTACACATTGAATCAAGTATTTATAAGGGGATTGTCCTCTCTCCCACATCCCACATTGTTTATATACATGTATGCATACGAGCCACTCCAGCCACTCCTTTTACATTGTACTGTATTTTTAAATGTAGGCGTGTAGGCCTATATGTTGTACTAGTAGTAGTATCCCGTGTCTCTACATCTGGTATCGTAAATGTGCTGCCCCTTGTTCTATTCTCCCAACTGTTGATTATGTCTGCATAGTGAGACTATTAGGTGAATGCCAGGCAGTAGTTGGGAAGACTGCCTGTATGATGAGGGTTTTCACAGTATGCATACACAGTCAATATCCCACGAATGCCTATGTACATCAATGTATCTTTACCGGGACTTGTACAGTTCATAATATGCACACATGTGTGTGCCATGATTTGGTGACCCATTATATGAAATTAGTGCAGTGAATGTTACAAGATGACATGGATTACTGCACCTGACATATAACGTGAAAGGGACTAAATCATTTTTGTTCTGAAGGTAAATATTCCTTGTTTAATTTCAGTTATCCGTACATCAGCATGAATTGAATGGTTGTATGACATGCGTGTTTATCAGTGTAGAGGTACATGTGGGGTAATGAATGGTAAATGATAAATGACAATTACGTGAGTTGTACATGTAGTTGACATGGAAAAAGTCTGAATGTGCATGTTGTTTTCCATCTGTGGTCTATTTGAACTACATGTTGAGTAGGATGTATTAAAAAAAACAAAACTGCCTTGTTATTAATATGCATGCTCTAGTTTACAGAACCATACACCAGTTTTAATGCGGAGCAATGCATGTAGTTCGCTAATGCACTGCATGTAGACACTTGTAGAGGTTATTGCGCATACATGTTTACTTTATAGGTGCTTTCACACCTATCTGATCAGGAAAAATACCTGGTATTTTCTGATCCAGTATTCTACCCTGATCAGAAAATACAAGTATTTTGCCAGTGTGAAACAAAACTTCCAGTAATATCCCCAAAGAAAAATACCTGTAGTTTAGTAGGTACTTTCTCCAATTCCAGGTATTTTCTCCAAGGTCGCAGGGAAATTACAAGAACTTCTGTGGACCTTAATGCACATGCTTATAAGTACTAGAACTTTCCTTTGAAGGTCTGGTTCGGGGAGGTGTGAAAGCACAAAATAATTATTGGGTATTTTGGGGCCTGAAAATGTTCCTGTAGTTAACAGGTATTTTTCTTGATCAGGTAGGTGTGAAAGCACCTATTGTGTATGCTAGAGCAAGCCTGATCTACTTGTCCTTGATTATATGGACCATCCTTAAAAAGACTTGTTACTTGCTTTTTATTCCACTGACAAGCAGTAGCTTCTAGGATTAATTACCGGTATTGTATATATTTTGTAAATGATACCTATCTTCATTCATTGTGATCTATCAACATTTGTTGAGCCTGTACATGTACATGCACCTATCATACGAAGCTGTCAGGTGGAGTATGATATACAGTGTATGTATGTAGATGTACATAGCCTGAACTCAAGTGAGCATCATCATACAATGAACTCATTCTCATACATCATTTGTATCTAGTACTAAAAGAGATGGCCTTTTGTTGATAAAAGGGCCATATTACTCTAGAAGCGACTTCAACTTACAATTTACATTTGTGCAGCTGTAATTGAATGCTTGCATGAAACTGAAAATGAGAAATGATTATTCATATTATCACAACAAGCTGTCCCCTCCCCTGGTGTTGTCACTCTATACTCAAAGGTGTAACCATGATCATTCGGCAACCCAGAATTTAACCACTATTTCATGGTGTTTCAAGGAGACATAATCTTGCCATGGCAACATGCACAGTAGAAAAATGCACATCTATACGATGTTTCTTCTGAGAGGTCGGGATGTGTGTCTGAATGGTCCGTAGCTATACAGTGACAATTTTATACGTTTCTTTATCAAGTTTCGGTATAAATGTTTTGTGTCTCAGCAGGGGGCATATGACATAGATGATTAACTAGTTTTGAAAGTGCCTTTAAATGCAAGGGATTCTATTTTAATTCAGTCAATTAAAAATTGTCAGAAATATCCTTGGCTTATATTTAGTTGTAGTAGCAATGTTCACATGGGCCGCCATAGCTTTGAAACTTGCAGTGAGCGAAACCTCGTTGTTTTGAACAGTGGGTGATAAATAACTAAGTACATGTACTTAGGTTCAGTTTTGAAACTAGTACAAGCCCGTTAGTCTGCTTCCGCATCATTTGCAGGCTCAAGTGGATCCTTGTCAGTTGAAATATGTGACAGGTGTCTGAGCTGTACCATATTCCCTGTGCTGTAGCTGCTCCTGACACAGCCAGAGACTAGCAATGTAAAGGTGCAATCACACATCGCCTATTAAGATGGCGGTTAATGGTGGTTTGGCAACCCGCTGTAAACTGCCAAAGACCGTGTTAACACCGTCCACAAGCCATAATCATCCATCACTCATCCACTATGAACCCTGATGTTCACATCGTGTTGAAACATATTCAAAACACATTTCAAGGCTTTCCGCCATCGCTTCGACACGGTTCACGACAGTGTGAGAACCGCTGTGAACCGCCGTCTAAATTGGCGATGTGTGAATGCACTTTAAGGCTCTTCCCAAAGGTTTATACTTGGAATTGTGCAGGAATATCAAAATAGAGTCTTGTGTGTACCTGGCGTAAGGACTATCCACTGCTTGTGCTGGTGGTTTGGAGTTGAAAAAAGCTTGCTGAGGTTTTGAAACTAAGAGTATGTTCACACAAACTGAAACAAAGATAACAGTGAGGTATTGAAATTGAGGTATTGAAACTACAAGTAAACTTTAAGTTTAAGGATGGTTGTGTGAATGCAGCTAGTGTTACAAAAAATATCCTGAAATGAAGCAAGGCAATATTTTTTAGAAATTATTGGTTCTCAGTGTCATTTCTGCATGTTCGATAAGGAGTTGGTCCGTGAAGTGGACCACTAGATGCTTGTTCACACATGCCGCGCCCCTGGAAACTCTGACCCCCCCCCCTCCTCCCCCCCCCCCCTCCTCCCCCCCAAGGCCTAGTTCATACCAGTACTCTCTTACCTACAGGTATATGTTACATAACTGTGAGGCACAGTACGCATGAATAACATGGAAAGGTACATCCCTTACCTTCAGATGATTATCTTATTAGAGACTAGACATGTCTCATAAGAGATTTCTTCAGTCCAACATTTTAAGTACAAGAACAAATTGTTTGATTTGATTGTAAGTAGGCGTATTGCATTTACATAGTCACCTATATTTGCCTCACCTTTTCTGTTTATGCTGCTGAAACACTGATAAAATCAAGAAAAATACTATGTATAGAGCCCGGCACACACTTCACAACCTGACTGCGATCCGATTTGGAAAAAAATTGTTATAGCATTTGATATGAACATTCAGACATGTAAAATCTTCATGGTCAAAGTTCGGAATAGAAGTATGAACATTAAAATTGAAATTCTGGGCTATTGCGAGCCTCCCTGTAGGAATAAAAGCGAATTCAATTCCAAATTGTAGTGACGTCATAGCAATCTTGTGATCGGCTAAGATTTGAAGCCGATTTGCCCTTTACTCCAACCACAAGGCTTAAAGTTAACCAAATTTTCGATTTTAGTATTCGTATCATTATTTCGAACTTCAAATAAGATAATTTTACTTATTTAAACTTTCATATTTAATGCAAAATGTCATTTGTTCGAAAATCGGGTCGCAGTCGGATCGTATAGTGTGCGCTGGGCTTAAGAATTCACAAGTTCATGTGAATATATTTAGTAAGTTGAGTTGTACATGTACATTATGTCATGTGAACAGTATATTTATTGGTACAGTTGCATTGTATTGTCATGCAGGTAACACATGTATGTAAATTAGATTTTAAATCAGGAATGAAATTTTAAGTTTGAAAAAGAAAAGTGCAGTTCATGTATAAAAAAATTTGAAAGCAGAACTTTTAAATATGGATTTGTTAAATTTTTGTTTTTGTTTTGTTTTGTTTTTTCAATCCAGTCATACATGAAATTGAACAGGTACTGCTGTATATACAAGGACATTTAGATAGTAAAAGAAGAAGGGAAAGAGCTCAAAAGAGAAGCATAAGGGGAAAGGAGTTGAGGGAAAAGGGGGAAAGAAAGAAAAAAAGAAAAAAGGCATGAATAGAGAGAAAAATAGAGTACATAGAGTACAGCATTCCAACTTCAGCATTTGAATCCCACTAATTGCTCTCTGTGTGAATGAGGCCTTGTGTGGTTTGCAATTAAATGTACATGTATACAAGCTTTCTGGCTGTATGCTGATTGTGGGTTTAAAAAAGCTTGAATGAAGGCCAAGGTCACTAGGCTCCATTGGTTTCTAATCAAGAGGAAAGGTGATAGAATGAGGATACTGTAACATTGGACTGTTTGTACATGTGAGCGTCAGTCCCGTGCATCAGTGTGTGGTTGTATTAGAAGCATTTGTGTAGAGTGTGATACAATACTCCCATGCTTTTCATGATAATTGTGTCAAGAATTGTGTCAAGCGTACAATGTACTACGACCTGCCATATTCATTGCTGATGTCATTAATGAAATACATGTACATGTACATGTGCAAGTATGGCTACATGTAGGACTTTATTGAGATTACCTTTGGTATACATTCGTGACAGAGGTCCACATTTTGTGGTTTGGCCTAATATTTTTTAATGCAAAGCCCTAAAAATCATACCAAATACATGAGCAGAAAGAGCAAAAAATTCTACACAAACTGCCCATTTTGGTTGCGTCAATATTCGTCGTTTGATGCTAAAAAATTTTCAAAGGAAAATAAGCATTAAAATCCTTAAATTGGCAATGTGATAGAAAGTTTAAAATCACCGTTTCCCCTGCAAATTGGCAACTTTTTGACTTCTCATCATAATTTCTGTCAATTTATATTCATTTCAGATACATGACGTTTTATAAGAATAATGTAGCAATAAAATAAAAATGTTGGTGTTGCCAATTTGAAGAATAAAAGCTGATTAAATTAGGCTTTAAATAATTCCTGTCATGAATGGGTTAATACATTAGTACATGTACATGTAATTATCAGATCGGTCTGAGGCCTTGCATTCTATAAAATATGAAGACTTGTGTGATAATTTTAGTCATAATATACATTTTTCTACTTCTGTCGTGGATACCAAACCTTTGCAGTACTCAGTTGAACCATGGATCTTATGAGAACATGGTTGAACCAACAGCTCTAGTCTGGGTTGTACACCATGGTTCTCACTAGTAGCGTAATGGCAGACTTAACTCCATGCACTGACATTTGCTCTGAGTTGCCTGTATATGCATCAGAGATGTATGGTTAAGATTTGAGTTAATTAGGGCAGCACCAGCATTCCTATTTTGTGCATACTAATTCAACAGACCCCTGCATTGAAGTTGAATTTTCCTGACTGAAATTCAGGAATCATCTTCTTAGAGTATACATGTCCATGTTCAGTTTAAAGGCTACTTTTGTGGTTGCTTTGTGGCAAATTCCTTTTAATTCCTTCTGCACCTTATACCCCTTTCAACGATCCTTCCACTTTTGGTCCGCACTAAAATAGTCCGCACTAAAATAGTCCGCACCAAGGAATAAAATTTGCTTTCAGTAATTCACAGTGGACGGCGCTTCTGTTACGAGGACCCTTTAAATAACTGCCGTGTAACTGAACATATCATGGTGTCATCTTCTATACAGAGCGGAAGAGCCTGTGACCTTTGACCATGCGAAGAATTTTAGGGCGGACATTGGTGCTGCTCCTCTTAGTAATTCTTTGGTCCGCGCCTGGTCCGCACCTGGTCTGCACCTGGTCCGCTCTTGGTGCTCGTAAAAGCAGCGCTAAAATAGTCCGGACTATTTTGGCCCGCGCCATTCAGTAATTCGAAATTTTACGAAGTGCGGACCTGTTCCGGACCTGGTCCGGACCAGCGATTTACTAAAATGGGTATTAAATTACTTGAAAAGGCTCCCAAGATACTAGCACCAAAAGGTGGACCTGTGAGCTATACATGTAGCCAATTATTATTTATTTTTATAAAATTATGGCTAAGAAGATATCGAGGGTGGGGGGGGGGTGGTACTTGCAGGAGGATGGTGTCAAGGTCAGTTCACAAAGGTCGAATAGTAAGAGGAAGAGACAATGATGATAAAGGTAGATCAATATGGGAGAGAGGGCACATCCATCGCTTGTTCCTCAAGTATTGAGGCAGCAGACTGGCTGGTATATGGATTTTTGTAGATCTTGCTCTCATTACCAGGTGAATGCATGTCAAATTGCAATACAGGCCAGTGAGGAAATGAAGCATAGCATGTAAGAACCAGGCACTTGCTTGGCATTTACTTGAAGACACAAGCAGCTTGGAAGGACAAAGAATTGTAGCATTGCAGGCTGGCCATTTTAAGTGTGCAATCATCTATAAGGATTTCTCCATGTGTGGTAGGCTTTTTCTCTTAAAAATATGCGTGGTATGCAGTAAAGGCATATATTACTATGATTTTTCTCTGAACGGTTAAATGCACTCAGTTTTATTGTACCAACAAGATTCGATGTTAAAGTCTGTACAATTGATTATTACACTTGTGAATGATTTTTCGTAAAACACATGCCCATCAAATGCTAAGAAATTCATAAGTTGGTTAGTAGTATTAGCAATGGATTGTGGGTTTTGTTCCAGCTGAATGAGGCAACTTTTGTGCATAAACATGTATTATGTAACTGCCCCTACCCCTTTCCCCAAGATGTAAAGAGAAAGGAAACAGTGATATAACTCTTTCCTTTCCAACATCTTCCCATTAACAGGAGAGGCATGACTTCATACAAAAAATGCACTGAACATCAGGCATGCAGTATTCCAATTAGTTATAAATTACAATTAATGATCATATCTATTTGGCTTGTACCAGGGATTTGTTAATATCCAATCCAAATCCAATCCAGGTATTTATGGAGCGCCAATATCTAGTTGCCTAATCAAAGGTGTTGATGAGACTGAAAAATACTGTATGCAGTTCATGATTCATCCAAGAAAGATTTAGGCAGAGGCTAGTTGTATGCAATGTGAAATAGATATGTCTCACTCTTAAGCTGAGTTTTAAAGGTGGGCAGCACATCACAAGAGCGAAGACACAGAGGGAGACTGTTCTACAACCTAGGCGTGGAAACAGCGAATGATCTATCTCCGAGCAGAGTGTGTGTTCGAGGTCTCTCAAGCAGATATTTACCTGCTGATCGCAGATTCACACGGGGATTATAGGGAGTAAGCATGTCCAAGATACACAGGGGCAGATCCATGCATTGCTTTCCATGTTGATAGAATAATTTTGTATTCAATCCTTTATTTTTCTATTATCAATGAATAATAGAATCATACGTTTGATGATTTTGATTGTTACTAATATTAGACTTGTTTCACAGAAGAGGAGCTTTTTAATTGGATGTGTTTTGTTACTTGCCTAGTGGAAGGATCTCAAAAGTAACGTATTAGGAAAGTCCCCACTATTAAAATGCCTTTCTATCAGGTATACCATGTTTGTTTTATACTTTATACTATACTATGCATGAAATGCCAAATTATATAATAATGATAATAATACAGCAATTCTTTTTGAGACGAGCACTATACAATACACTCAGGGTTCTCACTAGAAAAAAATCCACACAAGGTTCCCACTCTGCACAAAGCGTGGAAGTTTCAGAAGTTTTACGGAATAACGCCTAAAGTTAGGTGTGGCAGCAGTATATGCTGTAGTAAAAGGATGAAAAATACTTCTTGGTAAGCAGGAGTTGTCTACTATAATGGCATCAAAGTAAAAATACATTGCCAAAAAGTAAAACAATCTGTAACATTTATCATTATTGTTAGGAATATATGCTCCCAATATTTTTTTACCCTTGTTGCCATGCACGGTGCAGCAATTTCACACATGGTTCTTCCTTGTCTGAAACCCTTTACACATGGTATTGGAACCATGGGTGTTGTGTGCTGGTGAGAACCATGAATACACTATGAATTTCTTGGTATTTACAGTCTTTTGCATTTGTCATCTAATGAGTTGGGATTATATGCAATGTGTAATATTAAGAAAATTTTCATGTAGGTTGGCTTTAATATGAATCTTATAATTTACAGATCCTGCACTCTTTGTAATGAAAATGGGTCTCAATTCCCTTTTGACCTTACTGATTCCAAGTATATCACTATTATGATGTTAGTCATTCACCATGAACTGGATCTGTGATATGAGTCAAAGTGGATACATGTAAATGTTTTCCTGGTACTCTCTAACTTGTTGAGTCTTGACCAAGTTCAAATCATGAGAGAATAGAAATTCTTGAGAAGAGATGATATCAGAAAAGGATTGAATTTGATTAGTAATATGTAGACCACAAGCAATTTGAATTCTTGTAGGGGATTGATTTTATCTGAGCTGCTAAGTAGTACAGATTTTCTGTATTTTGTACAGAAATTAACTTAAAATACAGGAGTATGTTTTTTAATGTTGAAATATGGAAATGTACAAATCAATTATGTATTATAGTCTATGGCCGGTGCGCGCAATCAATTGCCAATTTGAAGACGGGAATCATTGCACCGGTCAGTGTGATATGCATACTGCGAGTACTAGTATACTAACCATAGTACAGGTATTTATCTTCTTCAACCGTATGATCTTCAAATTGGCGCCAAGAAATGCCAATTTGACGACGGGATTGTTGCACCGGTCAATGTATTAAACATACATACTGCATCAGGGAAAAAATTAATAAATTTTTTTCCAGGGCTCCTTTATGAGCCCACCCACCCAAATTTTCTACATTGTATTACAGTTTACATTGGACCCTATGAAAATTTCAGGGGCTCTTATTTAGTTTTCCTGGGTTTTTTTTTTTTGGCATTTCAGGAGCGAATTTGCCCTGAGCCCTCGTGTGTTGTGTACTGTATGCGCTCTGTATCAACAACCGTATTTAGCTTGTACAATTGAACGATCTTCAAATTGGCACACGAACATTGTCAATAACTTACATGTGTAAGTGTGTATGAGCTTGCACGAACTGAGGTGTTTTTTTCCCATAGGAAAGCACAGGAATCGCCCATCCGCGTGTTGAACGTAACTGAAGTAAGCGACATTTGCATATACGTTCGCACGTTGTGTACGTATGTGTATGTGACGAAGCTGACCGACTATAGCTGCATCGTGCGTGCATGCACTATACATCCGCGCAGTGTTGTCATGCCTGTTCTAGAGATTCGTAGTGTTGAGTAGGAAAATATGGATTCCTTCCCCAAATACAAATTTTGAGCCCTGTGAATACAAATTTTCTATGCTGCAGGTTGGCAGCTCTGTTTTATAAATGTCATATGGTTCGATGAAATATGACACACCGCAGCGACTGCACTCACTACAGCTTCAAGAGCCAGTACGTAGTACATGTACAAGTACAAATTGATTGATTGAGTCGAGTGTACACTCAAATTTCTCAAAATAATTTCGACCATGACTGTCGAAAATGTGTTGTTGTTGGCTAGAATTTAAGAGATTTTTTTTTCTCGATGACAACACTAGTGAAGAACTGTACATGTAAATGCAGGAATATGGTATTTTGTAAGTGATCCAGGTGTGTGATAGATCTGGCTACAAACAATTGAATTTCAGAGTTGAAGCTTTGCAAATCATTAGTTACATTTTACTCTACATGTACTAGGCATTTTCTAGGTTTTACAGTAGGTCTTTTCTATTCATATTCTATTTGCTTATACTCGCTTCAGAGTTATTTTTTGTATTATCAATAAAAACATACACTACTGTTATGCTTCTATTTAAGAAATCTGTTTTGCTGCAGTTCAGTATGTTTTTCCTTCCTCATAAAACATTGTGAAAACAGAAACAGGAAGTTCCATTGACGTAGAACACTTCTGTCACGAGTAAATGACGAAAAGTCATTGCCAACTACCCTGTGTATTAGAAATGAGGTAAAGGATATAGGATGCTTTTAATTATCATACGTCGACATGGATACAAGCATATCTCATCCCTATGAGACCATGACACCTCTATGAGCAGAGGTGGCATGGTCGGGGGGGGGGGGGGGGGGAGGAATAGGCCCACATCCCCCCCCCCCCCCCCCATCCCGACCATGCCACCTCTGCTCGTAGAGGTGTCATGGTCTCATAGGGATAAAACAAGAATTATGATATTGCACTTAAAGCTGTTATGTTTTTGTTTTTGTTTTTTGTTTCAATTTCACTACAACTTTATCTCACTCTGCAGTAACTTGCATAAATTTAAGATGTCTCTTCTTTTTTTTTCTAGAACAGTACTTACTGTCAAACATCTTTGTCAGAAATGTATGAGGATTTTAAGGGGAAAATGATTAGAAACCTACCTGGACTCTCTCAATCAAGAAATTATGCCTACATGTATAGAGATCAAGTTTGTCAGAGGAATTTGCTGCTTTGCTGGCATTTTGGTTGCATTCATTTTTTGTTGCTCTTTATCATTCTTTGTTTCCACGTTGAGGCCTCGTTTGGGTAAACTTTCTCAGGGGGTTTTCATAACCTCTTGATCAGAATGGTTTAATTTCTGATTTGGTAAAACAACCCAAATCAGAAATATAAATACTGGTTACATAATGCATTTATGCCATCATGTAATATTGTGTAAATAGTGCATCACACAGTCTATCTATCATTCACTTTACTGGATTATGTGCATGATAAATACTAGATTAATTATCCGAGTGCAGTGTCGTTTCAACGAGGCAGAAGGCCGAGGTGAAATAGGCCTGCATGAGGGATAATTAAGTATTTGGAGTTCATATGTCAAATAATGATGCATCAGTAGAATATGCACTGTTTGTTAATAGACCCCTACGTTAAATCTAGTGTACCACATTTAACAAGAGATTCCCTGTACAAAAATCAAAGTTACAATATAGTGCAAAATATAGACAAAATTTAGGCATGTAATGTGATGCAAATCTAACCAGTCTCAGTGTGTGTGCAGGTGTGTTATACATACACGTACATTATTTACTATTACAGTGTATGTTGTATCTTACTGCCTTGTAAGTTTGACAAAGATAATGTAATATAATTCATTAGCTTCATCATGTAAGTCAATAGCCTTGTCCCTTTTCCTGCATGTATTACTGTCAAATGTATTTCATATTTCAGCTTGCTAACAACCTTCTTTTTCTCTTTTTATCTTTTTGTTAACAGGTTGGAGTGGGAAAGGAAGGAGGAGGTGTCGCCTTTTTACATAAGGCCCGATAAACAGTTTTTTCTTGGTAAGATTAGTTTGAAATTATTATTCTCTCATAATGTCATATGTGCCTGTACATGTATATACATATAAATGTCGATGTTTGTAGTGTCCCCCTTTTCCTTTTTTGATACATGAAATAAGAATTGTGTGAGTTCTGTATTACTAATATGTTAATAGGTTTTATGTTGCTCAAAGTTGTGTAAATTTTTACTTTGTGTCAAAGCATATCCTTTTTGTAAATGTGTACTTCAGTAATTCATGGTTTTTTATATTGACGTATACCCATACTGCAAATCTGTGTATTCAATGTCACTTTTTTCACTTTGTGTCGAATCATATCCTCTTTGTGTTTGTTTATGGCAGACAATAATGGGTATTTATCACCATTGTTTATATATATCAGATTACTATTGTCATGTCACGTGACTACATTTATCAGCTGTGGTGGATGTAATACTAAATTTCTTTCTTTGTACTGTCATATCTAAGCTATATGTTTGCATGATAACATTCATTTTGTGTCATGGCATTATAATAGCTTTTGAAGAGAAAGGCTTGTAATTATTATTGTGTTTTTCAATAAGATCCCCTTATGATTTTACTTTCGTATTATTATAAGGCAATCATATGTCTGTCATTCAAGATTAAAGGGTGAACAATGAGAGCAAAATCATGAGTCAAGTACAATCATCTGGTGGAAATAAGAGAAAGCATGGAAAAGAGAACTTACATTAAGATGATGTTGATTGTATACTTCATTTATCCACAATATATATATATTTTTCTTTCTTTTTTTTTTTTTTTTTTTTACTGGAAGATAAATAATTGATGTTTGTGTAATTGTCATGAAGACGTACATATACAGTTGACATTTTATAAGGAAGTGATGACATACAGTAGTTATGAAATAACAAACTTAAGGCATAGAAACTTACTGGTTTGCAGTGTCACTACATAATCTGTTCATAATTCAAGATTAAAGGGTGAAAAATGAGAGCAAAATTATTAATCAAATACAATTATCTGGTGAAAATAAGAGAAAGCATGGAAAAGAGAACTTACATTCAGATGATGTCGATTGCATACTTCATTTATCCACAATATATATATATATGTATATATTTTTTTTTTTTAACTTAAAGATAAATAATTGATGTTTATGTAATTGTTATGAAGATGTACATATACAGTTGATATAATTGTATAAGGAAGGGATGTCATACAACTAAAGCATAGAACCTTATCGATTTGCAGTGTCACTACATAATCTGTTATGCTTTCCTTCTTTCCACTCCCTCTTTCCTCCCCCGTACATGTAAATGCTGTATCTCTTGTCTGGTTTTTCATAATTCATGTGTTCTAGCAAGATAATCATAAACTAATGCAATTACCAACAATGCACTTAATACTCTTACCATCCATATGCTGCCCGCTTGAAATGATAATACCCTCTGGCGAGCGCAGGGAGAGAATTCAGAAGCGATGGGTACTAATTGCCAATATATACATATATTGGTTTACATAGGATATAGTATACTGTTTGTAAGGCATATTGTGTTTTTTTTTTTTTCTGCACAGTTTTAGGCTATATGTTCTTGTCCTGAAATGTACTTTTAAGATATTTTTTGGCTATGATTAATAAGTCAAATAAAGTGTTATCAAAATAACCAGGGCAGATGAATAATCAATGAAAAGCATTTCTGAAAATGTTATTTTTAGGTACGCATTATTTTCATAATTTTTCTCTCTGAATGCTTAGGGGACTTTGAAAATACATGTAGAAATACAGAAGAGTGTAAGAAAACTTCCATCTCACTCTCTCTCAAAACAAATAATCCTTATGCTTTAAACTGACCAGTTATTTTCAGGCAATTTATGATTGATGTATAAAGTCCTCCCATTGTCATTATTCCTAAAAATGGTAACTAAGATATCATTTCAAAGATGTGTAGAGTCTTTATGACTGTGTGAAACATTAACAAAAATTATTGACAGGTTATAAAAATCCAGAGGAGTGGCTTTTCAAATGACCTTCCTTCATTTTGAAGAGACTTCACTGTAACAGCAGTGTAGTTATAAACTGATTATTTGTGCAAAATTCTAGTAGTTATTTACATACATCAGGTGCAGTAAAGGTTGTATGGCCATATAGTATGTATTGACATAGTGTTATGACGTCAGTGGATCCAGGGACATTTATTTGGTAAATATAATTTAAGGTGTATGCAGTAATTATATCATGGCAGAAAAAAAGCTGTTGTTTTTTGGGCCTAGTATCTCTCATCAGTCTCATGTGTATTTGATTTTTAGATTGTGTGTTATCTATGTATGAATAATGAACAGTGTTGAATTGTTTTTGAATTCCTTCCCAATGAACTCTGTACAGATCTGCTGTGTACAAAGTATTTGTAGAATACTTGAAAACATGAAAACAGTAAATTTCAGATTGCTATCTAAATCAAAAACATGAAGGCAAAACTAACATGGCTATACAAGGTTATCATTTTTGCCAATTTACACTTAATTTTTGGGAGGTCTAGATTTATAAAAGAATGAGTGTGATAGTCAGAACATGAGTTACCGTACCCACATTAGCCCTATGTGCTACATGTAGGTGGGAATTTCGGGTATCTTTATTTTGGGTAACCTGACATTAATGTTGGGTGGGTACCTGGGTACATGAAAAGAAATGATCATCATTTTGCCACAAAAAATACATAAATTGGAGGCAAAATCATTTTGTTTCATGATTTCTTTCAATTACGAATTATTCATTATATGCTTTTAATCATATGGGACTGAAAGAGTGATATTGTTGATTAAGAAGTATTAAAAAGCCTTCAAAATTAGTTTAAATATGTCTTTGTACAAATACACAAGTTACCCAAAGCAATAAATTTCACTGAAAATTCTTACTGAGACGAGAAAGGTCATTTCCTGCAATTTTTGGACTTTCAAGAATCTGTTTTGGTTTTGGAAAAAGGCAGATATGAATTTTACTGTGATTAAACTTTGAGAGCACATTATCATTTTCCTCTAGAGGAAAGATGCCAGAACTGGCTGGAGCCCTTTAAGTTTAAAATCAGTACACTTAATGACTGTGTACAATGTATGTGAAGTGGCATTCTCAATAAAAGTGGACACCATCCTTGTTAATGAAATAAACTGCACCAGTGGCACTTGACTTACTTAACCCCCCCCCCCCCCCCCCCCCACCCCCTGTATTATCCACCAGCGAGAGGCTTGGTGAGATTCAATCAAGTATCCGAATCATATGTTATGAACATAGTCGACAATGGCATAGCTCCACATTGGTGAGTGGAGTCCAGGTGGAATGGGGCAGGCTCTCAAGCTCACACTCTCTATAAAAACAAAAAACAAAAACAAAAACAAAACCTGCATCCACATATGATAGAAGGAAGAAAAAAAAAATCACTGGCAGGAATCTGTTATTTTCTCCACAGGGGCACCCTCAGGTACATGTACATGTACTTCCTAAGTTCATCCCATACAAATTGGGCGGCAACTGTTTGCAAACTCTCCTAGGTCCCTTTCAGAGAGGACTCGGTTTTTTTATATCCCTGTCCAGGTTTGAAATGCCCATAGGTAGAGACTACATCATGTTCACTGGTTAACCTCCTTCTACATCTTTCTGTTGTGCCACTCGCCTTGACTGTTTGCTAAAGGCTTGTGTAGTGTTGTTTTGGCTTTGAGGGTCATCATAATCTTGCAGAGGCCCATGAAAGGCAACTCACTTTTTTTCTTCCTGATCCATGAAAATGGCACATAGAAAAGGAATGGGTAATGCAGGATGTATTCCACCCACTTGGTGAATTATTTCACCATCATCACGATATATTCCATACCCTGAGATGGCTTTGACAGTGACCCTTGAAAATCCAAATAAACCCATGTCCATAGGTAAAGGATAGTTCCATGGGGCTCCTTCCATATCTTTTGGCCTAATTCTGATTTCAGATTGGGCAGGTACAGATGTAATAATACTAATGATGATGATAATTTGGATTTGATACGTATAACATACAATATATCTTCAATTTGTCTAAATGCTATTACAGAAATACCCCTTTCATCAGATTCAGGCTTTCCAGCACAAAAGTGCCTTTTGCAGACATTAACAGTGCTAAACAAACCTTGACTTTGGCATGCTACCAGGTTACAAATGGAAACCTTGTTGGAGAGAGGTAAATGTAGATTAATGTGTCTTCAAAGGACACTAGCGCTGCACTGGGTTCAAACCCATGATCTTCGCATCTCCAGTCTCAAACCACTCAACTAAAACACCTCTTAATCTTTAAGGACCGGCTTATCCTGTACGAAAAATACTATGCCAGTCTTACACTTTGTCCTTGCTGGCATGACCTGCAGATGGAAGGTCCTGATCTGCCTGAATCACCTCCTCTGTGAGTGACCTAGGTACCAACAATGTATCCTGGTCATCTCCATTTTACAGTTAATTCCATCAATCTGCAGGAACCAGGCTATGTTGATATAGGGAAACCTTTTCTCTGGACCCCATAGCTTCACAGTGGCCTCATCTTGTTCCCACTGGTCATCCAACCTGTGGCCTAGCGTCACTAGGACAGGGTCCTTCTCTTTCTCTGCACATACCCTATATACAGGCAAAGGCCCCATTTCCTTCCTCACTTACTGGATGGTTTGTTTCTCCACCTGAGTCCATTCCTCTGAGGTACAGATCACTGCATGAGTAATGTCATAACCTATGCCTTCATCAGAGGCCAGCAAGACATTAGCTGGCATGGTTTGGCCTGCTGGGAGACCACATTGTTGACCACCTCCCCAAAGTTGGCCCAGTACAATACCCACATTCCCCACTTGGTAGGTGCTTAGTGTTACTCCTTGCAAAAGGACGTACATGTAATCAGAGGGATGCATGTCAATGCATCTGCTTTGGCATGCTACTTGATTTTTTTCAAAGACTTCTGCTATTCTGTTCCCTAGTGGAATGCAGTAATACAATAATGCTATACAGAGGAACTGCCACCACCGCATAGTCGTTGCTGAAAACGCAGTGGTAATTAGCTAGTCGCCTCTCCCCCCCCCCAAAAAAAAAATCCTTCACCTCCTCCGTAGTCTTAGGGGTGGGTCAGTCTTGAAATGCATTGATATGCTCTTCTTGGAGTTCTACGCGGTTAGCGCTAATTTCCCTCCCAGGAACTCCATCTTTTCCTGGAACAGGATGCATATCTTGAGCTTACGTACGAGCTCATATTTGGCAAACCACTCAAGAACCTCCTGCAGATTAGCAAGGTGGTCTCCATTGTCCTTCCCAGGACAACTGCTTTGCTCCCCTATCTGAACTAAAGCAGGGATAGTAGAGACAGATAGTCGCCCTGCGTTGAATAATGAAATACATTATGTTGTCTGCACTAGGTGTGACATCCAAATTCTTAGAAAAGTCCTGATTCCTTAACTTGATGGGTAGCATTCCTACTACTGTTGCTCTTTTTATTTCCTTATCCCCCATCAACTGTGCATAATACACTGTTTGGCTGTGGCTTCAATTGCTTTAGCAACCAATCACAGATGGTGAATACCTTCGCTGCTCTGTCAGCTATCTGTTTAAGGGGGTGCCCCAACCACTCACCATAGGGGGCACTGATACTGGAACTTGACCGAAGCCGGCAAACCACAACGTCCTTGATTCCCCCACCTCCCAGTTCCCTGATCCAAGGCAGTATCTGTCATCTGGTCCAGGGACCCGACCTCTGGTGAATTACTGGGAAGATGTGACCTTCTCAATGCACCCATACACCACAGGATCCCAGAATGATTGCCTAGTTCCTGATCTTGGAGACTTCCCCTAGGCTGGTCCTGATGGAGCTGGTACTCTCAGCTATTCCATTATTCTCTGGTAATCCCCTCCTGGTCCCCTGGAGACCTCATCAATAGTTGGCTTCTCTTGGCCTGAGCAGAGGACTGGCTTCCTCCTCCGGCCCACTGGAGCAGTTACTCTGTGGTAATATAGGTAACACTATGTTGCATGCAGTCCCTTCTAAGGGGCACTATTGCTCTACAGCTGTAGCACTTAGCAGGTCCCAGTGACCTCGCCCACACATGCAGTGTTTGCTGTATAATCTTGAATCTTGAGCTTATCCAAATCTTCTGGTCATTTTGTTCCAGGTTAGCTCTGTTCTCCATAACCCTGCACTGGCTATTAGGAAAAAGCGGACTCTTAAGGTTCAAAATTGTAGGAAATGGAATATCATAGAGGGAAATTTTTGTAAATGTTTCAGATACCATTTATACAATAACAAATTTTGATGGCTTTTAGGGCCATTTTTAAACCCATTTCTTATGATCAGTCCCATATGTTCAATATTTTTTGTTTCAATTTTTGGAAATGATATTCAAATATTTGACCTGGGACCTGAAGCACTCGGGCAGGACCTGACCCAGGTATCTGGATTTCTTTTTGAGAGGTCATGAAATCCTTATTCAAAATAGTTGCACTTAAACTTAAATAAGTCTTGGTATTGATCAGTGGTTTACAAAAAATGTTATTCTTTTGTCAGTGTTTGATAGTGATTAGTTGTGTTTTCTGTATCCAAGGGTAATGAGCCAATATGGGTTTGAAAGGGTATAGATAAGGGAAGACTCATGTTTTCATTTTGAATGAAAATGTACAATTCTATGGTGAGTATCATTACAATCTCAAGGGAATTTTTTTCTTTTGAGCCTCAGGAAAAGAACACTTTTGGATGTTCAATCTCTTTAATTACTCTTTTGGGTAATTCTTGTGTAGACCTTCAGCTTATAATATGGAGTGATTACGGCATTGCTTGGACCTTTTGACTCCTTTGTCTTTCCTTTCTCCTAAGGACATGCCTTCCGTATTATCGGTGCTATCTAGCAAAATAGGTTGGTATATTGATTTATTGTAATAAATTAGTAAAATCAGTACTGATTTTCTTATTTGCTAAATAAATCTACATATACCTACCTATGACCCTCTTGTCCTACCTACCCCCCCCCCCCCCCCTTGCTTGCAACATGTCCTGGCCTCTTGGACTGCTCGCTGTTGAAGAAGATTGTCCTTACACATTTGCATGGGTGTGGAGGAAGGAGGGGTCAATAGGGAAACGGGGGGGGGGGGGGGGTGCACACACACAATGTGACTTTCTTCGCAAATGCTCAATTTGGCTTGCATAGTCGGGAGACTAGAAAAATTGGTAGGTATAGTGATTTATTTTGCAAATAAGAAAATCAATTTATTAATTAATTGATTGGTATTTTCATTTCTTTGAAGTCTGGAAATCACTTTATGATATACTTCATTTAGTCAGAATATGCTGAAACCGAGATTTGTCTGCATTAATTTTTAGTGTAGTTCCATATGAGTCATTTCATGCACATGTACAGTTGCAGTTTCTCTATGAAGGAGACTTGTAAGGATCAAATTAAGGTAGAAAGTGATTTCCACTTCAATCTATACATAGTTGTATATAAAATTTTCAACCATCGCTGGCATAAAACCTTGAAGATACATGTACGCTGATTTCAAAATTTGTTGTTATTCCCTAGCACATCATGGAATTGTCTATATAGTACAATACATTGAATGCAATGTATCCTTTTACTTTTGAACATTTCCAAACCTGTTGGCATTAAGCCGAGTAATGTGTTCATGTTCAGGTTGATAACTTTCTTGTGTAGCGCCACCTGTTGGTGCAAATGTGCCATGCTGTATCAGATGATAAGTCAAGACCTCTATCCTGCCTAGTCTGCTAGGAGACATGTACACGTATACAGACTCTTAAGTTGGTAATAGGAAGGAAGGAAAGGAGAGAAGGTTGGATGCTCAACTTGAATGTCAATGTATGTTGAGGTCCTTACACCAAATGAATGGCATTAAAATAGTAATGAGCAACAGAGAAGGAAATGCAAATTTATTGTACTAGGTACATGTAGCAACCATTTGTCACTTTCATTTTCTGAAATATTTTTTCTTTTCAAACTAGTGAAGCATACATACTGATGTCTTAAGATTAGTACTTGCTAGTAAATCTGCCACTGGAGAATTTATGATGATATCAGATTATCCTTTTTTATGATGAGGAGGAACCTTCAGAAGTTTCCCAGTTCCATCACTTGCTTATTAGGTAATAAATATATGTACCGGTACTTAATGTGTTATGTATATACAACACGGCCTTTGATCATTGAGAAGATGTGGAAAGAAATAGGGGAGCTCTAAAGAAAGTCTACATGCCCTGGGAGCAAGATGGGGAGGGGGAGAAGCAGGGGGAGAAGCAGGGGGAGAAGCGGGGGGAGAAGGAGGCGGAGGAGGGGGAAAGAAAATGGGAGGGAAAGGAGAGCCTGAAGCAGGAGAGGGTTGGAGGTTCATATTTATATGTAGCTTTTGTATTTAAAAAAAAAAAAATTTAAAGTGGATAAAGAGCTGTTGTGAGCTGAACATGGTAAGTTTTGGCGTACCATTAAGGGATTTAAAAGGATAACTCAAATGATTAAATAGTTTTCTGATACATGATATCTTTGGGCATGTCTTAGATATAATTCATGAAAAGCTGAATAGAGTTAAAAAAAGATTTGAAGCATCGCAGGGATCACATCCATGTTTAGAATGAATTCTTATTAGGCTTCAAGCACAGTGAATATCTAGAGACCTTCGCTAAGAACTCATGGAGCCAACATTAAGTGACATTCCCAGGGTTTGCATGTCGGGTCGGCTCTGACAAAGACACTGGCTTCTTTGCACCCACCGGAGGAACATGGCCGCTATTTATAGCAAGCCATCTACGTCAACCATGCAGCTGATGTGTGAAAAGTCACGCATTCAACAGAAAAGTGGAAAATGGAAACGTGAGATTGTGTGGACGAGGAAGTCTGCGCTATTCATTAAACGAACATGCCTAGACGGGCACTGTGTGTGCACACTAGGTGCGGAATAGCGGGGGAACATTTGAATTGTAAATTATCAATGGGATGCGATGTCGCCATCAATCCAACAATGCAGTGGTGGGGAAGGAAGAGAAATGAGTGAAGCTGATTTTTGTCAGTGATATCTCAATGAGAGCAAATGATGGCAAACAAGTGTATGCATGAGATGTAACATGGTTTGTCATATATGACATTTGCGTGGATGTCTCAGAATGCTTGTGAAGTAGAACTTGAGTAAATACACACTCTAACTCCATCAAGGAGAACTGACCATGAACCTTGAACAATGGGCATGTAAGATAAGGTCTGGATCTCAAACAGGCTTCAGGTTTCTGAGTGAAACTAGAGATATGGATTTTAAAGTGAATGTTTTGTCGATTGATACATTTTCTTTTTTTTAAGATACCATAGATTTTTGGAACCAATGGTGACATCAAATTTAAAACAAACAATCAGTTGGCAGTATTCTGTTGCCTCTGGAATGATTTCAGGATTTTGAATCACCTTTGATGTATAAACTTGGGGAAAAGGGCATCAGGATTGAAGAAAGTCATGCTGTCTGAAATTCATGAAGCATTTAATGAATCAAACTGTTTTGGTGTCCAGTGAGTATACATGAGCCCTAAATATTGCAAGATATAGACTCATGGATGTTCCAACATGAACTTTGATAAATGAAAACATGTATGTTGTAAGTAAAGCATTCTTTGACTAGTTCCTATTTTCTAAGTTCTGAAAGAGTAATGACATAAAACGACATATCAAAATGTCATAATTGTACATTAATGTAGACCTGTTTGTTACATTAGTCTTTGTAAGGCTTATATCCATGTTTGAAGTAACATGACTTTGACCTCGATCATGGGAGCAATTTTATCAACAAAAATATTATTTGGTTGTTGATATTACCCTGTATATTACAGTGACTATTGACGGAATACTTAAAGTACATTCCATGCAAAGGCTGTGTCATCAGTCTTAATGTTTATTGAGTTGATTTAGCTGGTGTGCAAAGGTTAAGAATAAAGGCTTGTTCAGATATAAGGTGACACCGCAACAAATCAACGCAACAAATCAACGCAACAAATCAACGCAACAAATCCCTGCAACAAATCCCTGCAACAAATCAACGCAACAAATCCCTGCAACAAATTACCACAACAAATCACCGCAACAAAGCCCCATAACAATTTTTTTAATAGTGTTCAGATATGGCGTGACAACACCCCCCCCCCCCCCCCCCACCTATGTTAATAATGTGCATTAATGCTTCAACTCTCAAATAAAAGAGAGTTTTTCAGAAGCTGCGCTGACAAACTCATGACAACATATTTTGCGCTAACTTTGTGCTAAATTTGATTGGTCCACAGCTTTTTGCAGCCAGGCAACAACAAAATATCTCCTGCCTTGGCGGCATTTTTTTTTGTCGCCTGATACCCCATTGACGTACACTAAAAATGTTGTGAGGATTTGTTACGGCGATTCGTCTCCTCATAGCTGAACAAGCCTTAAGATTACTTTAATTTTGATACATTGCCTAATTAACCATTTCAATGCTCCCTTCACTAGATCCCTCTATGTACAACTGTACTTGTACTGATACTGATCAGCTTTAAAAATAGATTAGGGAGATCACTATTTACACATCCTTAGGATATTGACGTCAGCCTTGTGGAATTTGCTATTTATGCTATTTTAGATGGCTTAGTATCACAGTTACATAATTTGTATATTTTTTGTTGTTGTTCTTTTGAAGGAAAGTATTACTAATCGACCAAATGAAGGTAATTTTAGCAGATTTCTTCCTGATTTTAACTGTATATGGATTCATCATGTATGTTATTTATAAAGGGCACACACTTGACGTTGATCTGACGTCATGTGGGGGAAGGTGGGGGGGGGGGTCTCTTTATTTTTAGTTCTTTTTCGTAATAACTAATTATTTGATGAAGTAGTCCTAAATATAATTTTTGGCTTCATTCCTGCAGATAGTGATGCATCTTTGTTAAAGGGATTCTTAGACATTTTAAGTGTTCTTGGAAGTACATGTATCTAAGAGCAAATGAAAACATTTCTGATAGATTTCAGATCAATATAATCAATGTTAAATGTGGAAATTATGTCCATTACCAATTTAAATAGGAATAACAGGATCTACTTCTCTAAAACTAACCAAATGTCTTATATACTTTATGCTATTTAGTGCTCTGCAGCTCCTTCACAAGCCAAATTAAAATAGAATTAAAAACTAGCCTCTGGGCCCCTCAGGAAGGCATGCAGATTGAACCCCCAGTTAAACAGAGGTAACTGCACTTGTCTTGGGATCTAGTGTGGGCTGCACTGGGGCCACAAGGATTTTTTACTTTTTTCCCTGACGAGCAGGGCAGGCAGGATCTGTGGGCTGCCACTTTCAGGTCTTTTTATCAGCCTGGGGACCATCATGGACTATGCCACCATCTTGGCAATGGTGCAGTCAGAGTTTCGCTTAGAGTTGATCTTACCACTTTGAGGCAATGTCCTAAGATCTCTTTGCTCTTTCTTGGCCATAAGTGTAGAAATTATGCCTCTTCTGCGAAAGAAGGTAGTTGATAGAGCTCGGGGAAATACTGCATGACCCTAAACTTAAAGAGGATAAAGTTACCTTTGTAGTCAAAATATCATTCAGGATGGAGACCATTTCATCCATTCCCCCATTTGTGGCTCATACGATGGGATGTGTCAATAGACTTGAAGAGTGAGGGACTTCTGCACTTCTTCAGATACAAGGCCTCCCTTGGGCTGAAGCCAGCTACTAGGCTGTGTGACAGCATTCATATGAAAGCAGGGGATTCAGTTCTTCTACTCCAATGACCAGATCCTGTTAATTTGGTCTCCAGAACTCCTGGTCCACCACCTGAGGTGGGTCATCATGCTAGTCCAGAGCCCTGGATTTTTAAAAATCTGAGCTAACCCCAATTCTGTTTTACTTAAGAGTGGCTATAGAGTGCCCAGCTTGCTTTTTCCAGCCCAGAGAGGATGGAGAGGATAATGACTGGTGGCTCTAGCAAAGGTTTGCCCCCCCAGTTCTTGGGGTTCATGGGGTTCCTGGCGAGCCTAGTAGACATGCTTCTGAAGCTCTGAGTGCACTGCAGCTTCATTTCCTTGGGTTTATTGACTTGATATTGGCCCTTCTCATATTTCTGACTCAATTCCACCAATTGTCTGATGGCTCCTTTGTCAGTGGAGCCAGCACCCATTTCTGATTCAGGGCAGTAATACTTGCTCTCAACTATTTTAAAGCCAGGATCCATTACCAGATAGTACTAGCCCAGATGAACAACATCGCAATGGCTGTACATTCAAGTAGCAGGTCGCCATCATCAAAGTGAATGGTTAACCCTCAGGTCTTGGTGAGAGTTAACTAGGTCTTCAGTCCCCTAGAGGCATACCTGTTTGCCTTGTCTCTCCACTGCCAACTTGTACTGTTGTTGAGTGTGGGACCTATGACTTGGAGGGTAGATGCCTTCTTTACCGGGGGGGGGGGGGGGGTGGGGGGTCTCGAGGGGATATGCTTTCCCTCCAATCAATCTCATTCCCAGGGTCCTCAAGATCATCCTAGAGGGCCAAGCATTACTGGTGTTAGTTGCCTCCTGGTGGCCCGAGGGACTTTGGTTTCTAAATCTTGTTGAGCTGCTGACAGTTCTACCAAAATTGCTTCGCCAACCCCTGTCAGAATATCTCAACCATCAACCCTTCCTGCTCAGCCTGATTGCCTGGGTATTGTCAGGGATGCAGTTCATCAAGAAGGGCCTTTCTGAGAGAGCTGCAGAGTTCTTGGCCAGAAGTCACATAGAATCTAAGAGGGAAGCCTACAATTCCCATTTGGCTGGATTCATCAGATGGTGCGAGGAACACTTCGTCAATCCCCTAACTGCCTTTCCGAGTGCATTAGCGAATGTTCCGTTTTCTCTGTGGCAGTATTCCATGAAGAGTTTCTGGTCAGGTCTGATATTTCTTATGCTCTGGCATACACTGACCTGGCAAGGACTTTTTTCCTCCAATGTCATTCAGTCGATAGACTCTTTCCAGTGTGGAGTCTTCTAGGGATCCTCAGGGTCCTGTTTGAGCCCCTAGCTAATGTCTCATTTGGTAATCTCACCATCAAGACAGCTTTCTTGATGGCCCTTTCTTGATGCATCAGGCCCTATTTAATGGGACCTCAGATTGTTATTACCTCGTACCTCAAGGATGTCCAAGCCTCAGAAATTATCTTTTTACAGATAGCTCTGTTGGCAGCAGTGTCTCTTTTTTTTGTAAACTTACCCCTGTGGAGAAGGTTGCCTGACACCTTCCTAATTCTGTGTTCATCCAAGATAGGTAGGTAGTTTTATAGAAGTAGATCGGGAGAATCACATGTGATTCTTTATGTGCAAGATAAAAGCACAGACCTACCTGTCTTTGTTCCCTCTGGCCATCTTGCAGCCTTACTATGCAGTAGTCCTGAGAACTCTGGTGGTTTGTGTGGCATATCTGGAGGACAGATTTTCCCCTTCACAGTGAATGGGAAGTGAGCCATCAGTGATGTGTGCAAGTTAGTCTTTAATTCTGTTTTAATCTGGCTCTGTTTAGGAGCGATGTAGTGCTGAATAGTGTATGGTATAGGACAGCTGTGTAGTTTTAACTCATAGATAAGAGACTCCTGATTCTCCAGATTTCTTTACATACATATACCTTACTGGGGCTGTGAAATGTTTTTTGGAGTGGGGGGCTGACACCAAACAGGTAGGGTCCAGGGGATGAAGCCCACCTGAAACCCTTAGGTTTTATGGTTTTGGGAACCTATGAGCAATTTAAATATAAAGTCTTATAATTTATAGCTTTTTTTCTTTTTGAAAAAATATTTATCCAATAGGGCACATTCTGTTCAGAAAGTTCATGAAGTTTCATAATTTTTTTTTTCCTCGAGACTCACAGCTAAATTGACAAACATATTAAACAATTTGGTTTAACCTGCTGCATCAGTCCAACGATAGGTTAGTCTCACAGAATCAGTATGCTTGTCAATCTTTAAAAAAAAAATATAATAATAATACCGGTTCTTGGTTCTTTTATAGCACATAACACATTGCAAAAGCATGTCCCTATGGGCTAAAAAAGAAAGAAAGAAAGAAAAAATACCAGTACTTCTCACCTACATGCATATCCAACCTGTATTTTTTATTTGCCCACAGTTATAAGAAATTCCTGTCTGCATGTGCATGTACAGTATATCTTATGTTAATTGTGAATTATTTCTGATTTTATATATTCGATACAAACTATTTATTTTATACATTTGATATGCAGGTGTTCATTGTAAATGATTAACCATTTGTAATATATGTTGCAAGCTGAGAATCGAAATCTAGTCCATTGTATAAAAGTTAAGAACATCCTGACTTTCAGTTTCATCATAGTGCTCAGACCTGTAAGTGTGTCTGTAACACAAGAAATGGCTAGATTGCATTAGTTGAGTTATCATTTGAGGCACTATATTTCGATGTTATTTGTTGTCGGTTCAAAATAGATCTTTGTAATTAAGTAAGTTTACACCCATGCATTCTTTCTATTCTGCTCAGTGGGGAATATTAGGCAAGGAGAGAAATGCAGAGAAATTGTTCAATGAAATCCTCATTGCAATGGCTCCTCTGCAGGATAATTCTTTGTCTTCAGTATGACATGTCAGAGCACCTTCAGTAGGTGCATACTAATTGACAGGTGTAAAGTACCTGACCTCTAGAATACAAGTATCTATCAATTGGGAATGGGACCAATAATTAACTAATGAAATATTGTCATCTGCCCTGCCTTCCTTTACAATATTCTCCAACCAATAATATATCTTGCATTAGATAATTAAATATTTTTATATGAAATATTCCTCCCTAAATGAATATCTGGCAAAGAAATACATGTGCATGCATTCTTACAATTGTTAAGAACTCATTTTAAAATTTATTTTTGTGTTGTGATGTATTTTGCAGATTATTCAAGTCATTCAGGTACTTTGCACTGCTGTGTATTTGAATTGATAATGAGCTGATGTTTGATGCTAGCTTATTTTGAATCTTCATTTTAGGTTCATTTCATTCTGTATAAGTATCCTGTCATTCTATACCTGTTTTTTAAAACTTTAATTTTGATGTGTGTCATTGTAGTGTCTTATCCTTTTTTTCTGTACATTCTCTGTACATTCAGACAGGAGTTTTAGGATTTCAGCCAAGTGCCCTCTGCTGGTAGCAAGCAGATATCCTCTCTTTCTCGCCGGGCAACGGAGGGGAAGGAGGTATGATGTGATGGCTAACGAAGGAACGAGTCTTGTTATATATAACCTCTGCAACCCTAACCTCTCATGGCATGCCTTTATATATAGAAACCTGTTATATTTGACTTTGAAATTTCTTTTGTTTTTGTTGAAATCTCAGTCTGCCTGCTGCTAACACGAATCATCCGCATGGGTTCTACACCATGAATCTCTCTCTCTCTTGATTCATAATGCATTCAACAAAGCATTTAGAATTATAGAAAGTGCCTGGTGTGATTTGCATTTCAGTCCTACCTAATGACGTTGATGTATGTGCATGAGTGCACTCAGCACCAGTTGATAGTCAGCAGTGGGGACTACGTTACTAATTATGTAGCATGAACTTGCTGCTGTAATCCATTAAGAGGGAGGTCTACATGTATATTTCAATGACAAGTGAATTGACATCAAATTTGGAAGGGAACCTGATTGATGAAATTCAAGGTTTCAACATTTTATGATCATGATGCAAGTTATGATTATGAAATGATTGATGAACTGTGAATTCTTGATTCATTATAGCACATATTAATGATGATAACATCTAAATTCATTGTTAGTATATTCTTCATATAGAGAATATGTGTAATAACCGTATTACATGTATGTTTTCCTGTGGAAGTTTTTAATTGATCAAAAAGGAAATCATACATTGGACTGGTGCAATTGTACTGTTGTATGCATGTCTGTATGTAATAAACAGCCCTGATATCAATTTTACACAGCGGAGGGCTATTTAGAAAACAAAACAAAGTGAATTAATCATGTTTTAATTATTTGATAGTGATGTATTTAGCATGTTAAGATTGCACAGCATGACAAATATCATTTGATAATTTTAACATGAGTGAAACAAACAAAAAAATGTCACTAAAGCAAATTCATGTAAAAAAAAAAAAAGAAAAAAGAGAAGAAAAAACAAGGCTATACTGGAACTGTGAAAATTTTATTAATGTGAAAGTAATATGCTTAAACATGTATCTTCTCTCTCTCTCTCTCATATGCTTATGGCTGTTTCATTCGTAAAAATATTGTTATTATTTGTTTTGAAGTGGATGAAATTTCCTGACAGAATAAAAACAGTTTAAAATTCAAAAGGGATTCACCCTTTTCTAATTTTTTTCATTCACATCCACTGGTCTATGCATAGATTTATTTTCAAAATGCACTATGAATGTAATTTTTATTTAATGTGCTCCTCTACAAAGCAACATTTCAAAATGGTAATTAACATTGTCTCAAAGAGGTAAAATGTTACTGAAGAGTTAAAGAGTTATTATTTGAATGAAACTATTTGTTTGTGATTAATATTAACATTGATTTGCAAGAAACAATTTTATTTCATTACCTTGTATACTTTGTTGTTGTTGTTGTTACATATCATCCTATGTTTCATCATACTGTTTGCATGCATCTTCATATGAAACATTGATCATGCTTGTGTATCTTGTTAATCTGTTGAGATCATTAACCCATTGAATGCTATGCCCAAGGTAATTCAGGCTTGGGTCTATGGAAAATGTGTGTTATACCTAACATGTTCATATACTTTGTTTACCTTGTTTGAGTTGCTATTTGTTAATACCATGTAGATAATTCAGTTTTTAAGAGCCCAAAGGGTTTTAACTAAATCACTTTGTACAATAAATGCCCTTTTGGCTTTGAGTTGATTACAATATAACTAAAAAGATTCACACTTTTTTTTTTTTACTAATTATTTGTTCATTGTGCTCGCAAATTTTTATAAAATATCAAGTGGAAAACCGATTCTTACATCAGTATTTGAAAAGTACTGAGTACTGAAATTAATTTGCATATATATTCTGAAGTTGGTCTTTGGTTTTCATCAAATTTTCACTTGATTATAAGTAATACACTCTCAGAAAAATTATCAGGTTGGTTAAAATATGTGCCGACCAACTGTTGATTTAAAAAAATTGTATGTACAACATATGGGGATTTTTTTTTTTAACCAACAGTTGGTCGGTGCATATTTTAACCAACCTAATGATTTTTAACCAACTTTTCTGAGAGTGTAGGTGCATTCCTATTGCCCTTTCAATACACTTTATAAATTTTCAGCCCTACTGAAAGCTCTTCTTATTCTACAGATGAATGAGTATAATGTCCCATTAGCTTCTTTGATTATTAAAGCCCCCCCTTTTTTTAACTCTAATTTTTTTACGCAGTTTCACGCAGTAGCCCTTTCTCACGCTTAGTCGCGAAAATAGATTTAGAGATAATCGCATTTTTAAAAACATCTCTTTTTGAAACAGTGATTTCAAGGTCTATTTAATGCAATTTTAGGAAGAAAATTAGACAGTAAGAAAGTACAGATTCTTTTCATCCTGGATAGTATAAAGTTAGTTTCATTTATCATTTTGTTTTATATGTTATAAGCCTGTAAAAAAGTGGTAGAGTGGTACAGTTTGTGAAAACGAAAATTGCACTGTGCCCTGTTAAGGCACAAATATGTAGCTTACAATAATCTGTCACATGCTGTCATGCAGCCCAAGTAGCGCGTATGGGTTTTTATGTTTTCACAAACCATCCCATTTAGGATAATGTGGCGCGCGCTGCTCTGTAATCTCTTAACGCGCAAATATGTACAGTACATTAATCTGTCATGCACAGTTAAAGGTAGCCCACAATAAGCCACAACGGGATAGTTAGTGCAACCAAAAAAATTCATGTGGCTCACATTTTTTTATCCCGGTGATGTCATCGATGACGTAAGGAGTCACAATCATATTCTAAAATTTGCTGAAGTTGAAGATATCATTATGGACATCTTAAATGCGAGTAAAACTCAAAATTGAAAATTTCGATAATTTTGGTGAAAAGGGTTACTTTGTGAAACCGGTGATGACATGTACCCTGTGCTCTGATTTATGAAGCATGTGAAGATTACATCATTTATTGTATACAATAAATGATGTAATCTTCACATGCTTCATAAATATATATGGTTTACTGCATCATTTCAAGTTGGAATGAGAGTTCAGTATTTCCTTGCATCTATACATATAGGTTGTGCAATAGAGATAAATTGATGCAAAGCTCTGCTGAATAGAGGGGTATAAGGATTTGAAGCAGGGCAATAAATTTAATGTCAGCACTTTTCCTGGTAGCATGCTTATATCGCTGGGTAATGTGCCATATATCTGTAATGAACTGTTGACCAAGCATTCATCTGTTAATAGTGTTGGTTGAATTTTTTTCATGCAGAGCAATAATGCTATTTTTCATTCATGTACATAAAGCTTGTATAGTTATTCATAGGTACTCTGCTTTGTGTACATAAAGTATCATGTACGCCTTCATATACTGGAAACAGAATGGGAAAATCTGGTCTGTAGCATTAGATTCCCACTGGTACTGCGTATAGCTGCATTGTTGATTCAACACAACATGGCCATTGTGTAACACACCTTTTTTTAAACCTTATGATTCAAGGAAACTTATTGCTACCAAGCACTTCCTTGTACATTTTGGAGTAAAAGAACTATATTATTTAAACTAAAGCACTCTGAAAAACAAGAACACTTTTTTTTTTTACAATTTTAGAGAATCAGGAAGTGCACAGAGACAGACTTGATATGCACTTTGCAAATAGCATATCATGATATTTAGCCTGCCAAGAATTTTATTCTATTTATGTTTTCCTTAATTTGATGAACTCTAGAAATTAGATAAGCAGTCTAGATTGGCAGGAGCAACCAGCATGCAGTTTTTTAAAGATTCTTTTTATGATGCACTTGTCTATAAGAGAATAAAACATATTGTGGGAGAAGGGGGAGGGGTAGGGAGAGATGGGTTGAATACATGAAAAATAATGTTTGAATAAGCCTTTATGTAGATGATTGCAGAGGTTGCGCATATGTACTTTTGAGTTTTGATGTGGACTACAAATACTCAATTTAATTCGACTCACAAATGAATTCAGGGACTCACTTATTGAAATCAAATAAATGAAACTCTGGATATGTAGCTGCCAATCACTTATAGTTTGATTCTGTGGCAAAAGACTGCTACCTTAATGAGAGTTTAGCAATTGCTGCTGTCACCGTCTCTATTGAGACAAGGTTGGAAGGTGACCCGTGGAATTGGCTTGAAAATTAGGAGGAAATCAGACAGAATAGAAGCTCAATAGATTGTATGGTGTGTAAACAAATCAGAGGTACCCAGGATAGCATGCTCCACTGATTGTCAATTTCTTCTTTCTTTTTTTTCATCACCCTTTTCCTTCTTTTTTTTTTTTGTGAGTGTACTGAGGGACGGTGTTAATTTGATGTGAATTCAGGGGAAAAATTTGAGGCAGGGACTCAATTATGACTCCCACTTGTTTGCAAGGTAGCAGTTTGTGCTGCAGACCCTGCCCCCTGCTATCTCTTGCATATTCCAACCTGCTTATAGTTCCTAATACTAGGATTCCTGTACTGTGTGAATGATTAATGTCTTATTTCATTTCAAATATCTTAGGAAATGAATTTGTACCACAGTTTTAAGAAATAAAAATAAGTAAAAGTGAAATGAATCTAAAGACCTTGACAAATAATGCAAGATAGACATATTTCATGTGGGCCAGCTTCTATTAGAGATAAGGAACATAAACTCCACTACCACCAAGATAGCTTGTTTATAGATTATTTACTGTCTGTGCAATACAAATAGTTTCATCAAGTAATGCAGAGTCCTTTTTAGTTAGGCTCCTGAAATAATTATCCATTTCATATGCATATGGTTATCTGGTTCATGACCAGAACTGTGGGAGTTAATATAAAATGCTGAAAATGTTCTCGGGAATTTCCCTGAATTGTTCAGTGCAATTGATGACATGTGCATCATGACATTTAGAAAAAGTTAGCTTCATGAATCTGACATGATTTACAAATCATTCATGTCATTTTAACCTCGAACAAGTCTTCAGAGGGCTGTTTTCTCACCAGGCTGTTATAGATTTGTCCCAGCTGCATGGATGATGCTACAGGAACCATAGATCATAAAAATCCAATAGTGAAAGTTGTTTTTAGTCAAAGCTACTGATTTATTTACAAGTTGATAGGTAATTTAGAGGGGCTGATATTTTTAGTCATACGTTTTAATAGATCCAACGCTTTGGTATCTGCCCACTGGCAAGTTATATATAAAATGTTTGCGACTCTGTTCAGCTATCTGGAGCATGTTCTAATTAAAGATTTGACAGGTAGTGGGAAGGAAGAGAGAGATATTAGAATTAGATCATGGCAGTCTGAAGAGATGTAGTCAAGTGGATAAGAGGTCCTCTTTATGATCCTCAGCACTCCACCCATCTTCACATTTATACCTATGGTAGTAGTACATAGATAACTTGAACCTGGAGGTGTACGGATCATGTTGCAACTCACTCGACACAGAATAGTACATGTGGGACCAACGGAATGATACTAATAGTATGAATTACTCAAAACTCAAATGATGCATACTAATAGTATGAATTACTCAAAACTCAAATGATGCATTGGCATTATGTGAGATGTTCCATTTGATAGGCTTTGATAAATACAAGAGAATACAACCTGCAAGAGAAAGAGGGGGAAAATAGGAAAGGGTTTGATATTGGAGTAGAAAAAAAGTGATACAAATGAACATTGAAGTGTTTATACTCTGTTGCAGAGAATTTTTCTTTTCCTCATTTGTGATCATACATACAGAGTAATGCTTGCTCATCACATTGAATTTGAATAATCGCTTGGGTCGCTACCTCATACTGGACCCCAACCAGTGATTTAACCATTCTAGCCACAGCATGACGTAGTTGTCTCTTGTGATAAAAACATGTGCATGCTCAATAACAAACTTTTCGCGGAATGACAGTATCATATCATATTACCTTTAGTGGATTGACAAGCAGGAGAATGTTTCCTGAACCTTAACTTCAAGTGCTCTGGCTTTCTTTGACGTTTTCATGGATGTTGCAAACTACTCTCATTCCTTTCTTCGACTGTTTAAGTCCTTAGTTTGAAGGAATGCATCGCTATTAAAGATACTATATTACAGGGCCCACATTCATAAAAAAAACCTTGTAGTGTAATAGTATAACAGTATAATATTATGGTATAATAGTACCAAAAAATCTTATTGTATAATAGTGCATTATAGCATAAAAAAGCTTTGAATATGAATATGAAAAGGCTGTCTGAAGTATGCTCTTATTTACATCTAGATTTGAAACCAAATAGTAAAGGGATCATTGTAATTAGTGTAAAACTTGCTATCTGCTTTGCAGAGGTGTCAACTAGTCTTTGGAATTTTGATACTGTAATCAGGCATAGCACACCTTCCAATGAGCAAGACACCTCTTGTTGCATAAGGGAAGTTATAAAGTGTGCACAATTCTCTAGGCTTTTGCTTGCTAATGATATGAGTAAAGAAGATGAATTGTATAGTCGAGGACATTATGGAGTGTAAATTTTATTGCTGCAAGTCAGTCTGCTTTGAGCATTAGATTTCAAGTACATTGGTGCCTTACAAATCATTGTTTTTACGAACTGGGGATTCCGTATGTGGTGCGCAGAAATGTGAAATGGAGGAAAACGCAATTATAGATATGTGTTCTTAAATAAAAGGACTTTGCTTTCTCTGTATAATTTCATGTATCGATATATACATTAAAAGAAAACTTCTGACTTTAATTTCAAAATGGGGTATACTACCATGTACATAGCTACAAAATAAGGAAGCACTGGCCATTCAAAATGATTTCGACGGTTCATAGAAATGTTTTTCTAACATGCGTATCTGCGCACATGCGGGGATTCGTCAGGTCGTAAAAACAATGATGAAATATTACATATTATTATTATTATTGTTATGAAAAAATCTGATACATCCATTCATAACATCTCAAATGCTTGTCACTTCTTAATCTTACTCTCCACGTACGTACATAACTTAGCAGCATTGTATCAATTAGCTATTCATTGCATGTACTTGCATCAAAATGGAACATTAATCTCCTGTGTGATTAGAAGCAAATTGGTTTCCATCACTGCTCCGCTATGAACTCCACCATGTCCATCATAGTAGTGCCTTCCCCCTTTACAGAGCCCCATGCTTCAGATCAGACCATTGTGGCCTTCGTGTTGAACTCTAGGCCGCCCGCCTGCATCACTTTGTTTTAAAGGCTGAACCAGCCCCTACTGACCTTCTGGATATTCTAAATATTAGCTTTCCTTCTTTCACTGCTCTGAGGTTCATGGGGGGGGGGGGGGGGTAGGAGCTAAGAGTAGAGGTGAACGTGTCTCACATCAACTCTGGTGCATGCAGGGTAGATATGCACAGAGTGGTACAGGAGACAGAATAACGATTGAGCCTTGAGTGAAGCAAAAAAGTGCCTCTCCCAGGCTCATATTATCAAGAGCACATGTGCAACACAGATAGTTAGACCATTAGATGTATGCCTTTATGTCTGCCGAGTATCTGTAATTAGATAACACCCATATTTATCGGCAGACCATGACCGAGTTGGGGTTTTTTCCATGTAAGCTTGCATTTTAGTAGCAAGTATGCCTGTGCTTGTTCCAAGGCTGGAAGGCCCAGACTTAGACATCTTTAAAGAGACCAGTTAATATACAACATTTGAGACTGTCCTTATTGTTGTAGAGAAAAGGAATTGGAAATGGGGGCAGTAGTCTTGTGAAGAAGTATCCTTAAACCTTGAGACCTGTCTTTTTTATCCTTGCTGAAGAGTCCATACATCAGTGATTCATTGCCATATTACTTGGGCAAGGTGAATGATATAATAAGTTACTACATCTATCATGAATTTGTTAGGTATTCTTCATTCCTCAAGTCCAGGGACTAGTCATATGTTTAAACACTTTTTATAAGTTCACATCTCATGCTGATTACAGTTACTACTCACCCTGTTGGTTCTTTGAAGGAACTCCTGCTGCCAAGGGAAAGGAATTCCTGTAATAAAGTAATTCTGTATAGCTGTCATGTCTGACCCTAGAATTAGTCCCTGTAAACCATTCTGCAAATAGAATTGTTTATTATGCTCATGGAGGATAAAAATTTACTTTTTTCCCCTTTCTATAAGTTAAGAATATTTCATCGAACTGTGAGAGACGTGTCTCCCCATGTTCTAAGCCAAACTGATGAATAATTTAACTACTTTCATGACCACATGAAGACTTTAGGAAGTTCTTTTAAGTAAGCATGTCTGCTTTAGAAGTAGACCATAATAGGAGAGGTCAGCAGCTGTATACCCTGTCAATCTAGGGCCTCTCCAACCCCACCAAGAGAAAGAGAGAGAGAGAATTCAAGATTTGGTCAAGCTGCATCTTTTCCTTACTCTGATGGCTATTGACTGTGTGACCAGTATAACTGACATTAATCAGTGGCAATGCTAAGCCCCTAGCAAGATTTAGGTCTGGATATACTATGGCAGGTAATAAATGACAGAGATGGGGATAGATTCGATGTCCAAAAAAAATCTCATTCAGAAGGGGCAGGTGTTTTGATTGAGACGGTGAATAATTATGTATGTTCTTAGAATCTTGACCTCACAACTTGAATTTTATTTATCTTTGTGTGTGGAAGAAGCACAGCATCATTGGGGTGATAAAATCTTGTATCTCAAATTTTGGTGAAAATCACTTTTTCTAAAATTAATCTCCAGGGCCGGTATTCAGTTCAGTACTTCAGTCAATAATAGTATTTTTCTTAGATTTTTACTTAAATAAAATACTTAGCAAACTTTGGTATTCTTCTTAATATTTTGGCTAAGTATTTTACTCTAAATGCAAGACACCCACCTGCACATTGACAATATGACGTCCCACTGCTTATCAGTAAGAATTTGGGCTTAAAGTTGGCTTACTAAAGTAAAATTCAAAGTATTGAATTGAATACGACTTAAGCAAATTTCTTAGCCAAGTAGAATACTTAGTAAAAGTTTTACTTAATCCAAGTATTGAATTGAATACAGGCCCTTATAAATTGGTCGTGATGTCCCGTCCAAATCGCAGCTCTCTTACCCCCATATGAAGCCACCATGGTATGTCAAAGGGAAGGCAATCCCATGCTTATAGTGTTTTGGCAGCCATGTTTTTTCACTCTCTTGAACATTTGATTTTTTAAAAACAAGGTTTTGTCGCCCCACCAACTTTATGTTTCATTTAATAGTATAATGAAAGTTAGCTTCTGTCTGTAATACTGTGATTAACTCGTTGAGTGCTAAGTGCAAGATTACGAAAAATTGCTTGATCTGGAAACTTGTATTTTAGCCTAGCTACTAAACACAGAGGCACATATGATGATTACAATCCATATTTCAAACAAGTGAATTAATATGTCATAGGAGAAAATTTGAGTTATGTGAACAAAAATAAAACCACCAAAATCAAATTTTGGACATCATACACATTAACAGTTACACTGAGTACAATAACAAAGCCTTCTTAAATTCTTTAGTGGTAAAGTGTGGCATTTATGTATGATGGATTATGAGATTGTATGTTGCATTAGATATAAGACTGATTCATTTTTATTTACTTTCAATGGCCCATGAATATTTCCCATTTTGATTTGATTATTCATTGGCACTTGATTTATGCTCTTCTGTGGCAATTCAATAAAAAAAAAAAGACCTGCTCATTCATGCATTAACGTATCTAATATTTCTCCGGAAAGCATTACTTTGAGGATTATGATACTTCGTCTTCCGCATTACACTGCTAGTATTGAATCAAATGCAATTTAACAATTCTCTGGGATATGCTTTGAACAGAAAGTGCATTAATAGATTTTAGAGAGTAAGAAATTTGTATAAAGGGAGAAGAAGAAAATTAGAGGAAGAAACAGAAAGTGTGTTAAAGATTTTAGAGAGTAAGAAATTTGTATAAAGGGAGAAGAGAAAATTAGAGGAAGGAGCAGAAAGTGTGTTAAAGATTTTAGAGAGTAAGAAATTTGTATAAAGGAAGAAGAAGAAAATTAGAGGAAGAAACAGAAAGTGTGTTATAGATTTTAAAGAGTAAGAAATTTGTATAAAGGGAGAAGAAGAAAATTAGAAGAAGAAACAGAAATGGTGTTATAGATTTTAGAGAGTAAGAAATTTGTATAAAGGGAGAAGAAGAAAATTAGAGGGGGAAAAAATGATATGAGTGATCCCCCTTGAAACATGGATGCAGTAATGTCCTTGTGCTGAATCAGGTTGACTGTATAAATACTCGTCCTTTCGCATCTCTCATCTTTGACATTTCAATGGTTTTATTAGCTCTCTGAGTTAGCCCTCGTCTCGTTGCATTCAATTTATGCTGGGAAATGGGATGTCATTTTTGAACAAGGAAGACTAAGTGAAAGTACTTAAATAGCCATCCATCATTTCAGGGATTGTGTGATAGGAATTCTGCACATTTGCCTGTCTGGTCGTTAGTTTGATTATATTGATCTCTTTAAATACTTTTTTACTTGATATCATCAGGATGGCAATTACACCATAGATTAGATTATCTCTGTAATTGAATTAAATCTTAGTACATGCTGCAACCTGAACCAAACTCATATGTTCTTTGGGAAACTAAATTTGTTGCATTTTCCTAACTCATACCTCTTCATATACATTTAGAAGAAATAATTTGTTGTATTTAAATGTTAACTTCTACCTTTCGATTTTCATATGATACCATTTAGAAATAAGCTAAATCTTTTTCATGTATTGCATATTAAAGAAACTTTTAGGCACTCTTTAAACATGTTGGAATGCCATGATGCTTGCACCACTATGCTAAAACAAAAGGGTTAAAATCCAGGACTTCCCCGATGCTATAGGGGACTTATGTGGAAAAATTGACCTTTCTATTCAGATTTCATGAATTGCAGATTAAGTCCCATGGAATGGATAAAGCAGGCTTACGTCATGCAGGTACACGTAGGTTGTTAGCACGTAGATGTAAGTTTGACTTGAAAATCTCTTACTTTTAAGTCTTGTTCAGGTATGAAGCAGCAACTTCCTGTGGTAAAGCCAAGCTTTTTTTTTTTTTTTTTAATGTGTGTAAATGAATGGTATATGAAGATGTGGACCAATCAAATTCTTATGAAGTTAGCTTAACATATGACGTCAAGAGTCTATATACGCAGCTTTTGGGAAAACTTTCTTTTACTTGAGCATGAACTATTGACACATTAATGTGCATCTCTCATTATAAGTGGTCTGGTAAATAAAACCAACTAGGGATTTCCACTGGGAGTGAGGGGGGGGGGGGGGGGAGTGATGCTGAAATGCTGGATATATAAATGAGCCTTTATTTAACAGTGAGAGGAGTGAGAGGAGATGATATTTGTCAAATATACTTGTAAGAAAAACTAAATATTGGCTTCTCCAAGGGGGTATTGTTATTGCAAGTGTCAGTTTCCTCATTTGTGTGATTTAAGTTCAGGTAAGACTGTCAACTTTATATGATAATTGTGTAAACACTTCCAGTTTATAATGTAATGTTTGGGATGAAATAATTCTAGACTTCCTCATATTATGTACAGTGACAGAGGGCTGTATTAAGCCTGATCTTGGTTATATTTGATATTTTCACTGCTTTTGTTTGTAATAGTTTTGATCATGAAATAGATCTCCTTCTCTGGCTCTGATAATATCCTGGCATCGGTAGGAATGTGACATCCTGGTCAGTATAGCAGGTCAGACAAAATGAGGAAATTGATTGAAAACTGATACCGTTTGATGCATGGGGTCACTCTTGTATTCTGGATGCAGCCTGCCACCCTCCTACGCATAGCCAGGAGCAAGTCAAACATGTAAGAAACCCTGGCTTGTCTTCTGTCATACCAGTCGCCTTTCTCTCATCCTGTATTGGAGTGTGATCTTGTCTTAAAGGCTTTGTGGTTTGGTCTTCATGAATAATCCAGCCTCAGGTGTACAGTTTGGTTTGAATGTGTCCAGAGACTTCAAACTTGACTGAATCTTATTTGAAAGTTCCAAGAAACACAATTATATGCTGTTCAAGTATGTCATCAATGTGGATTTGTTGCGAAAGTGTACTCAGATCTTTGAGGCATGTATTTATTCAGTTATTCTAGTTTCAGTTAAAAATATTGTACTCTTTGCATGGTCTCTGATACCTGAATGGGCATTCTGTATCTTGTATTTTACTGATAAATCCCTTGGCAAGCAGTTACTGCCATTTCTGATGCAAAGAGTTTCAGAAAAAACACCTTTTTTCCCTGTGTAATCCATTGTGTTGATCACCAGATACTGCGGGAATACTTCAGCCATTTTTATGTCCTATCACGTCCCTCCATTTTTCCATGTGCCTCTCCTGATTCCTTGTCTGCCTTCAGTTTTATTTCACACTTCTATTGCCTCATTTTATTTCCCTGTGCCCCCACAACGCCCCCTCCATCTCTCAGTCTCTTCTTCTCCCGATATATCTTCATCTTTTCATGCTCTCTTGATTTTCTCATGGTCTCAAAAAGATGTACCTTCACTTTTGAGATGAATCTGGAAAAAGGTGTATTTGTATTAGATTGTAGTGACTGTGAGTTAATAGAAGAAGACGTTACTCTGATTATTCTGCCATGATTGGTGATATAATAAAAGGTTTGTCTAGGTTGAAGATGATAAGAGGATTTTAATGAAGATTGTGCATTTCTCATGCACGTTTCTCCCTTTGAGTGTTTTCATGGTAGAGGTTTGTTGTGGAAACCAAAGCTTACAAAATATTGTAGATTTATCCAATAGAATGGGAACAAGGTAGAATAGATGCCAGAGACATGATATGTTTGTTGATACATTTTTTATCTTTATTTTTGAGGAATACTGTACAGTGTATTGATTTTGATATTCTATTTCATGAAAATATTACCTCTAAATATTTCTATTGATGTTGAAATGTAATGATGCTCAACTAGAAAGTACTTGAAATATGAAATATGATTGATTTTAAGAGAGGTGGCACTTTTATACAGCTATCTACTGTATACACAGATGAAAAGGAATAGCTTATAGAGTAGCATCAAATGGCAAGGAACAGGAAAATATTCTAGTAGTGAGAAGGACAACTGTCTTGAATCGTGTGGAGAGGAAGTTGTGAATAGCAAGCATGTAGAATAGTGACTGAGGGACTCTCTATAGTTTGATCGATTATATATTTTGTATTATTCCTGTGTTGTTCATGCCAGCATGAATAGGGAGAGAGCAATTACAGCTCGTTCCTCTCCCCATATTTTTTCTCTCTCTTTCTCTCTCTTCCCCTTACTTTCTCTTCTTTCTCCTGATCCCTTGTTCTGTACTCCTCTATCTTCACCCTCCCTGTGTGCTGTAGACACTTCACGTCCTCCTTGGCTCGCCTTTCACTTCTTTTCTCTCTCTTCTTTTTATCACTGTGTTCTCTCCATCTTCATCTCATCTCTGTACTGTACAGATACATGTATATCATTCTTTTCTTCTTTTCCATTATCCTTCTCTCTTACCATTTTTCCTCTTTACCTTTCCATCTTCAGTTCCTCTCTTCATTATACCATCTCTTTCTCCCATCTCTCCCTTCGCCTCCCTACCCATCTCCCCTTCTTTATTTCTTCTTCTTCCTCGTACTCTCTCAGTGGAAGGCATCTCGAGCAAGCTGCACAATGTCGGACACTATATTTATCTTAATGGCAGGTGAATTTTAGTGTAAATGGGGAGTAATAGTGGTATGACTGATTGGAAAAGGTGGAAATACTGCTCCCAAATGAAGATTGCCTTTTGCAGATGTTAAATAAGACCCTGAAAGAGAAAGAAAAAGGATAGAGATATGCAACTATTAAACCAATGGACTTTTAAAAAATCACACCGCTTTTTCTTGTCTGCTGTTCTGGAAGCAATTTTATAGCTAGTAAAAGAGCCTAGCCTCCCCCCCCCCCCTCGCGGGTTTTTATCAAAGATATCTTCAATTCATCAGCAAATGGAAGTAACTTCACTTTTTCAGGCATTATTTTTCAAGTTTTTCCGGGGGGGGGGGATGCCCCCTGAAAATTCAAAATCCCCTTTTTTCAGGCTAGGATTTTAGATTGACTAGTACTATGCATTTTTCTTATTTTTTGATTGAAAAATTTTCCAGAAATTGCACCCAAAGTGTGCACCAGATCGTTCATTTGCAATTTTCGTAATGTAAAAGCTACCTCTTGTTGGAGCACTTTCCCCTTGGTCATTTTAAAGAGTAATTCATCATTTGACCATTAATTATTTTCATCTCTTGTTTGCTGAAGTCTCCTCTTGAGGAAATATATTAATTGTAATTAGAATTAACCAAATAATGAGTCACATTAGGCCAAGTAAATGCATCATGGTAGTTTGGGATTAAATTCTAAGAAAGTTAATAAACAGGGTATTAGGGTATCTGGGCACCCCCACTGTCTACTGTCTAAGTTAAAAGGACATATGAATTTTATAAGAGACCTGTAGAAGATAGAGAGATACATGTAGGTTGATATTGTGTGAGTCACTGGAGCTGAGTCACAGTTTAAATCAATATGTCAGTATTTGGCAACTGATGAAAAGCCATGTCAGCATGTTCAAATTGGCAACACCAAATTGTGTCAAGACTGTGTGAAATTATTGATCATTGAAGCACAGCTTATTTACACTTAATTTCATGTTTGCAGAAATGCATTCAAGCTTGGTCTTTGCCTGTGGATGTTTTCATGCCTTTTTTTTCAAAGATATGTCATGAATGACATGAAAAAGGAAATTTGAAATTATGCCAAGTACGACACTTCAAGGCAGAGAATCAGATTTGAACATAATATGCATTTATTATTACTCTGTGCATTATGTCAACTTTTGAATCCTGTGGTAATTGGTTATTAGTGAATTGTAATCTGTTCTTCTATAAAAAAATTCCCTTTTTCATAGATGCAATATTCTGTAGAAGCTTTAATGAAGAAAATCTGAGGAGTACTCCGGGATGTAATATTGTAATATTTCCCAATTACTGATGTAACATCATCTGTGTTCTTGATTAAGTCTGTGGCTATACACCCTTGTTACAGGTACTTAAGTGCTGATGGTTACTTATTGAAGCAGATATTATGTTACTACTTGTGGTTACTGATGAAAGATTCAGCAAATTTGGAGAATAAAGATTTATGATGCCCATTAGCCCATTAGGAGAATAATAATATTTGCTTGACAGCGTAATGTATCAAATGAGACAGAGAATTCAGTGATCTGGTGGAACATTGTGAAAATCAAACTTTTGAGGACATATACTTTGTACAATCAAAAGTCACCTATGGACCTATCCAAAAAATCCAGATATATCCACCTGTGTTTGCATGTTTGTGTTATTGGTCTTTTTGTTGACAAGTTCATACTGAGAACGGCTTTGATCCTAATACAAGGAATGCCCCATTCAATTTTGATAGCAATTTCTGTGAAGTGCCATAATATACCTTACGAAGATTTGTATAAGTTGACTTGGTTTACCTCCCATGTTTGCTGAACTTGTGAATGTTAGTCCCTCTGAAAGGCAATCTGTCGCTGCCTCTGTGCAGTTCTTGTATAAATGAGCATGGTGCCCCCCAAATGGCTAGGCTTTCACCAAGAAGATCTGAAAATCTGTAGCTTGGTGCTTTTTTCCTGTCTTATCTTGTGGGGTGTCTTCACATCTTCACCGGATAACCCTCTTCAGAAAGAGAGAGAGAGAGAGAAAAAGAGAGAATGATGAATGTTTAGATATTGAAGCTACCGATTAACATCTAATGAAACAAAAACCAGTCTGGTGTTAAATACGAGACTTCATCCCCTCTCTGAGCTCATTGCCAGACAGGGGTTTGGAGCACATGGGCCCCAAAGGAATGAAAAATGCCCCCAAATGCATCCTTGAAAATATATTGGGAATTACAGTGTTATTTCGCTTTTTCTACTCTGTTTATGGGTAGTTTATGATTAAGAACAGAGACGGTGAGAATGACGTCAAATACCTTTAAGTGAGGGTGACGAGACTTAATCGATTTTTTTGACACGTTCTATTAGCTAATTTACACGCTCTCAAGAGACTTGTGCAGACATTTCCATTCTCTTAATTGTTTAAATTTGTCTGCTTGCCTGCATTAAGCTAAAGCACTGGTGTCGATGACTGGAAGTTAAAATGATTGATTTGAAAACATAGGGAGGATGATGTTGAAAAGGCATGACCCCACCCCTCTTCCCCTTGGATTGGGGCTTAAGTTTAATTAAACTGTGTGTACTAAATAAAATGACCTATGTCCAGCAAGCATTCATCCATGGAGTGGCCGTTTTCAGGGGTCACATCCTCCAGGGAGTCTAATTTCATTATATCAGGAATGCAAGAAAGAGAAGCCAAGCCCGTAATGAGATTTAGGAACAACCCAAGGTCATCCCAGGGTTTATTTAGGCTCCGACTCCTGTAAGGCAATCCTTCAACTTTCGAGAGGATTTGGAAATATTAATGGTGGGTTTGTGGACTCCTTGGAGATCCCTTGCAATGAAGTTGAAGAATGTCTTCCCTTAGTTAAGTTGAGTTTGATCATGGCGGAGGGTCTCTGACATGTTACAAACATCACTGCCAGTTCCTGTCTGGGGAGTTTTCTAGGGGTGTTCTTGTTGTTTCGAAGAGGGTTGCGAAGGAATTTCGTAAATTCATACGAAATCTTTCCAGATAGTCAGTGAGAAAATTATCAATGCAATTTCAGCTTTCTTACTTCATGATAATGATGGATTTGTTCTTGCGAATCTGGTAGGATTTTTCATTTATTTTTCTTTGATCATTTTAGGTTGGTGCTTTGTAGTACTGACAAAAAATTTGATCCTGCAAGAATTTTTTTTTTTGGATAGAAAAATTGATGAGGGGGTGGGGAGATAAAGCTACATTAAACAGTGTATTTCTTCCAGCCATACCCACTGCTCATCTCTAACATACATGTTGAATCATTTACAAACAATGCCTTTTGTTAGATAATCTCTGTGTTGATCCTGTGTTCCCCTCCCCCTGTTTATGCATACTTGGTTATACACGCATGAATGCTCTGTATTATATCAATGTAGATCAGGTATGTCTGATTTTGTTTTTTTGTAAATGTAGTATACTAGGTCTTATGAATAAAAAACACACAAATCAAATTATATCCCTCCATTTGCATTTCCAGTCAATGAAACTAACTGGGACAAAGCGGAACTAATATGAAGCATTAATGGGGCAGTGTTGAATGAACCTAGATTTTTTTCCATTCTTAGGTGAGCGGAAACCTATGCATAATATGGTAAAAATTTCATTGCTCTATTTAGGTAAATTAAAGCTTCACCTGGTAGATGGCTTGATTACATATAAATTATTGCCAGTAATTCTTGTAATAGCTGTTTATGAATTATTTGGAGAATTTATTCCTCTACGTACAGTTTTTATTCAATTACAGACTGATTAGTGCATTGCTTCTTAAACATGTAATATTTGAGTTCCTTAGTAATTATGAAACATGTTGAGTAATGTTCAGTAATTGCAACTACACTTGTTTGAATCTAGCTTTTATTTTCATTATCATAAGGCCAGATAAGCCATCGCATTGTAATGCATTGCAGGGTACATGCTTAGCTTTGGAAAATGCCTTACATTGCTCCCCACTGTGGCGAGAATGCATTAATAACTTAATATCCTTCATGCAAGTCGCTATATTTAGCGCTTTGTTGGGCGGTCTTAGAATGTGTAATCTTTCAGTTCAGGAAAGCAATGTGCTTTTGAAAGAAATAATTCAATGTAATGCCTTTCCGAGTTAAGTTTTTGCCACATTGCATTCAAAGCTCATTTGGGTTCATTTAATCACTGACGTATGTTAATTAATTGGAATAAAAGGCAAATTTAGTCTTATCCTGCCATTGCCTCATAATTTGAAGGATTTAATTCATATACACGCAAGCGTATGACGTTAACAGTTTTTAGTTACTCCAATTAACACTCTATATTCTGCTAGGTTTGAGGTTGAAAAATAAAGGGCAACGATTAATTACAGCAAGAGACATGAGAAAAATGGGTCTTTATATAACATTCTGATAAGCCTTTTTTGCCATGTAGATTAATGATTTTTCAAAGAATGTCTTATCTACTTCATCGCATTCATAATCTCTACATTGTACATGTATTTTTCATAATTAGATGGCAGTCTATTTTTATCTCTGGGAGATGAAATCTTATAGGCTGAAAAACAAAAATGTCAGGAAAAATTTTTCATAAGATATTTTCAGATGGCAGGTGGTGAATTTGAAGCTGATCGAGAAAGAAGAAAGGGAATTATCAATGGGTATTGAATTTGAGACAAGAATGAACTTTCTGAATAGATGTCTTAGAATCAAAAGCATCACGGAGGAAAGACTCCCTCAGCTGACCCTGTCTATCACTCACCCACACCCTCTTACCCTGAGAAACGAGCGGAGGAATTGGGTTTGGGAAAACTGATATGCTGTGCATGGGAAGGCATTGGTGGCTAGAGTTCTACCTTCCCTTGAAATCTGTATGTATTTATTACTACCGCAATATTACCACCGCCACCTCCTCCATACCAAACGAAACAAGACGTAGTAGTGATCGTGGGCACACAGCCTATACATCAATGCATTCCCGTAGAGAACATCAGCATTGACACACACTCACAGACATCACACACACATACATACACACACACACGCCCACACAGTGCATTCAAGAGCACACAGACTCTGCTGATGCTTGCCATGCATGCAAGCATCGTCTTCGATTTTCCCCTATGCATGGAGGGCTGTGAGGAGAGAAGAGGGGTCCATTAGCTATGCGTGTGACGCACAGCTTAGCCCACACGTGCCGCCACTCTTTTACCCCCAGAGAAAGGGAGAGCACGGAGAAAGGGCGCACAACCGGACTTGGCTACGGATGTGGATAGATGGGGATAGCGTGTAGTGATATGGATGCAAATAATACCGTGTGTTCCTCATCTCCCATGGCCTAACTCTACCCCTTCATTATTGGTAGTCGTATTCTCATAGTGTTTTATTGATCCTGCATATATCTTGGTGGATATAACTCACTCTTCATCTTCTGCTTGCACGGGATATTCTCAGAATTCGCTTCTTCGATCTTTGTGTGACATATTCTTTGCAATAACTATCAGCAGCCCCTACTTCGTGGATTTTAACGAGGATCAAAACCTGTATCATAAAGCCTCTTCTCCTCAACAAGTTAACATCGAGAACTCTTGGCCAAACTTGTTTTTCCGAACACCCAAGAATACATTGTTTCTCGCAGCTGACTACAAATGAACGTCGGTGACTAATCTGTGAGATTTTGTAGAGGGATTCGGTGGGCTAATTATGAGGTGTTGTCTGGAGACGTTAGTAAGCCAAGAATACGTAAGTAAAAGTCAAACTATTGTCACCTTGAAGATTGCTGTTTAAGTTGTGAGTTACGTAGGAGCAGCAGATGATGTCACAAGTGTGTAGGATCTTAAATTCCCAATATAATCTACTTCTTTCCAAAATAAGGATAGACATGATATTTGGTTAATTCTTTTTATGATAATCCCTCAAAGTAGCATATATATTTAAAGGATACTGCTTTTTGTATTAGTGTCAATCAAAAAGGGTTTTGTCTTTTAATTTTTCTTGTGAAGCTCTGATTTATTTTGTTACTGCAGTAGTCTGCATTCATCTTTCACCCACCTCGGGTGATTTGTAGATGACAATTTTTTTTACATATACTCTCGAACATTTCAATAAAACATGCTGGATATTCAAAGAGAATAGTTTTCCTTCGTTAGTGCTAGAATAATTACTTTCAACCCAAGGACACTCTTCTTGACAATGACATCCCATCCCCAAGTCTTCATGCATAATGTAACCCAACATTTTTTCTTACATTGTATACATTATCTTACACTACTGAGCATAGATTGAAATTAAGGCATGTACACTTAATAGTAAAATTTTGTGCTTTAGATCCTTCCCCCCTTTTTTTTATTTCCCAATTTTTTAGGATAGTGTGCAGTTGTACTCCGAGAAACTTTGCAACTAAAATCTACTTACACAGTCACTGGTATTTTTTCAAAACATTCTTCAAAACTTTTATTCAAAAAGAGGGGTTAAATGTCCAGTTGATGTTGCAACTCTAAAGGCTGATATCTTTGAGTTGCAGGGCATTGTATCTAATTCCTCTGGCAACAGCTGAAGCAGAACAGTTCAGAAATATATTTCGTAATTCATTTGTGCATGTAAGTAGCATAATATTCAGGTTCTTAAATAATATGTGAACCACAGTATGCTTCTTGTCGTCCTGAAGCCAAAAAATCCACCAAGTTTTTAAGAGTAAACATGTCTTGTTTTGGCACTTTTTAAAATGTTTGTTTTAAGTATGGTTAAGAGAACATAAAATCACACTGCAAGGAACTTTCATTTTCACGGGTTGTTGTTTCACTGCTATTTGGGGCAAACATAACAGTTGTAGTAATGTGTCAAATCGATGCCATGCACCAGTAGGCGTGGATTCATAATGCAAAGAAGAGTGTAATGCAGGTTTACTGGGCGTACTCTCAAAGGAATATCAAATCTTGCTTTCCACATTGAGTCACCTTACCTGATTCTCTGACTTGAGGCTCGTTCCAATATAAAGAGGGAAACTCCCACAGTTTTTAACTGTTCACCGGTGGCACAGTAAACCATTCTACCTGTGGTAATGAATGCGCATTAACACGTCAATGCTCAAATAAAAGAGAGTTTTGCTAAAATGTACACAGACAAACTCATGACATCATATTTTGCGCTAACTTTTTAATAATTTGATTGGTCCACAGCTTTTTGCCACTAAGTTGCAATAACTGTTATAAGCTACTGAAATCCTTGCATCTGATTGGGTGAGAGTAAATTTCTCATAGAAATATGGCAATTGTTACTGATGACAAGTTTTATGAAACAGGCCCTAACTTCCGCTGACAGACATACAGACATTAATCTACAAATGTATATCCTATATTAAGTTTATGCTATTATGGGTATCGAACTCTAATGAATACATTCTTTCCGATTTAGGCATATTTATGGTTCTCAAATATATCTCTATGAATCCATCAGATAATTCAAAATATACCTTTTTATATCACAATACTACTATTGAAATGCAGGTGTATCATGCTTTCATTCATCATTTGAAAAGATTCTAAATCTTAGATAGTGTATTCCATGCTGTAAAAGCATTATTTGCCAAGATCAAAGCTGCCGCCTCTTCCATACTCATTTCAAAGTCTTCCTTTCTGAAATGAAGAAATTCCATATAATAAAAAGTGACATCTCGCAAATGCATCCAGACCGTACAGCCCATGTAGAGCATTGCCCACAACATGCAGTCAGGCATTACTTGTTGATAGAATGTGTACACTCTCTTAGCATACATAATGCATGACAGCGTGGAAGCAGAGAAACGCAAACACAATCAATCTTTTGATTATCAAGGCAGCCTAGGAGATGTGAGCAAGAAAAGCAGATGGAGAGTAGAGGGGAGAAGAAAGAAGAGAAGAGAAGAGAAGAGAAGAGAGGGGAGTGGAAACTTATTTGTCTTGGCTTATTGTGTGCTTTCATTCATTAGATGTGTAATGTTTTATAATGTATATGTTATGAGGAGAAGATTTGTAGGGATGGTTATGAAAAGAAACAACAGAAGCAAGATGGTGGGGGGGGGGGCATAGGTGCCAGAACTCGAGAACAGACAGTGCATGTTGGAGAGGCCATTAATTTTTAAGTGTACATTGGTCTTCTGCTCCCCCTCCCCCTGCAGTATCTGCTTTCAGCTTTCTGGTGCCGGGGGGGGGGGGGGGGGGGGGGGGGGGGGGGGGAAGAAATGAGGGAGAAACCACTTTATAGGATGTGAAAACAAGAAGTAATAGAAATAAAAATGAAACCTGTATGGAATGAATGAGAGAAAGAGATAGAGAAAGAAAGGACTACAGAGAAAGGTGAACTATTTCCATGCAAGAGAATGATAGATGTTGTATAAGGTGCAAGTGTAAGAAAGTGATAGGTGGATAAAGGCTAGGCTAGAGCACTCAAAGATATTAGGAGAATGGTTTGACATGCATGTATGCAGAAAGGAGGAGACTTGTGGCAAAATGAAGTATAAAGAAAGCACAATGCGAGGATGTAGGACAAGTTATCTAAGGTTTCTTGGGTTGCATTTCATATCGTAGATATAGTACAGAGCTTCTTAATTTTCCTGCAGGGAGAAATGTGGGGAGTCAGACAAAACCACTGAACATTGAAGCGACAGGTGTATTATTCCTCCTCTCACAAAGTGTGTTAAGATGTTACACATTTGCAGCTAAAAATCATAAGGTCTGTATCCTTACTGTAAGCAGGACATTTTATTGACATATTTTTTACTATTCTCTATTTTGTTTTTAATTATTGTATAAGTTTCTCTTTCCCATTAACTTCAGCAGTGACTTGGAAACTTGTGTCACTGTACTTATTAAGATTGTCCATTGCCAAAGATCATTTTCCCAGCAAAGTTAGACCTTGTTCATTACCACTTTTCAGTAGTATCTTGACGAAATGCTTTTACTTTGCACTCCATCAAGTCCCACTTATGTATTTTATGCTGGTTCATGAATAAGTGAGATAGGGTACATGCTTACCCATGTCAGGTTCTGAAAGGATGATGGGGAAATGTGCGCGGATTGCATGTAAACGGGGATTATAAAGAGCATATTTACCAAGGGGTTTTCCCTTCTATTTAAATATTGTATAAATGAACTTGCTGAATCCATTTTAAAGCACCACTAGCATTCTTATTCTCTTCGTGAATTTTACATGGAAATCTTTGAATTTTAGAAGTAGATGAATAGATTGTTAGCCTGAACATCGTCAGACTGTCATATAATGCAACATAGTCATTGTTGAGTCATGGCATCATGTTTTCTCTTCCTGTGCTGGTTTGTTTTATTTTGTCTGTTTGTTTGTTAGTTGTTTTTTTGTTTTTGTTTTTTTGGAGGGGGGGAATTATAATTGCTTTACTGCTTAGAAAAGAATAAAATCGGTTCGTGAGAGACTTGCTGGAGCATACATTTGATCAGATGTGAATGCTGATTACTTAAACCTTTCACAAGCCAGAAATATGTGAATTTCCCATATTTATGTGTTTTGGCCTAATGATACTGATTTATAGTTTTGGTAAATAGAGCATGAAATATCATTAGCATTCATGAGGTTAATTTTTCAGTATATAACCAGTATAAAAGTGCATGTGAAAAGGATTATGACATACCTTGCATGTGACCTTAATCAGGAGTAGATATGAAGCTACTGAGCATCAGCAAATCTGACATTTAAAAAAAGAATGTGTGAATGCATAATATTATTAAAGGTTGGTATCAGTTAATATATATTTTTTAGTATTGATGTTTGCATATATTATATAAGTAAACTGTGATGCTCATATCAGGAAATCGACTATTTTTTTTCTTTCTTTCAATATAGTATTACATAAGTTTAGTTTTTTTTTCTAAGTTGAAGTATTAGTATTGATTGATGCAAAGCTCCCATTCTCCACTTTGATTCTCTAATTCAGGTAAAGTAGGGCCCAGACACCTTGGATACAAGATTAAAATTAGACATCCGGGGCCGTATTCAATTCATTGTGCGGAATTAGTATTTTGCTGCGTATTTTACTTAGCATTTCACTCGACTAAGTAAATGGCTTAACTCGTAATCACATCATTCTTCAGATGATGAGCATTTTGCTTTGGCAGACTGACGTTAAGGCAAAATAATTAATGATAACCACTGTGATGTCATAAAGTCCGGTCAAAATGATGCACAGTAAACATGTTGCACTGTATGCAGGGTTATAAAATTTACCTGTTCGCAATATCATGACTGCATTCATTTGTGAAAACTATACATGCCAGCCAATCAGACTTCCAAAGTCTGCCATGTTGCTGTCTTAGACGTAGGGTAAAATACATGAGTCATATATTCAATTAAATACCAAAGTTGGCTAAGTATTTTAATTCAGCTGAACACTGCGTAAAATACTTGAAATTCTAATATGAGTATCTAATTCAATACCGACTCTGGGAATTAGCATCATGAGACAATATGAATAACTGTGTTGGTGATTAACCTGAAATTGAACTTGAATGAGTAGGCAGATGATGAAAGCACTTGCTATAAACCTATATATCAAAATGTAAGGGAACTTAAGGTTTATGTCATCTCATTAATGTCAGTGGATGGAGTGCTTTAGATGAGGTACTTGTTGCCAAAAGGTCTTGACCGCAACTTTGGGCTGTATACTGTATTCTAAACACCTATACATCTGCATGTCCATGTACAGTCTTAGTCAGTTCCTAGCACTGTACTTACGTTGTTCTGTAGATGGGACGTGCATGTACCACACCACGTAGTTTTAATGGATGATTCTTTGTCATTTGATACATGATCTACATAATAAAATCTTGGCACAGACCTGCAGCTGCCATGTTTGTTCAAAATATCCATGCCCTGACCTAGACACTGGATACAAACAATATACTTACATTGTACCAAGGGGAAACACCCTTTATCATCTACTAGTAATGTGAGAAGATTGGTCAGCAGTGCATGAATTCATGTCTACAACTGGCAAGGAATGTGTTTCCCACCAAGCGCCTGCCAAGATAGTATGCTATTCCGTAACTCAGATGAGTCAGTGTATTGATAATTTTTACCAGGGAATTTGTCTCATTCCTCTTTAGATGGATTTCATGTATGGATAGAACCCATGGGCACGGTTATGAGACAAACTGTCAAGAACTAGCATGCATTTAATGCAGGTTATTTGGTGTTCATATCAAAGTTACCTAGCTGTCCAGGTATTCCATGCATTAAAATACCAGCAGTGGGTTAAGGGTGTTACAAGGTTGTGCCATTGAATGAGAATGGGATCAGCATGTTGCCTTGTAGAGGAGGAGCAGGATAAGGGATTATATTAAATGCGACAGCCATTATGGAAAACAGTGCTTCACTTCACCGTCTTCCTCTGCACTAAAACATAGTTGGAGAGTCAGTGACACAGAGCATGATCGTTAGTGACAGATGGACAGTTGAGGAATTTCGAAAGTTCAGTGACCTGTAGAAAACAAGATATTTGGTGGGGAGAACAATATTATTTTTCTTTGTGAAGATCATCACTGAAGGAGCTAAAATTTGAAATTTGGTTGCCATGGTCATGTACTAAGATTAGAATCTGTAAAATATGTTCATTATACAGTTCCATTATATGACTTACTCTTTCACATTGAAGCATTTAAGTACGTATGCATTTCTTTTCTAGTGAAACTACTGACATAATAGGAATGTACTTATTATCCTTGCAGTTTGCAGCAAATTTACTTGAGTTGCCTATAAAATCTACTGCATGACATTTACACCAACATGTATTAGATGTTATAAGATCAAGGTAAGTTTAAGAGATTGTAGTTGCAGTCTCTTCTCAAGACTACTGCCTCTCAGAGATTTTTAGTGCAGGGATTATTCGTAATCATGTTTTTTTATTTTGGTATTGGTAACCTGAGTAAACGTAAAATGTGTGTGGCCTAGCTGTTGTTTCTGATGTCTGTTCACTCTTCATGAACTACATGGAAGTTGGCAATTCTAAATGGGAGCGAATGTGAAATAGAATCTGGGGAAGCTGCCTGCATGTAGCATCAATATGTGATTAAATCAGATCACATCTTATATTACATGAGACACCCTACATACTGTGGATGAGCAGAGAAACCCTGTAGTGATAGCTTGTAATTATACAACAAGCAATGAGGCAAGGAACGTGAGGCATGAATCCACTCCAAATGTCAACCCAAGCACAGACCCCTTGTATAAAAACGATCTATCACCACTCATCCACATTCATTGCATTAGTCTGTTTAGAGTCGGTGTGCTTCCTAAAGTTGGCTTTCCAATTTAAATCTGCAATCCTAATATTTGTTTGAAACGAACAAAATCATCATAACAATCTAAAGCATTTCAGTGGTTGAAAGCTGTTTCCAGTAATTCAGTCTTAAATGGGACTCAGTTTAATACAATATTCATTGTCAAGTGAATGGAATGGAAAAGGCACTCAACTAGAAAATTTCATAACCAAGATGTCCACATCCATTACCGTCTAGACCCATTCGTCAAAGCCATGATGCAATAATAAGGCTATTTCATATTAGCATGATGACCAGTTTGCCTCTCGGATGCAGATGGTTAATAGAGACAGGGCGGACCTTTTTCCGTAGGACGTGTGATGGTATTCCTGATCTGCCATAGACTTGGATGCATGCAAACATTGGCTAGACACATTATGTCACATGACCTTATTGGCTTGCAGACAGGCTGTGCTGCTGTAGATATATTTAGGTTGTTAGATTTTACATTTGATATATCTTGGAATCCTACATAGATTTCATTTCATACAAAGTCATTTAGCTTCTTCTTGAAGAAGAATGTGAATTTGTTTGACACTTTTCTGTCCTCTTGTTATGATATGCCAATTATCTCTTTAATAGCATTTGCCCATTATATGATATTGCTTTATAAATCAATACATTTTACTGTCAGCATGCTTTATCTGTCTCTTATTCTTTTCTTTTGTAGACAAGATATAAAACATAAAAAAGTTCCAGAACGAGATTACTTTAAATTGAAATTTCATATTCTTAAGTGACACGAATTGCCTTACCATCTGTTTGAGTATTTAATAAAAATAACTCATCTAATGAACTCTGATTTTATTGGTGTATTTTCTTCTCCATCATCTTTGAAGATTCTGCTTCCTCTCTTAATGTTGTGGTTAGCATTGTACTAAACCCTCTTGTCTCGATGTCTGTTTGAAACTCTTCAGTAAAGAATATTATTTTGCCATTAGGTAGGTGTTTATGAAAGGTGTTGAAGAGGGGGAAATCCCTACGTGTTCTGATTTGTGTGGTATATCTATTAAGGTAATTACTGTTGACAGTTTTACTGGCAGTATTTTCAAGAGGAGGCGAAGAAGGTGTAGGAGAGTACACATTTGAGCAAAAGCTGTGCTCACATATTGCTTGGACGAGAAGGTTTAAAGCAACTCAAATCTACTAGTATTTGTTGCGCAGAAAAAAAGTATATTTTCATGTTGACTCTGAATCTCAGAAGTCATCTCTTTGCCTTATTACATTTGATAAAAATAAACATAAATAACAATTGATAAAGTAATACATAAAACCTATAAGCATATCCTCTTTCTCTATTGATTCATTATAGTGAAAAAAATGGCCCTTGATGAACTTTTTAAACCAAAATGAAATGGTCTTCTGAGGATTGATTAGGCAAGGTATAAGAAGGGTATGAAAATATTAACAAAATAAAGTTTAAAATCGTACTTTGTGAGGCCTATCCAAGAATCAGTTTGTGAAGCTTTCGTGTATAATCTACATGTAGTTCATTCTAGTCCCTCATTTCCTTTATTCTGTACGAAGCTTTCATTCTTTTTGATCATAAGAATTCAGAGAGGGCAGGTATCACATTTGTATTGCATTTTTACCTGAAATGTTACTCACCCTGTGGAGAGAAAATCACAAATGTATAAATGGCATTTTAATGAAGTCCACTTGGGCTGAATGGGAGTCGTTTGGGCCCGGCTAATTTCACCAGCGATATGAATTCTTGTTTATCATCACACACGGTGCGTAACTGCATGTCTGGCATCCCAGTATCCTTATTAACTCTGACATTTTGGAGCCCCGAACCCTAGCCACCAACTAATAATGAATCAATTTTGGAAAATTGTATAGAGGCAGTCGATCTAATCCTAGCAATTCATCTAGGCTGGCAACCTGCGCCCTGCCATTTCTGCTGCAAGTGCATGGGCCTTCACTCCACTCCCATTTCCTCTTTCAATTTGGACTGTTAGATAGGACCTCAGATCGCAACATGGCCGCCATCTACATTGCCACATAGCATACCTGGATGGCTTTGAACTCAAACAGGAGTAATCCAACGAGAAAACTGGATCATGCGCTGGAGTTAGATTGTCTGTTTTGGTCTAGAAGCCTGAATGCTTTAGGTCCATCGTTTGCAGTGCAATATCACTTTAAAGTACATGATGATATTGTATTGCATGTCACAAATACAGGGTACAAAACAGAATCACAATTAAACAGCTGTAAGGTTGTAAGGTTGAAAAAGTAACTACAAATATCACATTTCACCGATGCAATTGGCTGCCTATCTACTAAATTTGTACTAAGTTCATACATGTCGTCAAAGATTGGAACTGCTATGACAAAACTAGTTTCAAAACAGTAAAAAGGAAAATCATAGTTGCCATGGCATCTCAATTTTTTTTCTAGATTTTTCCTTTCCTAAAACAGAAACAGTAAGAAATTACATGACTTTAGTAAAAATTGAAAAGAATTCTGTGATAAAGAGTTGGATGTGTCATTACGTGACAAACACTGATAATTCTACCTCTGTAAGAGATTACGTGTATCTAACATAGTATGTTGGATAATCTCTTACAAAATAGTCTTCCATGTAGCTCAAACTCATGGATTACTTTAATAGTCTCACTAATTTTTTTAAGCATTTATGTGCATTCATCTATGTTATCTAATATCTCAATAGTCTTTTTCCAATATTGTTGCTATTGAGGTATATTGAAATGACTGGATGCTATTTAACCCAGTGAATCACCTGTTCATGGTATGAGGGTGTTCCCTCCCCTCCCCCTTTTGTGTTTTGATATATTGCATTTGTTAAGTAAAGATATTCCACATTGAGAACAACTATACTGTAATCATGGAGTGACCTTTGATTAATCATTGTCATACATTATGAAATCATATTTTCTACCTCAATATACGGAATGTTTCTGTTGTCTGTCAAAGATGGTTGGAAGATGACCTGGATGAACTCAATCTTGCAGTAACAGGCATCCTGCATATTTGTATTGTCAATATGAAAGATATGTCCCAAAGTCCATTTATGCACACCTGAAGTAGTTTAGTGTATGAGCTAATGTTTTTATAGGGTGACGTGTGAATTTTACGTCATTCAGATGCTACAGAGTCCACTTTATAAGTTAACCTTTGCCACAGCATATGATGTAAGGGTTACATTTGGAATATTTCTTATGTTATTTTCAGTGCTATATCTTACAGTGTTTTATACCCACAGAACAGAATCAAATATACGTGGGTGTATGAAATCTATGAAATGTATGAAAATTACTGCCTTTTAGTAAGAGTAAAGGATAATACATATTTGCTTAATTTTGTTTTCGTTTGAACATCTGATAATCCCTTACCCTTAATCCTCTCTGCATAAATGTTATTCCCAGAATAAATGATTTTTCCTGTGTCACTTTGTTTGCTTGCCGCCGCAGTGCTGAAACAATTGCCGTAGCAGCTGCAAGAGGCATCTGCTTGTTTGGAGATGATGTATGAACTCAGAGAATATATCTTTCATGGTATTGTAAAGTGGATTTGACCCCCAACCTTTTCACATCTCATGCAGATAGCAGCTGGTTTTGCTAAAAGTACAAGAGCAGGCTTCTGTATACTTTACCAGTCCACTTTAAAGCTCCCATTTCTCCCCTTTCGTTGGTTCTTCCACTCTTCATGTCTTCAGCCTTTCTTTTCCACTCCTTCTCTATGTCTGTCTGTCTACCTCTCTTTTCTCTCTCTCCCTCCCCATCTCTCTCCCTCCCCATCTCTCTCCCTCTCCTCCTCCTCCTCCTCCTCCTCCCCATCCCCATCCCCCTTCCCCTGCCCCTTCCACTCTCTCTCCTCCCTCCCTTCTCTTTGTCTATCTTATCTTACTTCCCTATCCATCTTTTGACTGTCTCTTTGCCCTCCCCCCCCCCCTCCCTCTCTCTCTTTCTGAGACACTCTATACTTTGTATTATCTTCTTGCTGTAAATTTCTTTTTATAGCTTCAGGAGGAAACAAGAATAAGAAATACCATATGTATACTTTGTTTAGACTCGGCTTTAATGCCGAATTGTTCTAGGTTGTTTATTACAGAAATACATCTGCTAACTGTCTCTTTGCCCTCTCTCTCTCTTACACTTTATCAGAGACACACTTTGTTGTGTCTTTCTGTAAACTGCTACTTATACCTTCACTGGGAAAAATAAGATAAGGTTACTCGTGAAGAAATGCAGTGTGTATCTTGTCTGGGCTAGGCTCTGATATCAGATTTTTTCAGGTTGTTTATTACAAAGTGGGCTGAAAACACCATTACAGATCATTTTTATTAATAAATCATATAAGGTCCCTTGTTTATAACTTTTATTTCTTATGCCAGTGCTTTGTCTCCGTGTTGCCACTCAATGTAAGTCTCTGATCCATATTCCAATCCCGTAATCACACCGTTGTATTGATGGATATTTTCTGGTGAATAACATAGCACCCACACTGATTGTATTTAACTTATCTGTGTTAAAGGAGAATGCAACCTTGACATCAATGTGCTTCCAGTGAATAAAGAAGAACAAGAAGAATTAACAGTGAAAGTTTGAGCAAAATCGGATAATCCATTCAAGAGTTATGAACTTTGAAAGTTTAAGTCAATCCTTATTATGGGATCCTTAAATTGGCAACTTTGCCAGGATCTGTGATGTCATCGTGGACAACTCTCCATTCATTTTGTACACAGAATTTGACATTTTCTTTATTTTCAAGAAAAATAAAAATTCTTTTGATTTATTGTTTGAGTACGACATGGCTATATCAATTTTGCAAGCATTTTGGGAAGAATATTGTTGATTAATGACTTGAAATTTGATATAAATCAATTCTTTTGAAAAATTATGTACAAAATGAATGGAGAGTTGTCCACGGTGACATCACGGATGCTGGCAAAGTTGCCAACTCAAGGATCCCCATAATAGGGATTTACTGAAACTTTCAAAATTCATAAATCTTGAGCAGATTGTCCAATTTTGCTCAAACTTTCACTGTTTTCTCTTCTTGATCATCTTTATTCACTAAGAGCACACTGATGGCTGGGTTGCATTCCCCTTTAATGTTTGATGTATGTTTTATGGAGGAGGACTGGTGGTGTTAATTATGTAATTTCATTGTAACAACTTCATGCACATGAGTATTCAGTTATTACAAGGAAGCCTTTTTAATTTTTAGATTAGAAGCCTCAGATTTGATTGAAGTGAAGTGATTGAATCTAAGAAGATCCAGTCAGTTGCAGTTATCCTCTTGTTATTTATTGCGGAGCCATAGTGAATATTAAGCTGAAGTTCAGACAGTGGGGTTGAATTATGAGATGAAGATGCAATGAATTCTGTTTTCATATTCTGCACGGTGAATTTGATGGGGAGTAAAGGAGAGGATACAAATGTAAGTGGAGTGGATGAGTTTTACATAGATTTAAGCCCCCCCCCCCCCATCCAAGAAATTAAAGGATGGAAGAAAACATACACATAATTTTTTAATGAAACATACACAAAATGCACTTTTAGGGAAACTGCAGCAGCTGCAAATTGAGTAAGTAGGTGTATATTGGGAAAGTTTTAGAGAAGTTTTGTATGAAGAAATAAGAGTTCTTTATTAATAACATGCTATGGAAAGGTCACACTGCGGCATAAAATTCCCTTATACATCGGTTGATCCTTTGAAGGCGTCTTAGATGAACAGAGGATTCAAGGGTATTTCACATTGGTATCCTGCACCTTGAGATGACAAAATTTTCTCAACACATCCTTCGTCTATATCATCAACAAGATCTACTTACAGTTGCATCAGGGCTGGTGGTACTTACTGGTGTAATGTCACATTAGATTCATTTGTCGGAATGAATCTTCGCTACCATGTATCAGGAATGCATTAGGTGTAGCTGCGTGCAGACCTGCATGGCACTGTCTCGGCTAGGCTAGGCTAGGCTGGAGGAGAAAAGTCAGGGGTCATACTTCCTCCCGTCTCGCCTCATCTCGTCTTGTCTTGTCATCCCATTCTTTCCAAAGAATGACCCTTGGAGATTGTATTAGAAGATGAAGGAGGAGGAGGAGGTTGATAATGTGAGGGATGTGAATTAGAAGCGTGGATGTTATGTGGGAGACGGGGAAGGGAAAATGGGAGTCGAGAGAAGTTGAAGATGAGGCAAGATGGAGTTGAGAGAATGTTAGGATGAATGGGCGAGGATAGGGTGAATGTGAAGATGGTTAGATGGATGAAGATGTGTGGGAGACTGAGAAAGGAAGATGAAAATAAGATATAAGATGGAGTTGAGAGAAAATGGAGGTTGAGGCAAGATTGTATCAAGAGAACATTAAGATGAAAGGGAGAGGAATAGGATGAAAATAGGATGGATGTGAAGAGGGTTAGATGGATGAAGATGTGTGGGAGACAGAGAAGGGAAGATAGAAATGAGATATAAGATGGAGTCGAGGGAAAGTGGAGTAAAGTGAGAGAGGATAAGGATAGGATGTGTGGGTAGACTGTTAGAAAAAAGAAGATGGAGATGAGAAGGAAGATGGGAGATGAGCAGGAAGAAGAAGCTAAGATGAGGTAAATGGTTAAATTGAAGGGTGGAGATGCTGTGCAGGAGACTGGGAAGGAACATTGAGATGAGGAAAAATTGAGATGAGGAGGAAGAGACTGAGTATGAGATAGATAGATAGAAGGGTGGAGATGCTGTGTGGGAGACTGGGAAGGAACATTGAGATGAGAAGGAGGAGGCTGAGATCAGATAGATGGTTAAATAGAAGGGTGGAGATGTTTAAGAGACAGGGAATGAAGATTGTGATAGGAGAAGATGGTGATGAGAAGGAAGAGGATGAGTATCAGAAAGATAGATAGAAGGGTGGAGATGCTGTGTTGGAGACTGGGAAGGAACAATGAGATGAGAAAAGATGAAGATAAGAAGGAAGAGACTGAGTATCAGATAGGTGGTTAAATACAACTGTAAAAGGGTGGCCATGTTGTGTGGGAGACTGAGAAGGAAGATTGAGATGAGAAGGAGGAGTATCAGACAGATGGTTAAATAGAAGAGTGGAGATATTTGGGAGAAAGGGAAGGAACATTGTGATTAGAGAAGATAGAGATGAGAAGGAAGAGGATGAGATCAGATAGATGATTAGTTAGAAGGGTGGGGATGTTTAGGAGACAGTGAAGGAAGAATGTGATTAGAGAAGATGGAGATGAGAAGGAAGGGGATGAGTAATTGGATGGATGTGAAAGTAGTTAAATCGGTGGAGATGTATGGTTGAAAGTGAGAAGAAAAGACGAAAAGGGGGAAGAGGTGAAGGATCAAATGGATGTGAAGCTGGTTCGAGGGATGTTGATTTTGTGTGGGGTATGGATAATAGAATATGAAGATGGAGATGATACATGAGAAGAGAGAAGGCATCATTATGGTTGCTGAGTTAGTTGGGGGTAGACATTGTGTTTAAAAAGCTGAAGATGGGGGACAGGAGGGAGGAATTCATTAAAAATGTGGAGGAGGGTTTGGGCTACTTGGGGATTATTTTATCATATTTGTGTGTGGAAGAGTTTCAGATTGATATGTAGCCAAAAGCAAGCTCTTCAAAGCTGTATAGTATTGTCTGTTTATGAGAACATCGTATGCATTCATATAATTTAATTCATGTGCTGATGCTCTCTCTCTCTCTCTCTCTCTCTCTCTCTCTTTCTTTCTCTCTCTCTCTTCACTTCAGCAGTTTTAAATCAAATCCTGCTTTTTATGATATGTGTATAATGGGATTATGCATATAAGTCCTTAACTTGCAGAATACCATGCCCGAAACCATGGATATTTAACTCTAAAGTATGCCCATGATATTCGCTCGAGTGGATATTTTAGGCTTGAAACTGCTTTTAAAACTATCATTGCACAAAACACTGAAAATTTTTCAAAAGATCTGTTTCTCTGAAGATGCATACACAGTGTGATATTGAGTGCTCACCCTGGGGTCAAAGATAGCAGAAACTGTATTCTGTATGGCTTTATGGCTTCTCAAATCATGTCTGCAGGAGAAAAGAGTCCACTGAACTGTACTTAATAAATGTGAAGTCATTTCATGGGTTAAAATCCCTCACGCTCCCCATCATTGCTCTCCCATGCTCATACCTATATTAACCCTCAAGCCCAGAAGTAGGGTGAGTGATCAACCACCTTCCCATCTCCGCATGATGAGCTTGTTAACGTACGCCCACACCCTCGGTAGAAGCAGGCTATCAGCCGGACAGAATCCATGGAAAATTATTCTAAGGTTACTTTCTTCTCGTCCAGTCTGATTAGGATCAGGTTTCATAAAAAGTCATCTTCATTTTGTGTTACCCTATTATCATTTTTTCAGATTTAATTGTTTAGTGTTATGTTTATTCACCTTGTCTCAGTCATTTCTTTATTTTATCCGATACCAGAAAAACCAACTTCTTATGCAAAATTAATAAAATAAGGCTTAATAATAACAGTCCCCTGAGATATAGTGGTTCCTGAATCTATGTATGGACCTCTAAAATGCTAAAATCTTAACACTAGTTGAAACATACAGATGAAATTTGAGTCAAATAATGTTCTATGGAGTCCTGAATAAGGGTCACATGTAATGTTACAGAAATGGGAGTTGTAGATAGCTTGCAGGAGTTAGGCACAGGGTTTATTAGGAAAGAAGGATGTGTTAGGAAAGCAGACTATATGTGAGCATGATTTTAATGTCATAAATGCAATAAGGTAGCCATCTGTAAAGTGGATAGGTTTATACTAGAACTTCATGTCAGGTGTTTAGAAGCTTTAGAGTTCACTGTGACCTTTTGTTGGAAGTATGTCAACCTATGGACAGAGACTAACTAGCTTTGGCGCTACATATGATACTACATTTTAACTCTTGTACCAGACGTATATGTACCATTACAATGGTGTAAGGAAGTCATCTCTATATCTTATAATTTATTTGAAAGTAAATTATAAAATTAACACTATAAATAATTTTGGAGATCAGGAAATTTTTTTGTTTTTTGTTTTTGTTTCTTAACTCCCATGATACATATAAGTGTGACAGCTTTTTAGTCCTCAAGGAAAAGAAGACATTTGTAGTAGATGATTGGAATGGAAAAGAACTCCTTAATGTAAATCTGCTACTTTTAAGTCTTCAAAATATACTTGAATATGTATATACATACATGTAGAGTTCAGGGGAAAAATACACGGGGCTCGGGCGAATTTGCCCCCGAAACGCCCAAAAAAGCCCTGGAAAACTTTTTAAAAGCCCCTGAAATTCTCATAGGGTCCAATGTAAACTGTAATACAATGTAAAAAATTTGGGTGGGTGGACTCAAAGAGGAGCCCCAGAAAAAAAAAAAAGAAAATTTTCCCTGGTAGAGTTACTTGAAATTTTCATTGCATAGCAACTAAAATTAAAGCTTGTTATTCCATGGAGCTTTTGTATATGAAGGCATGTTTACCTAATTTGTGTATGATGCATTTATCACATAACATACTTACTAACCTCTCCCCAGTAATTTATCAGTCACATGATGGCCTTATAACTTACATTCATGTTGATTTGACTGTGACCCTGACTTATTAAGTCATCCCTGGGCCTCACTTTACCCCTGGGATGTAATGTGATGTATGATTATTATCTAACTCCTAGCTCTAGTTCATTGATTTTTAATCAAGGTCTGTGACAGCTGGCCAAGGTCATACACTTAAGCTTCATTCACATGTAATGCAGTAACCAGCCTTTGAAAAACCCACTGCTGCAGAATTAATAGAGCATACAGCGCTTCACATTTTTGATTAAGCGGCCTTTTATTCACATAGCTACTTTTTCTCTCCCTCTGCAATTCATCTACAGTATCCATAAGAGTGGATTAATTTTTTTTCCAACAGCTTTAATATATTGTGTCTAAACCTAAAAGAAGCTTTAATCATTTGTTATGTTAGAAGACTACTTCTATCTAATTCATCAAACCTGTACATGGTATTTTCTTTTTATGCATGCTGAGATATACAGCACAAGTGTATCGAAATGGGGATTTGTTTTTTTTTTTTTGGTTTTGCTTCATGTTTGTTGGTTTCATTCGACCTTAACCGTGTGAATTGAACTCTTTCTCTTCATTAAAAAAATTTAAAGTTGTGTTTGTTTTTTTTTCTTGCTGTCAGTAAACCTCTGTCAAACTTATACTCTTAGTTACTGTTTCCGCATTTGCCCAAGCAAAACATGAAGATGTGAAAATTACATTAGGTGGTCATGTTCAACATTGGGTGGTCGTCTGTGTGCTTCAATGCAGAGCCTGAGATACACATCCAATTTTTCTGCTTGACCATAAAACCCTTTGCACAAATGTTGGATAGTAAGTAATGTGATTCTAAGAAAGTTGATTTTTATTTGTTTTGTTATCTGTTTGTTTCTTTATAGGTGAGGTAGTATAGGATTCGGCGATTCTCGATGACGGAGTACGCCAACATGACGGACGAAACGGACGATGCCGCCTTTGGCGTAACCGTAGAAGAGCTGCGACAGTTGATGGAACTCAGGAAAGGGGATGCAATCAACGAAATCAGCGCAAAATATGGGGACGTTTTAGGACTGTGCTCAAAATTAAAAACATCGCCAACACATGGTGAGTTTTTTTGGAGTGATAGGTGTAATGTAAGAAAGGCGTCATGATTTCATTTTCAAATGGATTGCCCTCTTTTGAGAATTCATGTCGTCATTCAATGTATACAGTACTTGTAAATGGGATGGAGTGTAATTTTCCTAATGGACTGTAAAATGGTGATCAAGCATCATCAATTATTCAATATGTAGTGAGATGATGAGCAAGAGCAATCTTGTTTTGGAAAAGGCAAGTGGTGTTGCTACTTTATTCCATGATTTAATGTCAATGTACAAAAATCACAATTTTTCCCACTTTACTGCTCTTTTCTCTGTGCTGAATCCATATGACATGCTATGTACATAATACGTAAAACGAACACAGATGAGTTTGTATCAGAGACTTGATTGATAGTATTGCACATGACCTTTTCATGGCTATACATATGAAACAAGTTGATACCATTGACAATGCTTTTTCAAAGTTCAGTTATGAAGAAGGGAGGGGGGACCAAAACATTGCTTTACTTGTTCAAAATCAATATGTTTCAAATTTGGAAGGTATAAAATTGATTATGGAGTGTGTACACAATTAGTTTCAGTGCAAGTGTAAACTGAATGTCTGGAATGTTTAAAGTTGGACAGGTGTATTGCTTCTCCTGCTTAGAGACTTGGTGTCAGATAATTATCGGACAAGGGAGGGAGGTGGCATGGGTATATTGACTAGGTTTTAATTATATCTCAACTTCCGTGGCGGGTAATATTTGGGCTTTAGGGTCCCAGAGTTACTCGGCAAATATTTGAACAGTATGGTAATGTTGACACATGTCTCTTCGGTTGAATGATACAAATTGTGTTCACTTTTTCCTCATGGGATGGGAGTGTTGAGGGATGGTTGATAGTGGATTGATGGTCTTCACTCTTGCTTGAATTCAATTAAATAGTATAGTAATAGTTTGCACATTCGATAGAAATAATCAATAAGTGATATTCTTTTGCTCGTCTCCAGTATCATCCAATGTTTACACTTTATTTCGTAGCTATAGATGTTTACCGGTATAACTCATTGATTACAGAATGAAAACTGATGTCTGCTTTCTATTTAGACAGTCAAAATAATCCAATTGTTTGAGAACGTTGTAATGAATAGTTTGAACAATGATTCTATAACCACTTCCAAAGAACTTGTTTATCACCTTGTCATCTTTTTCCAAGACTTCTGCATAAGCCCTGATTAATGAAGTTAAATTCTACTTTCTGTTGGAGAAAGGTGTTTTAGCATGTATATCTTGAAATGTCTTGCAAGTAAATACATGTATATGGTTGCATAAGAGTAGTTTTGAAAATGGAAAACAAATGTGCCCCTCTTTTGAATACTGAAAATAGAAATAATCCTGAAGTAGAAGGCCCCCTTTTGGTTTTTAGTTGTGTAGAAACCATGTATACTACTGTCGAGCATTCATGGTTCTGAAAGATCATTCCAATATTCTTCCACCTTGAAGAGGGCAAAGTACTGTTTTCATGAGTTCTGTGTATATCTGTAACATGACCATCTGTTCAATTTAATGCCCTTGTGGATCTGATGAGTACTCTTCATATCATCGTTATCACCCTAGGAGGCCTACCATCCCGTAGTTTCAAGAATTCATTACAGAACAAGAATTCATTACAGAACATGTACGTGTAGTTAGAAACTAGAATATGTTAGAGGGAGAATGTGGATGTTTCCTGGTAGTAATATGTGTATGGGTGTTGCTTTTTGTGAGAAGGGGTTTTTTGCAGAAGTGTATCAATCAGCTATGATTGTTTATGTGACACATTTTGGGCATATCTTAAACCTTAGATCTTAAATGTGTGACCATGAAACATGCATTTTTCCAGAGTTAATTGATTACTTCTCATATATCTGTCTTGATTTATCTTGTCGTATTTAACTGTTGCATTTAGAAAAGTCCCAAATTTGCAACTGTTTCCTGCATGGAAATGTTGTTACTTTGATGGTAAAGGAAGGCATCCTTATACATGTAGATGATGAAAGACTGTGTGAATGACATAAAATTTGAAGTGAATTTTTTTAACAAATGAGTCAAATATGTATCTTTTTATATTATTCCCAGGTATCAATGGCCTTCAGTTCGATATCCAGAGGAGAACAGAATTATACGGGAAGAACCAAATTCCCCCCAAACCCCCTAAATCATTCCTGCAGCTCATGTGGGAGGCAATTCAAGATGCTACCTTGATCATGCTTATGATTGCTGCTGTCATCTCATTGGGACTCTCATTCTTACCAAAGTCTGAACGTAAGTCTACAAATATGCTGTGTTCATGAATAGTTCATATATAGAATGTTTACGTATGTATTCAAATTTATGCACATTTCTCTCCTGAACCCTTGGTTACCAACTATTCAGTTCACCTGTTTTGCATAATGGCATCTGAATAGAAGGAATCTTACTTGCATACATTAGTTGTTGCTATGTCAGACAAACTTTAGCTTTAAGTTGTCAAGGAAAACTTTTGGTTAACAAGTATACATGAATTTAGTAAACAGGGTCCATATTCATGAAACCTTCATAGACCTAGTTGTCAACTAACTGTGTCCTGTCCCCTATGTATTAAGTTGATAACTAGCTTAGTAAGGTTTCATGAATATGGGCCCTGTCTATTACTTAAAGACAATTTACCTATAGTATCATGGCTTGATGCACAAAGTCAAGAAAAAGCAAGGCAACCATTTGTAGATCATCAGAAGTGAAGAATATGTGATTTTGTCGAAAGGTGTGATTTATCATTGTATTTATTATTAATTTGTCTCAGAATGCAAGAAAATGTTCTTGAAATGTTATGGGGGGGAAAAGATGTGAACATACATGTACTGTCAGTAAAAGGGAAATAACAAATAATATCTAGTAGGAGTACATGCCCTGCAAAATACCGAATAATATTTCACAAAGCCATTTTCTGTCGGTGAGAAAAAAAAAATGCCTTGTACTATAGTCATTTTTGTTATGGATATTTAATGAATTTTGAAAATATACATAATGTCCACTATATGACATGTAGATTTAGATTTGAAATTGAATGAGTCAACTAGGAATGCACTTTTATGAATGACATAAATGTGATTTCAAATTGCAAAATGCAATTTAGTACTACTCTCCATAAATCAAATATGTTACATTAGGTGGTAGAATGTTAGAAGTTGAGTGTTATTTTTGTTTTATTGAGTCATAACTACATTTTTCTAAATTGTTAGTGGAAACGGTCTGCACTGTTCACATTTAGGCTTGTATTTAAATTGTGACTTAGGCACAGTAGAAATCAGGAGAGTGAATTTAGTTTTAAGAATTCGCTAGTGATAAATCAATTTTAGAAAGAGTTCATTTTTTTGCAGCTGGACTGGTAAATGACTCTGTGTGAGTTATTTTCATTTTATTTTGAAATGATAGCCACACTTAATTTTGATATGCACCATAGACTTACACCATGTTATGTACTATGATCAAACGTTTACCTAACCAAGTCGTTTACCATCAAGAATGTTGCAGTATAACCTTTGATATTTGGCTGTAAAACTTGATTTTGTTTTCTTCAGTGAATGATTAAACTTGCCAAGATTGAGTTATTGTGCCAATTAAACACCTCCTACAGGCCGTGTTATTTTAGATGCATCATTTGTAATGTGCTTATATCACTTTACATGTAAAAAGGTAGAAGAAGATGTAAGTCTCACCCAAAGATTGATGAACTAGTTTATTGAGGTGCTGCCAAAAAGAATAGATTAGGTGCCTTGGATTTCTTGTCGCATTGATCGTCAGATTGCAATCAATCGTGACCAAATATCCTCTAGCCCAAAGAAAAGGAGACAACTACATAGGTCATGTATTAGACTCCTCTGGCTTCAGTCCCACAAATAGTCTTGTGTGTAGGTCAGGCGTGAGTCAGTGATAACATGATATCCCCTTGGCTTGCTGGTATGCAGGGAGGGTGTTGGATGCTGGAAGATTTATCAATCACTGGTCGCTTACAAGTGATGGCATCTTGAAAGTAACACGCTCCTATCAGCTTACTATTGAAGAAGAAATAATCAGCAGACATAATCACTGTATACCCTGAAGAGAATTCTCAGTTCTACTCACAATCTCTTTTTAGAATTAAGCAGGTTTCTTGGCACTAGGATGGAGAGAGGCTTGAAACAATGGACTGTTTCATTTAAGTTTAGATGAACACTTGTAGTGTTTGAATTTATTGTTGCTTATAGTTTATTGATTGACATAATCTGATTGTAATCATTTTTATTTTTTTGAATTTGTAAAAATGAGGTAATGGAGAAGAATATGTTTCAAAGACACACTGCAAATAATTGCTGCTTTAAGTGATAGGATTTTTTTTTTATCAGATCTCCTTAGAAGTACATATTTCATGTTCAGTTGACTACTGATGTTTAGACTGGTAGTCGCTCTCGATAATCACCATGCGGAGGTTGAGCTCTTAACATATTTAGAGGAGAATATTTTTACTCCATTCATGAAGTGCTTGAATGTCAGGGCTTATTTATTTATTTTTTTGTTAAGATGTAATCAAGCAACCAACTATCTTTGTTGTTATTTCTCATCCCTAGCTGAAGGAGGAGAAGCAACAGCCAGCTGGATAGAAGGAGTAGCCATCTTGGCTGCTGTACTGATTGTTGTCCTGGTAACAGCATTCAACGACTGGTCTAAGGAGCGCCAGTTCCGAGGGTTGCAGAACAAGCTGGAGTCTGAGCATACAATAGCTGTGATTCGAGCAGGAGACGTCGCACAAACAGTAGTCCAGGATATAGTAGTAGGGGATGTATGTCTAGTTAAATATGGTAAGATCATTGTTATCTTTTCTACCATGTACCATGGTATCTCTGTTTCTTGGAGATGCATTGTACTGGTATTAGCTTATTTAGGTTATTGTTTGGTGCATTGGGTCTCTAATGCAAGTATGATTCTAATATTTCTGAACAGCCATCCACACACTGCTTCAGTTTTACAGTTTCAAATTGTAGAATATATTTTCTGATTATTTTTGTTTTCAAGGAGATAATACAGAACAAAAGAAGAATAAAGAGAAATGTAAAAGAAAGTGTTAGGAAATGGAGGAAATTTAGAGGCTTTGTCAAAAGAAAGAAAAGATATAAATATGAATTGTTAAGAAAAAAGAGAAAGAGGGATGGCAGGTGCGGAACTTTTGAGTCAGAATTGTCCCAAACTTGATACTTATAGAGCAAAATAAGAAAGACTAGACAAAAGTATACACCTACAAGTAATATATAGAAGTGATTGGCAGCCTAGAGCAATGATTTTGACACATTTCGCAGGTATCTAGATCCATTTCAGACACTGATGTCCTATCATGAATCTCAAGTGTAGGCGTATTGATTTTACCATCTTGCTAATACATTGAGTAATGTTCAATGACATTTAAATCGCATCCGTGTGGGATAGATCAATATGACATTCATGAAAAAATTTTAGCAGAAATATCTGCACAGCAGCTGGTTTCATTATTCTTGATGGGTGATTTTCAAATGTATAATTTTACCCTCCATTTTTCCCTGCAAGGTGTGGGAATTCTAGGGCATGAATAGAATGTGATCCACTAAGCAGCTGCATCTCCCAGGGAATGATAAACACAGCTTTGCTCATTTTTCAAAAGCAAATTGACCTTAAAACAGTGATAAAAAGAATGACATTTAAAAGCACCATGGTAATGGTGTTTGTGTTTTGTATGATAGTGGTGAAGTTATTATCAGTACTCTAGAAAGTGAAGATTGTCTTAACAGGATGTGGAGTTAATGGTGGTTGTACTTGTGGTTATGGTGATAACTGTATTTTTGGTTGGTAACAGGATTTATAATGCTGATGCACTGCAGTAAATGGAGTACTAATGAGTGTACTTTCTAGAGTTTGTATGAATTTAAATATTGACCTCCTGTGGAAGAGTGATAGTTTGGCATCTTGGCATAATACACCTTCATACATACTCAAGATGACATTTTATAAGCACCGTTTTGCGGTCAGTTACTGATTGTCTTAATCTTGTTCACCCTTCATTTCCCAGGTGACCTTTTACCTGCCGATGGGGTCATCATTCAGAGCAATGACCTCAAGTTGGATGAGAGTTCACTCACTGGTGAATCAGATGCCATCAAGAAGGGTGTCGATAGGGATCCCATGCTCCTCTCTGGTAAGCCCTGTGTTATTTTATTCCATCCTATATCTCTGTATGTTTAGCTGTACTTATCTTAAAGTTCTATGTATGTCTGTCTGCCTACCTATGTCTTTGTCTCTCTTTCTCTCTGTTCTCTGATTGTCTTTAAACCTGTTTTTCTGTCTCTTTTTATGATTCCTTTATGTGTGCCTGCCCACCCGTCTATCTCTCTTTTCTGTATGTCAGTCCATCTGTGTGTGTATGCTGCTGATCTCTGCACCTGTTTATCTTTTATATGTTTGAAATATATGTATGAATGAGTGCCACATTTTATTTTTGACAAGAAAATGAGCAAGGAGATTTTATTATTCATTGATTTGTTGTCTGTCATTATATTTCATCATCTTTCTATGTTGTATCACCTCTCTTACCTCAAGATGTGATGTCTCTTCATATTGTGACATAATGTATATTGCTGTTATTGGCCATATTTAGTCCTTGTGCAGTCTCTTTTGCTTATACCTGAGAATGAACTGCATCAACCTTTTATATTGCAAATTTGCAATGATTTTGTATTATCTGACCATATTCTTTAACTAAATGTATTTTCTCAGTGTTTATAGCATACCTGACAATTAGCCAACATCATTGTTTCTGCCTGTCCATCCCTTCCTCCTGCCCCCCCCCCCCGCCCCCCCTTCTGTCTGTCTGTCTGTCTGTCTGTCTGTCTGTCTGTCTGTCTGACTCTCTCTCTCTCTCTCTCTCTCTCTCTCTCTCTCTCTCTCTCTCTCTCTCTCTCTCTCTCTCTCTCTCTCTCCTCTTACCTGTATTTTTAGTAGTTCCTCATCATAGGGAAAAATGTAGAACTTCTATTATATACACTCCATAATGTCTCCCAGACATTAAACACATGATACTCTTGATATGTTTGGAGTGTCAGGTCTACTGTCTCCTGCTCTCTATTGTTTGTTTCTCTTGTCTCTCTTTATGAATGTGTATCATAGTTAGGTTACAGTGGATGATTAATTCATTCTTTCATTAGTCACATACATGTACTGTACTCCTTATATAGTGTGTGTGCAATGCCGGTCTGTATTTTAAAGTGAATATTTTTTACATTACTGATTTATGCCCAAGCAGTGTGTGATCACTGGCATCTTCACATCTTACTGAGATATCATGCCCAGGTGTCTCCAGAAACAAACTTCTTTCCTATTGAAATGAACCAAATTCTCCATATCTCCCTTTTTTGTTGGTTGCTCATCACATGATGTGATACATTAGTAGGTTTTTAGAGTAAAGATGAAATCTAGGATTTTCAGGAAAAGAGATCACATGTCATAATCATCAAAGGAAAGATTAGACTCTCTCAAACTTTTGACCTGACATGTCACTCGATATTTGATGGCCTTTCATTTTGAAGGTGCACATATAAGTTATATAGAATGAAATGGCATATTTCTCTCTCATAAGTCTTACTGAAATTTTGATCATCTCATATTACACATTTCTGTTTCACGAGATGACATGATGACAAGAGATATGAAAGTACCCTCCATTGCAAGATTGAATAATACATAAGATGGTTGTAATCAGATAGGATTCCAGGCCCTTTGGACTGTCATGTTTTTCCCTCTCTGGAACCTAATCTCATCCTCATTGAATGGCTTCTTTAATTCTTAGGCATAACTCTTGCCAGGATCCTGGAAAACATTCATCTTTAATACACGCTGCTGTCTTTCAGCTGAGCATTCAGGTGGATTAAGGCCATATATACCTTCCCTCTTAGTAATCAAAGAGGTTTAATTTTGCAGTGATTTGCAAGTGATTATGATGGTAGTTATTGTAATGAGAAAATTTAAGTCCCATGTGTAAGAAATACTGTCAGTCAGAAGATGGAATTGTCTTGTTGGGAGATGAACCTTTCCTGAGGACGATACCCAATGTATGTCTCAGTTGTGAATGGAAGTGATATCTTCCATATTCAAATCAAATGAAGGGTAGAGAAAAGTTTTAAGAGGGTGTGGAATGGGAAGCAAGAAGAGTAGAGGATTCAGAGTATAAAGTTTAGTAGAATCTTTGAAGGAATAAGAGCAATTTCAACAGCACTGCATCACTCCTTCACACAAGGGATGCCCGCAGGACACGGGTTGGATTCTCCCACGAATGTGGCACATCCCCAATCCATTGGCTAATGTTCCAGGCATTAATGTTTAATGATATCATCAGACATTTATCAATGGCTTTGAATAAATGTAACCTAATGATGATGATCAAAACCTACCATCTTCTCTCAATCACAATATTCATGTATGCAGTCTGCATGAGTCATGCCATTGAGGGAAACATCAAGAGAATGATGGGGGAAAGATGATCCCTCCTAGACGTGATGTCTGAGATTTCTAAACGATAACATGAATGGTCTCATTAATTCTCTATGAATCAAACGGAACCCACCACCTGGAGCCTTTTTGTTCAGATGAACCGGTCTTTAAAGTTATTCTGCACTTTTGAGAAAGGAGCTGAAAGAAATCCATCTCTAGTGTGACAGTTGTTTGGTCCAGTAACTTCCAAAGTGTTGTAGCACATTATATACTTTTGAAATTCTCTATTACATTCTCATGGCCCATGAAAATACACTACGCTTCATGATTCGAGAGCATCCTTTTACATGATTTTAATGCTGCTTTTCTACTTGCAAATCAGAAAAAAGAAAGAAGAGAAAGCCTGGTGCTTGGCTTTATGATTTTCCAAGAAGTTGTGTGAAATTCAGGGCGCGACAAACCTGCTTGCCTGCTTGCCCAGGGTAAGTAAAAATCACGAGCGGGCAAGCAAATGTCAAACTCACTTGCCCGATTGGGCAAGTGGTGATTTTATACCAAATCAAATTAGCCTACAGGAAGGTGACAGAAATCACAATTTCCCCCATAATCTCAAACACGGCGAAAACCTGAGAAATGGAAGTAAGATTACCATGATTTATCGCTAAGCTTATGTTTACTTATTGTCCGAAAACGGTCTGTGAAGGCTGTATTGAAAACGAAAACACGCTAATTCGCCGCGAGGTGTCACATTCTGCTAGATCCCAAAGTGACTCGACCACACAAGACTGGCACTTTTGCAAAATGGGTAACCATTAAAAAAAATGAAGAGAAAAATCCTTCTACACAACTGGCAAAATATCGGTAAAATTCACATCTCACACCTATGAAATGCCCTTCCAATGTCCATATTTTCTTTAAAGTGGTTTAATTTGGTTATTTACTAACAATGAAAAGAGATATTAGCAGTTCCTTCTTGGATCAGAAAGATCGTGTTTTGAATGATACTGTCATTACCGTGTAATATTTAGTACATTCCCACGTATGTGTTTTCATGTTTGTTGATGTACTAGACATCACACGGTACCATTAAAAACTCGATCTTTCTGAGCCAAGAAGGAATTGATAATTTCTTTCTTTATTTTAAGTAAACAACCAAATTAAATCATGGACATTGGAAGGATATTTCATAGCTGTAAGACATGAATTTTAACAATATTTTGGCAGTTGTGTAGAAGGATTTTTACCTTTTTTTTTTTTTTTTGTCTAACATTATTCTATTTCTAGATCTACAATATAATTTTAAACAGTTAAAGGAAACTGCCTTTTTTTCCTATACGGTCTTTAAACATTTTGCAAAAAAACTTAAATGACTATTAGCCCTATTTAAAATGATATTTACTACTGGAAAAAAATAGATAAAAACAAGGGAAATGAAAAGAAAATTTGGGCAAGTTGTTCTTCCTTCCGGGCAACCAAATATTTTTTTCACTTGCCCAGTCGGGCAAGTGAAGAAAAACTTTTTTGTAGAGGCCTGAAATTCATAAATAATTTACTTGACTGTGACTAAATGAAGTTGCATGAATTGATTAAAAGATTGATAATGTGACTCATGATGTGAATACAGAGACATGATTAAAATTCAACAGGTTCAAATTTCCCATTTGAATGTAGGCCTTTGATTGCAAAACTGGCAGGTGCAACAACACTGTTTGTCCAAATATGGGTTGGAAGTACAAGCTGTGCTGAAGAAGGTTTTTAGAAAGTTGTCATCATATCCTTCTAGTTATAATTAAATGCTGCTGGAGGAATTTGCATAATAATCTAATGGGGATATGACTGGCTTGAGGGCAATGGGGTGTGAGGGTGAGGGTCTGATGTCCTGGCTGATTTCTTCTTGTGGCTATGTTTTGAGAGGGTTGGAGAAGACACGTTGGCTTGTATCTAGTAGCATGATTCATCAGACATTTCACTGAGTCATCCCAAACTTTATTCATGTGCTTGTAAGGAGACATCACCATTCACTACATGGTTTGACTGAATCATTGGCACTCCCTCCCATTTTAGTCGATACCTAACCCTATCCAGATATTTGATAGTGCAAAGAGGAAAAGTCAGCCCAGTCTTTTTTGTTTGAGTGATGAATGGCTGTCATAGAACGTGTGTCATTGATAACGGCAGTGTAGGAAGAATAGTAGCTGCACCCTTTCCTTCAAGATAATGGCTGGAATTCACAAAAGAGGTTTAAACCACACTCTGTAAGCATATTAAAATAAGTGTAAATTGGCCCGTATTTAGCATGCACACACTTAAAAAAAACCAAATCAATGGACCGGATTCTGTGTGCACAGTATGCTTAGAAAACCCAAGAGAGGGTTTAAACCACCCCATAGTTAAAACTTCTGTTCCAGTCAATATGTTTGCATGAGGTCTTTGAACAGTCAGGCTACCTCAGAGACCACCATATATGTGAAGATAACTTTTCTCTTTTTCTTTGTTTGTGTTGTATGGTCTGCGTAATCAGGTTTGGTCGCTTAATTCCTTTTGCCAAAATAGAAACTGCTGATCCCATATGTACCATCGTGCATTGTTACTAATAATGTTAAATGACAGTGGTATTTCAGGAATCTGAGTCAAAAGTGATGTGAATCCCCTTTTCTGCGGTAAGCTTCTAATATGTTGGCAATGCCTTCTTAAAAGTAAGCAAGAATGACCTACTTTAGTACTACTTACACATTTTTCAGTTACCATCAGAGAAAGAATACTACTTTACTATTCAACCCATTTCTTCACCGCCAATTTCACTGATGCCTGGTGCTATAGAAATGTCTTTGTTGCATAGCATTTCCCCTCCGTTCTCTTGGACCTTGTTATGCAGAAACTCTAGAATGAGACACTTGTACTCAAAATGCATTCTGAAGAAAAGCTTCATTGTACGAGTGTATGGATTGAAAAGTAGCTGCTAGCGTCACTATCTTGTATTCCAGACATGTACAAATGTTCATGTGAAGGAAAGGAAAAGAAGTCCTTGTGCTGCATTCTCCGTGCTTTTCCCTCCATCTCATACTCTCATGCTTGGCTTCTTTCAAACTCGGCGCAGCAGGATAAACACGACCAATTTCCTTGAGTAGCTATAGAATCGCTTCCCGATCAAAGGATGTTGACATAGCGATTGCCTATCAAATTTGTGGGTATATGAAGCACATGTGTATAAAATGAATAATGGTGGTTGTGGTATTGTGAGGGGTACAATGAGCAACGAGAGGAGAGTAGGAAAAAAATCATGTAGCTTAGCATTCTGGTTTGAAATAGAAAAATTCTGAATGGCTGGTTGAAATGGAGTAGACTTGAAAAGCTCAGCAATGGAAGGAGAATACTGATGTTTTGAGAATGGGAAGGGGGTAATTTGTCTGCAGCAGTTTCTTGAGTGCTTGAAACGACTCCCTTTTCTCTTGACTGAATCTGTCATTAATGTGACAGAATATATTATAAAAAGTATAATATGTACATATTAAGGAAAGTCAATGATGCTGGGAAGGATGTATTGTGACTGTTTTGCTAATCTGTGTACCTAAAGAGGCATTTGAATTTCTGCCTCAATGAGGATTTTCCACATAAATTCTTTTAAAAGGAAACAAATAGCCATATTTGAAAAGAGAAGGGAAAAGAGAAAGCTGATGTTCGTGCTGAGTGGTATATCATTCATACTTCTCTCGTTGCACGAACTGCCATTCACTGACTGTGTAAAGGTTGAAGTACTATCAAAGATGTTGCTTGGTGTAGTAAGACACATTAAAGACATTGGTTAACATTGTTATGATTTTTTTAAAATCTTGTTTTGTTACTTGAAAATGGGATAAACAGAAGGGTTATAGTGTAAAAATACCAGTCTGAAAATTTCAAAGTATAATATCCACAGGAAGTATTTTTAAATATAAAAAGTGTGAACCAATGTTTGAAAAATATACGAGGGTCGGTTGCACAGAATAGACATAAGGAGTGCGCATGCGCGTATGACTCACCTTACCGTACTGTGTGTATTGGCGTATAACGCGGCGGGAGGCACATAATGGCATTTTCAAATTCAGGCAAAGTGGTCCTCGTAGTGATTGTCTCGTGAGACGAAGGATAATAAAATTGCTGTTTGCATCTAACTTTCACTTTTTCATTCCAAATTATGGTTGGTTTCAGGGGTTTTGAGTACAAATACGAGTACTCATACACATGTTTCATCTTAGTTTGAGAATTTTTTAAATCAGCTACTCACAAAGTTAGCCAATGCCTTTAATCTATGTGCAGTACTTTACTTGGTGACCAGTGATTTAGGGTCAAGGGTTAATGTAGCGTCAAAGGTTGACTGAGATGATGGCTCATTGGTAGAGCAAGTGTCTTGTAACTGAGAGGTCATGGATTCAAGACCAAGCTGATGCACATCTGCCCTTGATGAGGCATTAATCCTTAAAGAGCAAGTCCCTTTGACAGAGATTTAGCTCTTAGTTGCTGCCCTGTAAGCATTTCTTTTGTAGGAGTCAGGTAAACTCAGTCAGGTAAACTCACACACTAGCATCATTTTCCTATACCCTCAAAAGCTGAAGCAAGTAAAGGTTCAATTATTAGATTATATTTCCAGATATAAAGTGCTCACAAAATGCAGGCAATATTATTGCTGGAATGATAAAAGGATGTATTTCCATGTGAAACAAATCACTTTCATGAGATTCTAAGCATTATTTGTGCACTGGACAAACAATTTTTTTTTTTATAGATTGGGCAGTTGTGTTGAATAGTAATTTTGAAAAAAAAAAATGGTTTTAATAATGAAAGTGATAATAATAAAGCCTTTTTTACACTTGTTTTGTTTTAACCCCAGACTATCATTAACCCCAGACTATTTGTTTTGCTGTTTATATTTGCAATTTTAATCCTGTACTATCCCCACCTTTTTGCTTTTAGCCCCACCAAATGTGGGCTAACCCTGTTTTTTCTGGGGCTAAAATAGTCCCGTACTATCAGTGATTTAGCCCACCTTGGTAAAGTGTAATGTGAACAGAAAGCCGGCTAAGCTTAGTCCCCTACTATCGGTGGGGCTAAATGCTGTTTAGCCTCACTGATAGTATGGGACTAAGCAAAATTTTGCCAGTGTGAAAAGACTAATAGTGAAAACTCATAGAGCGCACACACCGTACATGGACGCTCGTGGCATTTGCCCAGCAACAGTTCTATTTAATACAAGTGTACTACAAATTTGTTTTTTAAAAAAAGAGAAAATATTAGAGTTATTACTACTTAGAAACACAATATTTGCATCACCCATTACAGTTCTCAGCTTCACTAGGTAAGGCCTGGCTCCCTCTTGTTGCTCCATTCACTGCCCTGTTTTTTTAAATGACTACTTGGCAGTTTTTTGTTTGTTTTCTTTTCACAAGATTTTTGTGTTTTCTTATTATGAATTTCCAAATTGATAAAAAGAGTCTTGACACTGATTTCAACTTGTTGATATATTGGCAGGTCTCGACTGACACATTATGCCTAATGAGACCTAGTTTTGTTATGGGAGGCATGGGATTGTGACTCTTTCAACACTGTGGACATTGCATAACAGTGTACTTAATATTATTTCTTTACTATTTTCTGAGTACATGTTTGTGAAATTCTTGTGAACAATAAAAATTCATGAAGAAGTATACTTCTTGTATATCTGCCAGTCTGCATGTAGCACCCCATGGAATATACCATTCAGTTAGTAATTAAATGGTAAAATCCCATTACTGTCTTCATTTATTACATTTGTGATGTCAGTCCTCACTGAACTCTGAGACTGACAACTCAATTTAAATTTATTTAAAATTTCAGGAGGGACATTGTCAAGTTGATTATTTTTTTCCCTTAACATGCAGCATGTTTTTCCATTCAGCAGAAATGATAAATGATATTTTTCAAGCAAGAAAGATAAATATATATCAGAGGGGAGATTAGTAGTAATCGTACATCTGAAACATGATAAATCTAACATATGACACAATTAATCTGTGCTATATACATAGCATCCATCATAGGGGGAACATCGAGGTAACAATTTACATTCGATACTAAACAATTATTATTACCTTGATGAAATTTAAGGGAATGCTGTATATACATCACCAAAGCCTTGTATGTTTGGGTAACCTTTCCATGCGGACAGCAAAAAAAAAGTCTATTAGATTAGGAAACAGGCTTTTTTTTTTTTTACATGCAAGCACTGTCTGGATGGACGGACGGATAGCCGCTCGGCTAACACATGGTCCACCCACTCGCCTATCGAAACGTCTGCTGCCCTCGGGGGCCCGCATGTCGTTGGGTGTTACTGACAGCTGTCCCCCGAGTGCTTATTGGGTCATAGTAATATGCACGCGAGAAGTTCCATCACATATCAGTATTTTATGACCAGAATGATGGGTATCAAAATTTACATGGAAAGAATGTCTTGCTGATGCATGTATTTTTCTTAGGTAAACATGCCTATCTAAGTAAATTCTGAGCTATGTGTGCATCTCTCTCTCTCTCTCTCTCTCTCTCTCTCTCTCTCTTATTTCAATTAATATATCTCAGGCTTTAGATTAAGAGAAAGTAGAATATGATTCATTTGAAATCCATTGTGAAAACTCACCTTAAATTATCATGCAGCAATAGCCATTAAAATCAAATTCACATAGCTGCTACAGACATCAGCATGTTGTCCTTGAATGGTCAATTATATACTGTAGTGCCAATGCTATACATGTAGATTGTTTTTCCAAGTCATACATGTTTTAAGTACAGGATCTGTTATGCATGGTTAGCCCTTAGATTGGTAATGGATAATTTGATAGAGGAGGAAAACTGATCATGAGATGCTATGTAAAATTAGAAAAATGATGGCACATCCTGACATCTTGAGTAGATGTTAATGTACTCCTTTAGACTGAATGGATTGGTTTTCTCAGTAGCCAATGTCTGCTGCCTTTGAAGGCTTTTGAAGGCTATTCACTCCCTTAAAAATCCATGTTTTGCTCATAAAACCCCCATCCCATGTGCATTAAGATATTACTCACTCTTATTGAGGCTATATTTGTGTCAGCCCGTGGTCGTAAATTAATACTGATTATGGATAAGTGTCCCTTCTTTATATTTCGCAATGGAAATCACTTTCAAATTTTGATGATTGTTGCTTTCTTATAATTATGTTGACATTATTTTCAGTTTTATTCTAAAAGGATAGGAGTACTGGACTGCTTATTCCTCCCTATTGACCTAGTTTCATGTGGAAAAATTGTATAAATGGTATTCATTTTGCAAGTAATAGAATAACAGTCTATTAGCCAATCAGAGGTGAAAAAATAGGTTGTTGACTTAACGAGGTAATACATTAAATAATCATGCGTAAAGGAAGCGCATCCTTCAAAGTTGTGGAATTATAAAAGATGTAATGAATTTGCCTTGAATCGTGTCAGAGGTAAATAACAGAGGTCAAAACTGATTAAATTTGTAGGGGATGGTTATGAAATTTCTGTTGATGCTTCCTTTGAAAGGAGAGTGATTGCTTTTTTGATATGACCTTAAAAGCATGCTTAATTTGCTGTGGGAATCCCTCGACGGGTAATTTCCAAGCACTCTTCCAGTGATTACTCCTGTAAACCCTTCGCTTTCCTCTTCGCCGATCATAATCCATTTACAGCCTAACATTTAGCACATTTAGCCCTACTCTCTCTCTGCTGTATTTTGTTTGCTGCATGCCTGCCCCGACTGGTCATGTCCACTAACACGCTTCTCATTGCCCCCAATGATTGATCGCAGAACTCTGGCTAGGTAGTGCAAATCACTATCAGACAACATCAAGAACTTTGGAGATATCTAGCAGTCACAAGTCATAATCTTCAAAAGTAGATAGATACTAATCAAACACTGACTGTTGGAACACTCCCCCCCCCCCCCCCCCCCCCCCCCCGAGCACACAGTCCTTTACCCACATACTTGAAAACCTCCAATTTCACATGTGCAAATTCTAGGTGAGAAAGGCAATTTCCCTGCACAAATAATGGACCATAGAAAGGCAGTTAATGGCTTTTTAGGAATACTGTAGGGGCTTGTAATGTACAAGGAATGGATGTTGTAATGGGTATGGACATTGCTTCAGTGGCTTTAAATTAAGAAGAATTAGCAATGATTAAGATTAAAGTGGAGTGTGACAGGGTGTGAATAATTGATCTTCAAAGTCTGCTTAATGGATAGTTTGCATTCTAAGAAGTCAAACATAGACTTTCAGATGCTACCTGTGTCTAGTGTAACCAAAAAAAAATAAAGTGTTTTGTTTTTGTTTTTTTGTTTCTTGTATGGGATGTAGGAGCTGGTTATCTTTTTGATTCTCAGAACTCATATACCAATGCTGGAGACATACTGAAATTGGTCAAAGCCTCAAAATTTGTATTACAGAACCTGTTACTATAACTCTATGATTTTTCTTCTTTCCAATTTCTGATTTTTAAAAAAAAGTGTTTTCCAGAAATGATCATTCTTTTTCGCCATTACGATAAATACACTAAGAACTTCATACGTTCTTCTAACATTGCATGAACTGAATATTACCTTTATAGCCCAAGGACAGTATGGGTAATAATGTCCAGAATAGATATAGCATTTTCTTCTATTTTGTAGTAGACCATAGTAAGGTACCTCAAATTCCATGAAAGGCTATGTACATTTCTCTATTTTCATCCTGGATGTAAGAGTAAATTGATTACAGGTGAAAAGGATATGGATAAGCCTGAATATTTGGTATACCTTTGAAGTCATTACATGATGAATTTCATGAATATGGCTGTTTTGAAGTTGTTTATATCCCATGTTCTGTTGTTCACGACCTTTCAGGCTGTAGGCACGTTCAATATTCTCCCTATGGTTGAAGCAACTCACAGTCTAACATTAGAATTTCAAAGTTGTTACTGATCTCCTGTAGTAGCTTTTAGATAAAGGTTAAGAATCCAAAGTAACGCATACTGAATATTCAACGGCTCCTTACATTTCATACCTTGCTGCAAGCAATTGTTGCACATCTCAGGGAATGCCAAGCCTTGAAATGGAAAACTTAACATCACATTCAAATCATAGAGGCTATAAAATATTTGTGTGTGTGTCTAGAAATGTTCTTTTCTGTTCATTAATCAGTCAGTAATAGTGGATTGAAGTGGGGAAAGTTTAATGAATGACCATGTTTATTTCACTTTACATGTGAGTGAAACCAACACATTTGGTCAATTACTTACAAGAAAGAATGTTTAATCACTCGTTTATACTTTGTGCATAATGAAGTCGCAGCCAAGCAAAGAACAACATACTCTGTGATATTGATCTTGCTTTATTTTAGGTATAACATATTCCCGAGGCTGAGTGTAGCATGCTTGCGTCATAACATTGCGTTCATTGATTACAAGACGTCTTAGATTGATAAGATCAATACTGTCGTCACCCATGGTTTGGCAAGATGATGAATCCACCTAAATCATAGAATTGCCACCGACATGCCAAATGTATCTCTGTAACATATTTCAAATGCAAAAGAAAATTACAAGAGTACAGCATTCATCTGGTAAGACTCATTCTTCTTGCACTAGGCTAATTCTCCAACCACCAGTACATTGCAATAAACCTCACTTTTCTCTTATCTTGTTTATGTTCATTCACCACTATACGATCGTTGCCAATTTGTCCCAAACGGCTATAGATATTGGACGTTTCCTTCAGTGCAGTTTGAGGAGTTCATGATATCATTTCAGGATATGTCAAGAGGTTGTGGCGGTGATTTGATTTATTTCACGAAGACCCCCAAAATGTCAGATGGGTTGCTTCAGCCCAGACTATTATTCGTTAGCCGTGTTGACAGCCACGAATATAGGTGTTTACAATTTAGCATGAAGTATAGCCCTTGCTTTGCAATCAATGTCAGAGATTGAAAATGTCAGAAAAGTTTTTCCTTTTCACGAGATGCTGTGACAGAAAGAAAAGAAAAAAAAAACCCTGATCAAATTTAAGTCAAAAGGATTGGATAAAGGAAGACTCACTCTCTTATCTGAAGAAGTTTCAAGATTCATCATAAATCTTGAAGCAAATCTATAATCATTCATGGATTATTATCATTATTTGTAACTTTTCTCTGTCTCTATCATAATTCTTTTTTTCTGCATAATTTTTTAATCTTTCTGTATCTATGTCTAATCTCATCCCAATTTCCCAGTAGCACATTCACATCACATGGAAATATATAAAAGATGATCATTTTTTTCATCAATTTGTGATTTTCTCAGCACATCCTCATGCATGCATTAAAAACAAAAAAACATAAAGGCCTAAATACACAAAGGTGGTTTAAATTTAGACCCTTGTTTATGCAGATTTTGTGGTATAAGTGCACTTGCTTTGGCGTATACACTAAGAAAGGTCCAGTAATGAACGCCTGTGTGTGGCAAAGGGTACTAAATTCATACTAGTTGCCATGGTTTAGACCACGGTTTATGTAAACACTTCAACTAGCGTGAATTCAGTCCCCTTTGCTAAACACACGCATTCATCATTGGACCTTTCTTAGTGTATGCGCTAAATCAAGCACACTTACACCACAAAATTTGCATAAAACATGATCTAAATCTAAACCACCTTTGTAAATTTTGGCCAATGTCAGGACATTATGCTGTCACTATGTTACTATTACCAACTAAATTCATAGAACGATGTAGATCGCTAGCTGATGCACACATCTTGAGAGGCCAGGTGTGTCAGGTGGTGGTGGCTCTACTCCCCTATTCCCCTGCGAGTTATTGATGTATCTTCTTAAGCCTGGTTCAGATCTACCACAGTAAGCTTGCTCTTCAGCAAAATAATAAATAATTTGCTTTTAAATAAGCACCACATAGGGAAGAAAAAGAAGCTGTATATAACAAAGGCCTCTATACGTTACATGAGGATAGAAACACTGTAAAGCTCTCCATGCTTAAGTCATTTCATTTTGCTGCTGTATGTGGTGTTTGCGATAGTTAACCATGTATGTGAATGGGACTTCATGCTTATGCACTCGAAACCTTCTCTACTTGACGTAGGTATTGCAGCACAGTCACACTGCCACACTGACTGATAATCAACAAAATTTAGGCAGTTCAGGGTGCTGTCAGGTTACTGTCAAGCTTACATTGATTTCCAGTCACTTTGAACTGTTTTAAGTAGGCTTCAGACTTTGTCAGGCTCTGATCCTTTGATCATGGTTGAAAGATTTCACATCGACTCCAATCTGAGATTTGTCAATGATCAGTGGGGGTCTGGCACAATATAGCACGCGTTGCTTCCTGATTTCAGTCTATAGTCGGTCTGTTGTTGTGTTTCAATGATGTGACATGGATAGTACTCAGAATCTAGATTTGACATTGTTTAGACTGAACTAATAAAATAAGGAAAGAGATATTGACTGATTATTGACTGTGAGAAGTAACATAATATCTTGGATTGTTGAAGATTCTAACTCAGCAACAGGGTTACAACACTTAGGGTCTAAATCCTTCTAGATATATTCACAAAGAATAGAAATTCAACAAGCAGTCTGACAGGACATGCTCTCTTTCAATTCAGTATCAGTTCTATACATGTAGAATGAAGGAGAAAAGCCAATATTACCACTGTATTATAGACATGCTGAACTTGATCAGCAGGAATGACAGGGTCATCAGTTACACCCTTGTCATGTATACATGTTAATAATTGTTGTCTAAATTGTTGTCTAAATTAGATGTGGAACTATTCTTCTTGTGAATGTATCTTTATTTAAGTGCATGTCTTAAAGTGATTACACAATGGTAAATTTTTTTTAAATATATGATCAAGAATAGAATTCCAAGAAGAATAACATTAAAAGTTTGAATTTCAATCGAAATCAATGCATTTTGGCTAATTTTCTCATAAAAAGTCAAGAGTTGACCAAAAAATTTGAGTATGGGGTATGACATAAAAGTGGGTACCCAGCTTCGCGCATTGCTCTTGTGCTGCGCGCTAGACTGTACAATTTGTATTGTACCTTGCGCGCATTTTGCTAGAATTGCGCGTCAAAGTTGGTACCCAGTTGAAACTGGGTCACAGCTGAGGGGCCAAAAATATCCTGAAATCTTACCACATTTGGGGGTTTCCTTGGCAACACGACTTTTCAAAAAATTTTAGGCCGATGATTTTCTGCTAATAAAATCATGCTCTTTTAAATGAACTAATATTGTTTCAACATTGGATACCCCCTTTAAAAAAATGAAGCTAGATCATGATTATGAGAAATTGTTTCTAAATAACACTGCAACAAATGTGTATTAATGATACATAAAAAGTGCTCATATATGCTTTTATCTTGATAGGAATTAATGTAACTGACAGCACATTGATACATATCTTCCTGGACCAGAAAGAGCAGAATGCAGTTTGGGACAGAACCTGCAAGAGACCATTGATTGGAGGAAGGGGTGCAGAGCATTGTTTGCTTACAATGCTCTGCCCCCTCAATCCTTTCTCTCAGCATTTTGTCACCTATGCCTGAATGGCTGTGAATATATCACTACCTTGACAAGAAGTACATTCGTTACTAATCACTTCTCCTGTCAGTTGATTGCCACCTCCATGCAGGAGAAAAATCAGAGCAGGCGAGACTAGTAACTTATGATTCAGGATTTGGGACAGGGGAAACTGGGCTGATGGTATCACTTACATAGAGACTACCTCAAAGGTTAAATGATTTTGAGCTATTCCCAAGACCCACTGAGGCAGGGCACGCATTCTAGATACATGTCCTCCTCACCAATAGTGCATCTACGCAAACACCATGTGCTGTAGTGGCTGCTCCACACGTGTCTGTGAAATGCATTGTAACTCGATATGATAATGTATTTATAAGTGTGTGAGGCCACTTTTGAAATGTGACCGAAAGGGTTTTTAGGATGGCGGTGTTATGGATGGAAATAGTGAGTGGGAGGAGACTGGAAGCCCTGTCAGAGAGAAGGGAATGATGGTGCTTTTGAAGATTGAAACAGATTTGCTGAGAATGTGTTAAAGTAGAAAATATCTGCTGGATTAGAGAGTAACTTGAAGTATCGTGTTACCGTAAAATTGGTTCAGTGCTTGAAAGTTTAAATGTTTATGGAAAGCATGCCTGATATTTAAAAGTTTACAGTAAATGGACAATTTGAACCATGTTCTCACTGTTCTTGTATTCTCCATCATACTTGCATCTGAGATTTTATTAAATTGTTTGGTTGCGGGAAGCTCCCTGATTTCTATAACGTTGATTTAAAATAATTGATAAGGCCACAGTCACGACAGCCTAGCAAGTTCTATCTTATGCATCAGAGTTTTGTTGCCCAGGGAGTGACATTAACCATGGCTCAAAATTCACATGCATTGACACAGAATTAGCAATGAAAGATAATCTTCTGCCAGAGTTCATCAGATAGGTCATCTCACAGATCTGAATCCCCTACAGTGTTCCCCATGCTATCTGTAGGCCTTACCTCCCCTTTTTTCCTTGAGAAGTGAGAATGGACATGAATTATTGGCAGATTACACTAATTATGTTATGCCTATCAGTGTGAAAGGAAGTGAACTTTTATCATAGAGGCAGATTCGTGAAGAAGTCCTACATCCTACATGTACTTTCTGTAAACATTAATGCAGACCAAACCAGAAAGCAGCCACACTTGCCCATGGCCATCAGTCCCATATGCCCAGTTTGTGTAGATGAACAGTTTTACACACAGATTGATAAAGCAGATCCATAGGGCTTGCAATTTGAATGATGATATTTCCACCATCTGATAGGTCTTTCACCAAGGCACTTAGCAGAAGCAGATTACAGACATGATCCTGTCAACATTATGTTAGGGTCTTCCATCATGTCTTATCCAGACACTGTCAGGTTTTATCAAAACTACTGCCTCTCAAATGTGAATTTCATGAGGTTTCTTGTATCAGCGTGAGAGATACTTCATTAGCAAATTATGTATTTTATAGACAAGACATCAAATGAAAATGTTTATGAAGGAATTGGTTTAGTTTAAACCTGTTTTTAGAAAGGCTTTTTAAAAAGAAACCATGTAAAAAGGGTTTCTTTTGTTTGACATACATGTAAGACGAGTTGTGGATGATAATTTTGAATTATGTTGGTGAGAAAGAATAGGAGGGATGCAAGAGTCCTCTTGTTAAAATCATGAAATTGCAATAGAAACAGCGATGCTGGCATGATGTCAAGTGGATGCCTGTGACACATCATACAAGGTCCAGATCAAAGAAACTGGACAGAAGGGATCATCTCCAGACCAGGTTTGATCCCCACTATTCTCTCAGGGATCAGTATGGGTGTAAAAATGTCATCCCCTAGATCTCATCTCATGCTGAAGGTACCATGAAGGAATTCAGCAGTTGTGTTACTTGACAGATTCGTAGAAGAGGTAGTGCTCCATTGGAGGATGCTATGCATGCTCTGTAGATAACTTGACCCAGTCCATCCCTTATTGATTATTTTAGATGCAGTGTATGTTTAGGAACCTATCCTCAAACCAGATGTGGTTACCCTTTTCTTTTTCTTTTGTTATGTTTGATTTAACTTTTTTAAAGAAATATTTTTTTAGCTTTGGCAATAAAGTGCAGATGTGTCAGGAGAGTCAGGTGTACTTTATGGCAGATGAATGGCTTAAAGCTGATGGGTTCTTGGATGAATAAGATATACAGAAACTGGATTGCTTGGACTACCTTGGGCAGAAATGTGCTTAATCAAACCATGAAAGGCATCTTCAGTATTTAACTGGAAAAGATATCCCCCTAATTCACCTAGAAAAGCATCTTCCTTGTTGGGTATACTCTCAAATCAGCTGATGAATAGGTGGTATGTTAAGTGGCTAGAACTCTCCCATGAATCACACTGATTTAGGTTTAAGAATCTGGAAGAGTCCCAAGCCTGTTGAGAGCTTTCAGACCATATCCTCCAGTGGTCTCAACCTCTCATGATACCTCTCAGCTGCCATGTTGTGCTTGTATGCACAAGGTCAAGTGTTTGTGGCACTGGGATGTAGGATAGCTTCACCATGTCATGACAGAGCCTTTATCTTTCCAACAAAGATTCCATGCACAGGTCCCCCCAGTTGCCTGCATGGCATCGGGTGTCAAAAGTCAAGTGTTTGTGACACATTCAGGTCTAGGAAAGATTCACCATGTCATTGGAGAGGCCTTATCCTTTCCTCCGCAGAGCTTCCCTGCATGATTTGATTGGTGGGGAAGGGGGCACTGTGACAGCTTTACCATCTCTTAGTAGATTACTGCTCACTTGCCATGTAACATTCACTGGTGCATTTAACCAACCTTGATATGCATTGAAGGTTGTTGATTTGGTCAGAATGATATTGCAGGCCTTGAATGGTATCAGTTTTAAGGGTATATGCCACTTTGGCCATTATCATGTGCACAAAAGCCTAATAGCAAAATGACTGGTTGAAGTGAGCTAATGTAGCCTTTAGCCTTAACAGTTGCATATCACTACCAGTGAGTATCCTAGCAAATTAATGTGGAACTTGTACTTAATTACACCTGAAATGATGTTGAATTGGTGCTTCAAAGTTCTACCCTCCTTGTATACTTTATCATGGTATCATCTGCCTTTAATAAGTTGAACACACAAACAGAATTAAGAAAGATGGGCATAATTACCCATGCCCTTTTCTCATGAGCCTTGCATTGTGATCTGTAGTACCAGCAATACTTATCATGGAATAAAGTGCTGTTGACTGATGTTGCCAGTTTTCATAGAAATAGCTATCATTTTCTTTCATATCTATATTTAGTACATTTAAAAACAAATTTAAAAAATTTTTTTTGCTCAATCATAAGTGTCCTAAGTAAGATACTTTTGCATGAATACCAGAAAGGATTGTTTAAGTAAGATTCTCTGTAAGTAAGCAAACATTTGCCTTGTGTATGCTGTACCTCACCTTGGTGTTGTTAGAAGGCAATGTTGACTGGAAGAGAAAGGGGTGTGGTGTATGATTCTTAGACCATGTGACAATTCCATTGCTTATGGTCTTCCTTGCATGATTTATATGATTGCAACATGGGCATTCTGAGTAAATCAAATGAATGTTTTGTAGCTTGGAGGATAAAGACCTCTGTGATAGTATTTCAATTAGGAGCATGATTGAGAATGACAGTCACTGGGAAAATGTGTGGGATACAGGGGGAGGAGGAGGAGGGGGCTACACATAGAGACTGACAGAGAGTTGGTGAATGTATGTTTAGATGGTACTGAGAATGATACCAACTGGAAGAATGTGAGATGATGGGGGGGGGGGGGGGGGGGTCGGATTGCCATTAACTGGGTAAATTTATAGGAGGTATGAAGACAGTGATAGTGACAGTGAATGTAGGAATGTGTAGTGGGGGGAGGGGGGGGGGAGGTTGTAATCCTTTGTTGATCCTGAAATCAAATATGCCATGTTAACTATGAAGGGCAAGTATGTGTGTCATGCATGTGCATAGCTTATACATGGATGTATCCGAACAGATTGTGATAGTAATTTCTTGTAGAATGCCCCTCCTTTAAAGGTTAAGCTGACTATCAGGAGTGCATTAGGCCTATGTATCACTTCAATATGGAAGCTTTTATTTGTTTATGCTTTAAGGCTGTTTGTTTGTCACGGAAATTCTGAACAGAGCAAATCGTAACAATTAAAAATTGTGTTGAAATACAGAAACACTAGAAAGGATTGCTAACAGGTACAGGCATGCAAAATTCACCATTATGTGAAGAAAACTGCTTGGTAATTTCTGTGTTTGAATTGCAATGAAGGTAAAAGTCATGATACTATGCCACAAAGTTTTCTTTAAAGTCGTTATCATATGATTTATCTACATCAGATTCTTTGTCAAACTGAACACATATAACTCTTCCTCTGTTCATGAAAACTTCTGTTATTGTTTGAGGCTTATTATTTCATTTCTGACATTATTTTGAACACCACATAGAAATAGACCTCCGCATATTGTCTTCTAAGATCCACAAATGCATTACTAATATTCTGTTACCACAGGGAGTTGCAGTTCTTTATGCAAGACACTTCATAGAGAAAATAGCTGCAGGGAGCAAATTTTCAAGGAAATCTCATTAAAATTTCGTGGCTGCATATATTCATGGAGGTAGTATTGTATATAATGCTGTCCTACTTTTGTGTTTCAGTTGATTTATGCCTTGTCTTGTGTAGCATAAAATACTAAAGCTATATACATGTACAAAGATTGGAGACTGAAAAAATATCTTTATAGTGATCAAAAGATCATGCTAAAGAAAGGGATCTCATTGTAAAATTCAGGAAACATTATATATGTATATGAAATATCAGGAAAGTCTGTGTGTAGTGAATGTTAAGGTCCAAGAATTCTCTCGGGAATTCCATTGGATCAATGGTACAGCCATTCAGTTAGTGTTTAGCGTATAAACAGGTCATATGGCATGTTGTGTATGATTATGCATGCTGAGTTTTGAAGTGGATTGGAAAGGGTAGAAAGACAGCGTGTGTGTTGTACAGGCACCTTGGGCTAACAGTCGGTAATCCAACCGCCTTTACACAAATACTCACAGACCCACAAAAGGTCACCGTGGAAAAATAGTAACTTGAAGGGATGGGTAGAAAATTCAGTGAAGAGCGTATGATTGAGAGGCTGGAGGGAGGGGGGCAGAGAGGAAGGAGTATAGAAAGGAGAGGAGAGAACAGAATAAAGTGAGGTGGTAAGGGCGAGATAGAAGGAAAGAGAGAAAGTTGTATGAAGATTTGATTTGAAGATTTGAAGATATGATTTCAGAGAAAAACCATGAGGCATTTCTTTTTGTTATAGAAGAAATAATGTTCTAGATAATGGAAGATAATGAATGAAGGGAGTAAGGAAAAGACAAAAGGAGAGCAATTTAAAGATAAAGAAGGAGATAGGTTTATATTTACCAGTAAGGACAAGTATGATGTTGTTATAGTCAGCTTGTGTGTATTTTGGCATTAACTACCCATGCATATGAACACAATGCATCCACTAATGTTTTAAAATCTACTGAAGATAACACTTCTGACTGCACTGCAAGCATAAATTGTATGCCTGTTCATCCTTGCTCAAGAATTGCTCTTTAAGATTAATTTCGTCTCCTATGTGTGTGTGTCTTGTGTCTTGAGGTTGATGCATTTATGTTCAGTCTAATGTTGACTGCCAAATAAGCATGCCCATATTGCAGTATATAATGAACTGACACATCCTGTAAAAGATTGACCATAACGCATCAATCTCTCTTTCTCCTTGCAGTCAGTCGAGTATAATTTCCTTTAAGCTGCTTAGCTTGTACATGACATTTAACTATCAAGATATCATTAATTATTTTGAAAATGTAGCAGCTTCAGTTTCACTTTTAGGATAATTAAGTGAAAATCCTGTGTGAAAAAATGTTTTCAAGTCCATAAATGTCATGATTAACACTCATCTTGAGCTGTCGCACATATTTTCTAGGTTTAAAGCTATAGGCTCCTTTCATGTATAGCTAAATGGGGAGTCCCATTTACCTCGATATTGGAATGGATTTGTTCATTAAAGCAAATCAGCTATAGCAGTATATTTATCTTGGTGGATATTCTGTGATAAATGCCAGCTGTATCAAGTTTCTTATCCTGCATGATTGCATGCCAGCATATCGTAGTGCGACATACTTAAAGCCTTGTTCGCATAAATGCGGTATGGTGAACTGCCTCCCCTTGCAGAAATAAAACCATTTTACACATAAATGAGTGGAAAGTAGGCAATCAAAATGGGAGTCAGGTATATTAAAAGCCCCCAAGTGTTCTCACCTATGTATTATAACATAGTCATATGTAGCACAGCATGCTTATTTTATTTTTATTCTGGTCTGGCTGTAAATTTAGGTGGTTTATTTCAACTTGTGTGAACAAGGCTTAACTGTGGGACAGATTCCCTGATAATGTGGAATCGCCATAGTTGCGATCATTTACAGCAGATATTTATTTGGAGTGTCCCAGTGTTTGTCAGGAAGGGAATGGTGTGTCATGGCATTCCAGCTGGAATTTTGAAATGAATGCTGATTTGAGGTGATGAACCAGAGGAAATGAATCTTTTTACTTAAGAAACGTCCGACCGATTAGAGTACCCCATTGTTAGATGAAACTTGTTTCTGTATCTAGAATTAATGGATTTTCTTTCTTGTTTATATCTAATAATTTTTTGATGGTCATAATTCTTACCAGTGTATTTCATTGCACTTAGGATATAAGTTTGGATTGTTTTCTGTATCCGGCAATTGTCATACAAGCTTTATTCATTCACTTGTTAAAAGAATTGCATGTTTAAAAGAAATGCATATGAAATGGATAGGTGAGTGGTTTAATACAGGAAGGTTGAGCTGATCTAGAAATGGACATAAAATGAAAATCTCATCACAACAACAAAAGTAGAAAATGTCTGCTGTGTCCTAGCACAATTACTATCTCCTTGCCTTATTCCCCCTTTGCACCATTCCTGTTATATTAATTCCTAATAGATGTCTCCTATGTCTTCAGGTCATGATCTATTCGGTTCTCGTCATAGTCCAGCCATTAAAAAATATCTCTTAATGGCTCCAATATTGATTTGTTCCAGAGCTGTAAATACCTCATTTTGGTTTTCAATTTGTGGTTGGATAATAATGGACAAAAAGCCCTTGCTGTGGCCATTGTCATCTCCTGTTTCCATCCTCCTTTTACTTATTAAAAACAAAAAGATTGACCATTTGTGTACAAACACACCTTAAAATGTGTAGGCCAATTATGGGAATACCAAAATTAAAATTTGAGGTTTGGGGGCTTAAACTGCCATTGGGCTCATGAAAGCAATCAAAACCACCTCATCAGCCTCGAAATCAACATTAAAATAACACTGAATATCAAGACCTTTCAGTTTACTATATATGTTTTGGTATTTACTTCTTGCCACATTCATTTCAAAATCTCTTTGTTTTATATCCATGTTTTTATTGACAAATCCAGTTTTCATTCAACCTTTTGCTATCACCCCTTGCTCTTTATTTTACCATCTCTCAGCAATTCATCATCCCATTCTCCTCCCCATTCTCCTCCATCTCAAATCACCACCACCTCCTCCTCCGATACTCCTCGTCCTGGAACTCCTCCAATTTTCTCTTTGTCAGACACTCTGCATTGTTCCTTGACAGAGATTAAGAGCGTTGTATGAACCAGATGTCACTCACACTTCCCAATCTGCCTCTGTTGGATTTGTTTCCTCTCCAAACAAAGTCATGCCATCATGTTTGTCACACAACTCCTCTTCTCTTTGGTGGATGTGTTTCCACTCACAGTTGGGCACGTTCTTGAATATTTGAAGAAAAAAACAACAACATAGTATCATGAGATTGGTGTTCTTTTTGTCATTATTCTTATGGTTGCATCTATGTGTTTTGGAAGTGCACAATTTGTTAAACAAAATCGACAGAATATTAATAAAAACAAAAGATGATTAAGGGGTTTGTTTGAATATTTTGTAAAATGATTTTTTGTGTATGTGAACGTTTTCGTTATTTTGATTTGATATTAATTACTAAATTTATGAAACCACCATAAGATTATTCCTTGGAAAATAGTGCCAGATGTGCACCTAGCTACTGTGGATGTGTACAAAAGCGCTTCACATGGATCCGAAGGAAAGAAAAATGCGTTGATCATTTTAAAAATCATTTTAGAGGATGAACTTTGAATTAATTATATTTCATAAATTCCTCCTCTCAGTAAAATATTGCCAAGGACATTGCACTTTACATAAATGAGGGAGAAATTTCATCTCACAATTTTAGTCTGTTCTGATGCTTGATCCTAGTAATTTGTGATTGTTATGCATGCTGTAGGAGGGTAGGAGTTGGCATTATGAGGGTATACAGATCAATTTCTTCCCAGATATTCCATTAGAGCATCAAGAATTTCATTGCGAATGATGAGCAAAGAGAATTTACGAATAATCAGTTACAAGGGACCAACTACAGAGTACCAAATTTGATTGAAATTCCGTTTTCATGTCTATCATTCCTCTATGCTGATTTTACAACCTGGTGTAGCACGTCTATGAGAATTCTTGAATAGTACCTTACTTCTGGGATATTTTCCCATCAAGTCTATTCCCAACTTCAACTATCTGTTGTTATACGGCACATGAGCTAACCATCGGTTTTCATTCACAACAGTATGTGTGTTTTCCATGCTACCTGGACAGATCAGCGTTCCAAGACCATGGCCATGTTTTGACAATCGGAGGATAAATCTTCTTTGTTGTTCTACCTTTTAGGATTCATCCCTCATCAGGGAGATAAATGGAGAGGGATAAGTCTCGTCTCTTCTTGCCTAAGAATGATTTGAGGGCCATGCCATTCATAGTACATTCAAAGAGCAATGTTCTAGCTCATTAGTTGGGACAAATTGGTTTGAAACCCCTGGTTAAATTCTCATTGTCAATTTGCTACTTGCCAGTGACTGTAAATGAGTATTGGTCTAGTATTAATTGGTCCCTGAAAAAGACTCAAAGTTTTACCTTGTTTTTTGTATTATTTGAAATGGAAATGAATCTAAAAACATATCAGACTTTCTTCTTCATTATCACTTTAAAACTTATGGAGGAGATGAGGGGGTTTGTTTTTAAATGTATACTCTATACATGTATACCATAACAGAAATTGAGTCCCCCACCCCTAGTTCATCGTGGAAATGCTCTTTATAAGCATATATGGAATTTATTACTTCTCCTTTTATTTCTGCCAATGACAGGCTCCTTCCTTTAAAAGTAATACCAATGATAATCAGATATTTTGCTATGCTGCTTAACAAGATTTTTGCAGCATAGATTTCATTCATTCTTACCAAATATAGTGCTATCCCGCAAAATGACTGTTTTAGAATAGGATTTACGTGCAGCTTTAGCTGGTATTGATTTTTGTGGGATTTATGATTGGTTCAGTTTCATTCCCTCCAGTGATGCATTACTACATAATAAAAGTATTGATATCCTCCTCAATGCATCATGCTAAAAATGAGGTCGTACTGACTTGGAGGGATGGGAACAAAATTAGGCCATAAAGGAGAGACGTCATCAATACCAATCAAATAATTCACAATGGGGAAAATTGTGAATAATTCATGCCAGCGACATCTTCGGGAAAGATAATATCACTTCTTAAAATGCCGCATTCCAGGAACAAGTTTCCTCTGCGCTCCCAAACTTATACATCGGCACACCTTGAGTGGAAAACTTGAGTAAGGAGCACACACGGTGAATGTATTTGCAAATACTCAGCGGCATGAGCTGTACATGTTGACTCATGTAACTAGATTTTGCTTGGAAGTATTTTGGCTTAATGTCACAACCTGTATGCATCAAATTCACGTCAGGAGGTGATCCAAAGTCTTACCAGTAAAAAGTTAAAGCCGGTCTCTAGTTTTCGTAGCAAAAGGGGAATCGGCATTCAACTGATGAAGTATAGTCTCACATTGTCCCCCTTGGATAAAAAAGATATGTGCATGATATTCCTTCCATGAATTCTGGCAATTTTTAGTGTAAATGTCTAAGAGGAAGACAATAAAACAGTCAAACTCAGCAGGAGGCTCTGACACCTTCATGCCAACGAGCTCGGCGTAAAACACACAGCGATTCATTGTGTTTATGTGGGCAAATGGAATTTCCATTGTTTTTACGTGTGTGCGGGCACTGTGTGATGCTGCATTAACGATGTTTGTGGGTACCGAAAACTAAAGTTTTGACATTTTGATTGTAAAATACACCCACACAAATGAGTTTTTATTCACTATACTATACTATACACCATAGAGATTTTTTTGATACAGTCTTTCATCTCATTTGGCAATGAATTGAAAAAGTGAAAGATACTTTTCTGAGATTTACCCAAACTAGAGACCAGATTTAAGAAAGCCAGGAAGATTGATGCATTTATTTTATATTTTCATCAAATATGAATTTGTTTTTGTTTCAAGGTAGCATTTGAAGTGTTGTGATTTTGTTTTCGTGTTTTTAATATTTTTCGTGGTAGGAAGGCAAAATTGAAAGAAAGAAAACATGTATGTGCGATGTCATGTCTAGGATTGTCGTCATCTGATAATTGTCTAGTGAAACTCTGTTATGTAAAGCGAGATATGTAAATTTGATATTTCAATTCTAATCCTTTTTTTGAATAGGAGTATGGACAAACATCATGAGAAATTTAATTTAACTCAAAAGAAACAGATGTTTGTTCGTGATATTTACCAAGCATTTATTGAAAATTTATTTACCAAAATCAGATACAAATAGGCATCAATATTATTCATTTTTCTGGAGCACCATGCAGATTCATGTTTCTTCTTATTTGTATTTTTGAATGGACAAACTCAGAATTTATCCAGTACAGCAGTTCCCAGGTACTTTTGGTGGTAGTAGTAGTCCTTTGGAAGCTCATAGAGGCATTATATCCAGGGTTCTCACTAGAAAAAAATCCACACACGGTTCCCACTCTGCGCAAAGCGTGGAAGTTTCAGAAGTTTTATGGAATAACACCTAAAGTTAGGTGTGGTGGCAGTATATGCTATAGTATAAGGATGAAAAATACTTCTTGGTAAGCAGGAGTTGTCTACTAATGGCATAAAAGTAAAAATACATTGTCAAAAAGCAAAACAATCTGTGACATTTATCATTATTGTTAGGAATATATACTCCAATATTTTTTCACCCTTGTTGCCACGCATAGTGCAGCAATTTCACACATGGTTCTTCCTTGTCTAAAACCCTTTACGCATGGTATTGGAACCATGGGTGTTATGTACTGGCGAGAACCATGGTTATATCATAATGTGATATGCGTTAAACAAGAACAGCATTATTATGATTACTGGTAGTAGTAGTAGTAGCAGCAGTAGCACACTTTATAGGATAACTTGGTTAGCAAAAAGGCTAATCAATTAGTCCATAATGGAATGTCCGCAAACATAGCAAGCTTTTATACAGTCATAACTTATATTCTGTTTGCTGAGTAACTTGATTCTTTTTCATATTTGGTGCTGAGAAACTGGCTGGTCTTATTTTCAGAGAGAATAAATATTTGTATCAACAAGTAGATTACAGAAAAATGATGGTCTGTATAAATGAGAGAAATGGAGCAGGTAGATGTCGAATAATAGGTTGTAGATTAACCCATGTCTTAGAGATCTGAATATGTAGCTTGATGAACAAATGGTTTTCTATTGACTTAAATTCAACCACATGAAACACACATCTCAAAAGTGATTGTAAGCTGAAATCATCAAAATTAAGCCTCCAGTATTTGATATCTAGAACTGTAAGTACAGAGAGTATTTTTAGTCTTGTTTGTCAGGGGAAAAAAAGGCATGTCCTTTTCTTTATTTCTCCCCCCTCCCAAAAAAGTGTGTAAAATGTGTGACAAAACTTAGAAATAACTGCAGGTTAAGAGAAAGTATTTAGTGTGTTAGATATCATTAGGTATTTAATAACCTCCATCATACCTCAATTAGAGACTTGCCTGTTGTGATGCTTATGGCTGCATTGGTAAGATCAAATTCAGACATGTTCTTCAAGTGTCTTCAACCAGTACCAGCACTGATCCTCAGACCTGACATCTTCAATTGTCATAATGCAATGAAACTGTGTCGTGCCTCTTCGGCTGAACAAATGCACGCAAGCGAGCCCATGGCCAGGAATCCGCTCAATAAAAAATAAAGATAGAGATAGAGAGTTGGAAGAGAGGAAAAGAAGGTGAGAGCCTCAGCCTAAAAGAAAAATTAAGCCCTGTCTAAAGGGTAGAGGTTGTGTTTGTAATTCTCGCTTGCAAGCCCTCCCTCTTAGCATGGCCTCCTGCATGCATTTATTTAAAGCAAGCACTGAGAGGAGAAAGAGGAGATTAAAAGCAAGCAGCGGCAATTTGAAGAGTTCTAAATATTGCTGATCGGCACCTTGATAACAGTAGGAGAAGTAAACAGATTAACTGGTATTTGATTGGGGAACTAGTCCGATGACCTTGGTTAATTTACCTCATTGCTTATCAGCCCTCTCACGTATTTCAATAGATGTAACTCCTCAGGATTTTTAATTGAAGTCATGGTATGGGATTTTATCAGAATGCAATATGCAAGGTTGAGTTGTGGGAGGTCTTTTTATCCTTTCAGAGAGCTAGGAAAATTCACTTTCATGATGGTGCATGTAAAGTGCATGTAAATGACCTGTTTGTCACCTTCTCACAAACTTCATACATCCAAATATAGCACTAAGATGCTCAATTGATGTAAGTTCAGATTCATCCAGGTAGAGTTGAATTACAAATAATTCCTATCTTGCTAAGATAGATGCTATCTTGGTTAGATGTTAAAGCAGTTCAAACTTATTTTTCATACTGATGTATATTCCAGAATGTAACAGCAATAATGTCCACAACTACTAGTAAGAGTTCATAAGATACATTGACCCAGGTGTAGTAAGTGGGTATACCTGGTAGGATTTATTCCTTGAATGCACTGATGCCATGGTAGCCGTGCTAAAGCCGTGGTAATAATATGCTTGCAGGGCCCTCTAGGAGAACAAAACATATATTATTATCATTATTATTATTGTTATAAAATGACTTTCTAGTGTCTGTTTATATCAGTGTTTGGAAGATAATATTAAGCTTTACAAAGGTAATCAAAGGATGTACTTATCACACTCTTCCCTGACCTACCAAGCCGCTCATAAATCTACATTTCCTGAAAGTCGCACTGCACACAAGTATCCTAGCTGAGCCCCATTTTGCTGCTCACCATCGTGGGGCCCCTCTGCATATATCTTGTGTGTGTTATCTCAGGTAGCAGCATTCTGCGGGTCATTTTTGGGACACACCGCTCCAGGGAGATCTTCTAGTGGTTGCATCCATGCTTGCCTCCGATACGCCGCAAGCATGCCCAGAATTAAGTAATGCCTAAGATATCAAGCGTGTGCCAGGAATTGGCAGGGAATTTTCCCCTTGATTGGCTCATGTGTCATTATTACTTTGAATAAGTTGATTTGATGATGAAAGGAGATAAAGTTTCTTACTTTAAATGCTAAGTAGGACATTCTCCTTCAGTTTTTCATTCATATTATGTTCAGATATAAGATTGCAGTGGAAGATCAAACCTGTAAAAGTAGTACAAGATTAATAGATAGTGAGAAAAATGAAAATACGAAGGCAAGACCCTTTCAAATTAGAATGCGGAGTACAGTTGCTGTGAATGTCGTATCATTTCTCTGTAGACTTCTACTGTAATTGAAGTAATGCCTGGTGAGGGCCATAAAGATACTAGCTCTGTGTGAAAGGATACAAGATCACACCCTTTGACACACAGCGACAGCATTGCCATTTTAAGTGAAGTAGTCAGGTATAATTCATCTTGACATTTCCCCATTGCAGCTGATATTTTTAGTTGTCATATTTCTTTTTAATTATTCCTTCCTGTTGTTTTAGGCATCTCCTTTTATTTTGTTACCATCCCCATTACTCAGTAGCTCTAATCATGACGGTATGTGTCAAGTATTGATAGGATCACAGTTTCGCATCAGTTATTATCATGATGGTGTTACTGCCACTTGTTATGTATTATGTGCAATTTTAATGTTCACATTGCACCTTATGCTTAAATGTATATCTTTCAGTTTCCGAAAGTCTAAACATAAAGCTTTATTTCATGGTTGAGTTCTTTGCAATTTCATCCTGTCATATTTTTGGCTTCATAGTGACTTCATCTTATGATGTGTCTCTCTGCATTCTGAATAGCACCCTCAGATAGTGCCCTCTGTAGCAATGCCTGAAGTGCCTATGCACATGTATATAATAATATATTGATTTATATTCTGTCGCTTGATTATAGAAACTGCTAGTGTGTTTATCCTTCACTGACAAAAAGACACTTGCTCTTTCAGAGCTTCACTAATTAAAGAGAGCTCTCAGGAAAGGGTAAGGGGAGGGGGAGGGGAAGAAAGAGCATGAAATTTGCTTGTAGGAAATCTCCCTTACTCTAGCAAGTTCCAAAAAAAAAAATCTTTTGTCAAAGCACTGTGTGTACTCTAAAATTAGTCATTTGACTAGTTATTTTAGAACATGAAGGTCATATTCGAGTATTCATCCAAATTTGAATTATTTGATCTCCTTACTGCCTAAACAGAGGCTGTTTCAGAAGGCTCTGTTATTCTAGTCTTCTTGGTTTTGAGGATCTAGTAGGAGTGCTGCACTCTCCCTAGCCCTCTATGTTACAGAAAGAAGATACTGCTTAGAGCAGTATTTCTAGTCCATTCCCATGCCTGCACATTGAAAAGACAATCGTTGGCCCCTCCAAGCTTCTAAGCATGACATGCCCTCAGTCCTTCTCTCATTATTACCCTGGGTGCACTCTGTAATACAGACTTGATTAGATCTTCATTTATTGGGTTACTTCATGCCCTGATATTATAACTCTTAGCAGGAATTCTGTCTCTGGTAGCAGCTCCCATCAGATCAAATTTCAGAGTGCAGGGTCTTTCTTTTCATTATCGAAGGTTATTGATAGAGGAGACATAAGGTTCAAGAAAGATAATTGCTGGCAACATTCATTTAAATGTATTTCATTTACAGTGTTGTAATTTGGATGAAATTCTCCCATGAGAGCCATTTGAAGTGATGAAACTAATTTGTAGACTTTGTTTCATGATATGTTTTCGCTTCCATTTTGTAATGTTAGTTGTGATTGCTCTGTGTGATCAAGTGTTCTATAAATGTTACCTTTTAAAAGAGTGGCATGTCAGTATAATCTGTCAGGATAAAAAAGCTGATTCACCAAGTTGACCTTTCATGCTCAACATTAAATGCAATAGACAAAAAAGGAACTAATTCAAGATGTCATCCACATCATACTTATCTTTATAGGAGAATGCTACTAACAGACTTGAATAGACATTTTTTTTTTTCAACCAATCTGTTTCAACAGGCAAGCATATGTTTGTGGGGTTTTTGTTCTTAACCAAGGGGCAGCCTTAAAATATTGATATACAAACAGGCCTGTTGCTCTTGAATATTTCCTAGCGTCTTAATGGCATAGTGAAATCATACTTGTGTAAAATAGTGTATTTGTAAGTACCTGCAATACAGAATACCAGCATACAGAATGCGGAACCTGGAATTTCAAGCTCAATGCAAGGTCTGTTATTGATTTGGCAACCGCCTGTTGCTCATGGTACATTAAACACATGTACCTCTGCAAGCCTATCTACCTCAGGGGAAAAGAAAAAACCTTCCAAAGGGCACTCTTCAGTTCTAGTAATGACCAAAGCATGGTTTTTAGAGAATCTGCAATCATATACTGAATGTCAAAGACTACAAATAATCATATTTTGCCTTGCACCTCTGATATGAAATGTATAATTGCTGATGAAGCTAAGAAATATAAGAACATTTGGAAAATTCCACTTTCAAGGAGAATATATTGCAGCCTATTCTTGTGTGTGGATCTCTGTTGGTTTTTTCTCATTTTATGTGAACTTCTTCATGTTTCCAGAAATTATGTTTACATGTATTATGCAATAGTAAATAATTCAGAAAGATATTTGCTTGCTTTGTTCCATAAATATCGACAATTTAAGATGACAAAAAACTTTCCTGAATGATCCAAGCCCATTTTTCCATTACACATCTGAGGGAAGCGTCTGAATCATGGACATCAAATCTGTTGCAAGTAACCATCTTGTGATATGTCATAGAACTGGTTCTTAATCCGGAACCTTTGAATATATCTACCTGACCCCCTGTCATTCATTATCTTTATACAGGTACTCATGTCTTGGAAGGTAGTGGGAAGATGGTCGTGACGGCTGTAGGTCTCAACTCACAGACGGGACAGATTTTCTCCCTCCTGCTAGATGTCAAAGGTCAAAGAGGACAGAAGCTGGAGATGGAGGAGGCAGCCATTGGCAATAATGACAGTAAGAAGACACAAATCTTTTGTAATATCTTCTCTTTATAGAAAATTTTCTTTAATTTTTAATACTTTGATATTGTATTTTTTCTATGATTTTGAAAAAGTGCATGTTTTCTTAATATGAACGGGAATTGCTTTTTTAAAGAGAGCAGGTAGAAAGAACATTAGAATGGAATAGTGGATAGTTGTGAATGGGAGAAAATGGGTAAATGATTGTTATCAGGTATTACGTGTCTTCAGGCACATTCAAACATCATGACTGGAAATGTTAGGAAAGAAGAATTGTTATTGAATTTGGTATGTAGATGTTTTTTTGGAGTGTATGCTTGTATATAAGTATACATACAAAATACAGAGCTCCCAGCTATTCTGCAAACTGGATACAATCTAGAAAATTATTTTCCCTTTTCTCCAGTCCAGGAAAAGGCATGGAATTTTATTGGCCTCGAAGAAAGTAATCAGTATCTTATATTTTTGTCTCATGTGCAAAAGCATATCCATTGGCTAATTGACTATGGTGGCTATTTAGTGCATAAAATACCCCCATGATTTGGAATTTGTTACTTGTTTGAATTAAGGATTTTTGTTTTTGTTTTTGTTTTTTGGTTTGTTGTTGTTTTTAGAAATGCTGAGAATCCTGAAATATTGATGTCAGGTTTCAACAATTATTAACTTGTTTATCTTTACTTGACAGATAAAAGAAAAGTGATATACATAGGTATGCGATCATCTTCTTGAAATTGCTTTAGAACTAACAAGGTTCAGAGAAAATATCTAGCAGACTTTGTTTTCCTCAGGGCTCAACACTAAATGGGAAAACAGTGCAGATTTGCTCCCCATATATTTTACAGGAGCCCATTGCACTTAAAACTCCCAAATTTCAAGAAAAATATCTGGACATCCTGTGAAAAGAATTCAGTGTAGAGCCCTGGCCTTCTGTGTCACCTGTTTGACACAACTAGTCCTGGGAACTGGGTCTTTCACTCAAGTTCTCTTGAAATCACATCCTCCCTCCCTCTTCACACCACAGTCCTAGACACTGTCTAACTGCAATGATTATACTACTAACGGTGTTTCTTGTTTCAGAGTTAAAGTGCACAGACACAGTGGTGTTATTTGGGATAAAGTGCATGATGATTCTTACTTGTGTATATTAACACAGAGAGGTAGTAGGAAGTATTATTTATATTGAGCTACATATAATTAACAATTTGCTTTCTCATGGTTTGTTGATTTCTTCCTTTTTATTTCATGCAATGCAAGAAGCATTGATAATTTAATCGTGTACATGTTCAGCTGTCAGTGTCTTTGAAGTGAAGAAAGTATGATGGTGAGCCCTATGTCTGCAACCAATTCAATACTTGACCCATCAATTAACAAGAAATAATACTTCTATTTCTGTAGTGATTCCTTTCATGTCATTCCTAATGTCCAAAAATAGTCATTGCACCAATGGAATCCTATAAGAATTGGATCAAGAGCAATATAATGTTTACAAGAAATTATCGCCATTCATTTGACAAATGTTTGCCGATGTCTATGAATTATTTCATTTTGCTTGAAGTTTGAGACTTTTTAGATGAAGAATGATTATTTGAGACTTTGTAGAGGAATCTCTGAAATCACACCCTTTATAATCAGTATTTTTGGTGCACTTTGTATCAGTATCTATCATGCTATTTGAATCCTGCAGTTACATGCATTTTGAGATCAGGATGCTTTGCAGACCTAGGATCTCTATAGCAATACTAGATTAGGTTACTGATAGTTGGCATGCTGGAGATCAGAGTTGTGCTCACAAGGCATGTGTCTTTTTTTCTTATTTTGACTATGATTTCTAGATTTTATACATTCCATGTGTGAATATATCTTTTTGTGTTTTGTTTTTCAAGATTAATTTCATCCTAACATCAAATAGAATGTCTAAATTTTGTAGAATACTGCTGATCATGCTGGGTGTTTAAATGGAGAAAAAAAAGGTGCTATTTCCAATCAATAGAGATATCAATTTTCATTTTCAGATGAGAAAACCCCTGCTTTGTGAAGAAGGAAGACAACATTACATTTCAATCTATATTCACACACTCTAGCTACTTCCTATCAAAACAGAAATATCATACTTAGCACTTACACCCACTGTGGTATTTGAGTTAAAGAAGATTATCTTATGTGTGACTGAAAGTTCTAAGGATTAACCAAATTGCTTCCGACAGCTTCAGTGTGCTTAATCCTCTATAAACAACATATCTTGACACATTAGTAGAAAAGAGAGATTTGGATCTCATTATTAAATCCGCTCACTTTCCTGATACTCCCTCTGACATTGTAGAATGATGTGGGCTATATTTAGAATGTACTCGGGAAATTGGCTCAGAGACTGATGAAAATGCTCATTCTTTTCCAGGTTTGTGAGGTTAAAATTAGAAAATCCAAGCAATTTGCTTTGAGGTAAATTATAAGATGACTTTGAATTTCACGATGGAAATTTGAGACTACTGTGGAATTTAATGTTTTGAGCGAAGTTTACCTTTTCCCATTTTAGGCAAGATATAATGAATACAGTTTACTTTTTTTTCAAAAGATATATGGACTGTAAAATTTGGGCATAAAAATGAGTAGTGAAAATATATCTACAGCTTAAATAAAGTCATATTTTTAGGATAAGAATTGAAAGTGTTAGGTCCCTGGATCAGAGTGAATTTTCTGTCTGTCTGTCTGATTCTCTCTCTCTCTCTCAGCTGGTTAAGTTTTCAAGAATGATCTGGAAACTTGACATTGTGTTGGGGTTAATTACAGTTCAAATATTTTTCAACCAATCTGACTCAGTTTTCATCTTGGCACATGCCTGGTAATCAGATACTCAAATATTACTACGATTTGTGAGAGTCACCCAGATGTGGATTTCATAATTAGGTTGCCTGAAGTCTAAGTGTGATGTAGAGATAGCTGAACGGGCGGGTGTCATTGATTGGATTAACAACTATTTGACTATCGGTCACTTTTATTTCTTTTCTGTTCCTTATCTGTTTGGAGTTGGGATTTTATGATTTGTCTTGCTGTTTTTTGGAAGCACATTAATGAGGCAAAATGTATTCTGTACGTTGTAGCTGTAGTGTGGAAATCGAAGAGGATATTCCTTACAGAAGAGGTAAGAAATGAACATGAAAGAAATTGAATTTCTTTCATTTATATGGACTAGGAATATCAGTGATAAAGGTGCTTCAAAAGAATTCTGATTAAGAAAATTTGGTTTGAGATATTCAATTCCTTTTTATCCAAGCCACTTAGAATACATGTAGTTCAGAATTAATTATCCCTTAACCTAGTTAACATGTAGAATGAGGACTGGTTGATTTGATAAAGAAGTATTGGAAACTGATTATAAAAGCATGTATTTTAATTGACGATATGTAAACTCTGATTATTTTCTTGTATTTTCCCAGAGAAATCCCTCTATGTAGGTTCCATAAAATTTTTAAATGAAATTTCATAATTTCCTAGTCTTGTCGAAGTTCAGTTTATGATTGGTAATTATTTTTTGTAATTTATGAATATTTGTAAATTACATAGGATTCTAAAGCAATGTTATTAGAATTCATATATTTTTTACTGTAGAGAAAGTCAGATAAAAATAAGGGTTTGATTAATTTGCTTGGGATAAAGAAAGTTAATCAAATTAATAATCTTCTGTTGATAGCGATTGTAATTAGTTTTATTACATTTGTTTTTTCTATGTTCGTAAAGAGCATCTCAGTTGTAAGGGACATGGAAACTGAAAAAGGGGAAGAAATTTGCAGTTTATTTTTGTATTATTTTATGTTTGAAAAAAACAACAAAGATTAGTCATGCAGGTTAACTAATTAGCTCAATATACACTTTTGTGTAGTTTGACAAATATAATCATAATGTTATGTAAAAGACATCTCCCTGCTGGGGATTTTTATTTTACCATATCACCATCATGCACCCTCCTGTACAGGTTCTTATAGTGAACCATTCACCAAAAGATATTTTACTCTGCATGTTAGGTGTTTTATGTTACTATATATTCAAAATATGTCTTTCAAATATTGCTTTAATTTTGAAAAATATTACAAGTTCAAATATATTCTTTTTACCCCCCCCCCCAAAAAAAAAGAAGCAATATAAAAGCAGCTAGTGAATAGATTAGGCTAGCTTTGCACATTTTAATTTTTTAAGGTGATACATAGATTTTAAATGTGAAGTAGCTCTAAAGAGTTGTTATTGGGGGTGGGGCTTGTCTTTTAATGCTGTGGAGGAGTTTTAGGGGTGGGGTGCTGTTGTCTTTGTTGTTTTTGTTTTGAGGTGTTATGTTTTAATAATTAATTTTGGCAAATTTCCCACATACACATGTCTGTTGGATTCATGCCAAATGAGTATGAAATATTATCCAAAGCATATCATGTTCATAGATTTGTTTGGAAATTGATTTGTGAATAGAATGAGTAATGGGTTAAATTTAGGTTTGTTTGATTTGTGTAAACATCAGTTTACCTGGATGTGATAGAGGTTAAACATGCAGGAAATCTGATCTTGGTCTATCTAGTCATTTCATATTTAGCAGTTATTCTTCCACCTTTTCAGAAGTGATATTAATAGATATATGGGAGGTGTGTATCCTTATCTGCAAGTTCATCTGTTAAAAATTTGCTCCAATTTCCAACTGTAGCTATTTTTTGCTCATCTCCACTGTATGATTAAAATTTTAGGGCCATTTATAATATTGTTTGAAATAATTTTTATAAAGGGTTTATTTGTATGCTGAAATTTTTTGGGGGATATTTTTAAATCGTTCTTCATTCTGTTGTGAAAGTATTACACAAATTTTCATGGATCTCTTTGTAGTTGATAGAGTGGCTGTGTTGGGTTTAAAACATTTTATGCTTTAACAGTTTTAAAGAAATATTTCCTGGAATATCCTGTACTGAAAAATAAATGAAATAGGTGGGAAAATGGCAGTGAATGCTGCTAAACTAGTGAGGTGGGATCTATAATCCTGTAAACACACCTAAGTAGATTAATTACAGATCACTAAATAGAAAACTTTTCTCAAGGTTTTTTTAAGAGGCAACACCCTCGTAAATTGTAGGATTATGTATGAAAAGAAATTCTGTTAGTGAAAGATGATCTGATAGCAGTGCTATCACGATGTCTATCATCAAATTAAGAATGTGAGGGATCGGTTTGAAAACTAATACGCACATGGACTCGCAGGGTTAAAATATAGGAGCTTGATTACTGCAACGTGGAGTAGATAAACTGATCTCTTTCCAGCTAATCTGCGAGAATCAGATTTCAGCTTTTGTTGTTTTTTTCTCTATTATCTGATCTTCTCAGTCTTCTTAAAGGTTAATAACTTTGATGAGATGAATCTCCACCTAGTAATAGTCAAGATGTCAAAGTAAACTACTGTTCATACAGATATGAAACAGAAAGCTCATAAAGTGATACAAATCAGGGAACATCAACCCTGTTAAAGGTGGACTGAGAGACAGCCCCCCCCCCCCAAAGAAAGATAATTTGGAAATGAAATTTTTCATGCTATTGGGATGTGTAACCAAGATTAATGTAGTTGGTTCAATACTCAATATGAATAAGTGCCTCAGATGCAGATAATGAAAATGTGCCATATGAGATAAAAGGTGGAAAAAGATAAACACTCTCCCCTCAAAGTAGTGCAAAAAAACCCTACTCTCTCTCCCCCCCCCCCCCCCTTGAACAGCATTGAAAGAGTGAATGAAGATGAGGAGTAGAATTGGTTGTATGATGACTGAGAGAACCTTGGTCTGTCAAATATGGTGAAATCCTGAACCTTTTTCTGAATTCTGAGTTAGGGAAATCCCCTGTACTCTTGAGACATTCAGGAAAGGCTTGAACTTGAAGGATAATCCTTGATGATGGAATGGATACTACTCGTACCCTATCGTTTCTCTTTGCTTTATTGTGCAGTACTGGTGCAATGTGCTTCGGGTTGGATTCAGTTACACATATTAACCTTGAGAAAAATCTTTGATTTTAACATGCCTCAAGTAGTCTGAGAATATTTAATGACCAATTTAAAGTTTTATTTATTGACTGATTTAAAGGGTTTTTTAGTGAAAGGAAATAATGTATTCTGCATTTGTTCCCATACCTTTTTGGTAAGTTTATTTTATATTTACTTGTTCTTTTTATTTTGCCTTCCCTCTTTTTTTTTTTTCCTATTTGCTTCCATTTGTATATATTTTATATTTCAGTACTTGTGTGTTTAACTCCATGTACATACATATCACTTCAGATCACAACTTTTTTTATAAAAAAACTACCTGAGATACATTGCTTTTTCAGTTTTAAGTGATTTCCATGGTATAGGACCTTAAGAAATTCTCAACTTTCCTTTGCAGAAAATTTTCTAACTGTGCTCTTAAAGAATATGTTTAGTTTTATTCCTCCTGTTCATCATATTAATTATTTCTCTCTCTCTCTCTCTGCCTCTGTTTTTGTCTCTGTCTTTCTCTCTGTCTCTTTCTCCTCCTCTCTTTCTTCATCCCCCACCCTCAATCTAACAGCTAATAATGTGTCAGATGGTAAGGCTGCCGATGGCAACCTGGATACAGAGGTACCCGACACCATGCCTGGGGACGCTCCTCACGCTGGCAAGAAGAAGATGGTCATTCCGGAAAGGGATGAGGGCATATCAGAGGGCAAATCAGTGCTGCAGGGCAAGCTCACCAAATTGGCCATCCAAATCGGTTATGCAGGTTAGTCAACTTAAGGTTGAATTTACTTTACCGGTTTCATGGACTTCTCAAACATCAAAGTCTTGTGTCTTAGTAGTTTATGAAATTAATCCCCTATGGATCACTCTCAATCTGTGTGTGTCAGTTTTAGGCTCTGTACGCCAAATTTAACAGAATATTGATCTATATCTATGGCAAAATGTGTCCTTTGTTCTAAACAACCATTCATGGGAGAGATAATAGTTATGATATTGAGAGTAATTTGATTAATTTTGATATATTATGAATTTTACATCATACTCATAATGACATTTGCCTCTCTTGGATAAACAGGTTGCACTGTTGCGGTTGTGACCACATTGGTCCTTATCTTCAGGTTCTGCGTTGTCGAGTATGGCATTAACAAACACAGCTGGAAAAACAGTCACCTGCAGGAGTTTGTAGATTTCTTCATCATTGGTGTAACAGTGTTGGTGGTAGCTGTACCTGAGGGTCTCCCGCTTGCTGTGACCATTTCTTTGGCATACTCTGTCAAGGTAGGTAGCATGTGGAGGTGTTTGCACATGCCAGCAGATCTATCCTTCCTATTTTTTCTGTTCTTCTTCCTGTATGTCCTCCTTTTTTGTGTCTTCCTTTTCTTCTTTCTTGTATTCTCACTGTCCCTCATACTTTCTTTTTGTTTTATTTCTCCTCTTCTAAGCTGTGTCATTCCTTTCTTCTTTCTCTGGTCAATTTTTATCCTCACCTCCTCCTTGCTTTCTTCATATTCTTTGTCTTTGTATTCTGCACTATATAATTTTTTCTCCTCTTCTTTATCTTTCAAATGCCCCCAGCTTGTATTCCTCATCCCAATTGTTAGAGGACCATTTTCTTATTGCTGCACTTTTTCTCTCCACAGAAAATGTTACACGATAACAACTTGGTGAGGCATCTGGATGCCTGTGAGACGATGGGTAACGCAACAGCCATTTGCTCCGACAAGACCGGCACCCTGACCACCAACAGGATGACTGTTGTCAGGAGCTACATCGGACGCAAGATGTTTGTTGAGACACCAGGGAACAATGAGATTGACAGCGAGACTAGACATCTCTTGGTGGAAGGCATCTCAGTCAACAGCAGCTATTCGTCCAGGATTCTGGTAAGAAAACCATGCACAAAGAAAAAGAAAAGACAATTTATTCAGTAATAATTGATATTATTGTGTACCGTGAAGAACCATCTGGTTTATTGTGGCAATATCCTCATATACTCAACCTTGGCTGTATAATTTTGCTTTGACCTTTAAAATGGCATAAAGAATGCAAATCCATTGTTTTTTTTAATGTAAATCATTGTTATATTTATTTGATTTGTCAATTTTTGCAAATTATATGCATAAAGACACATTTGTGACTGATAGTCAAGTAATGAAAGACCATAATTGTCTGGGTGCCATGAGACCCCCCCCCCAGTCCTTATAGGGTTCAGGCCTCATATTATACAACACATAAAGGGATCTAACCTGTCTAAAACTGTGAAGCCTGAGTGCTTAAAAAACAAGTAGCATCCCTTAGATTAGCAAATTGTTGAGCTACCCACTGTTTCACAAGTAATACACAGCCCTCCTCCTCGTCATTAGTGATGTCATGCCCTGAAAGCTTCTCACATTTACAAGTGTTATAGCCTCTGACATCTACCCCGTATCCAAATTGTGACAAAGAGGAAATACCTGCTGAGAGAGTCTTGTGTCGATGTTGCTTGCCTTAGTCAGTTAATTGTAGGGTCAGTGGAGATGAGACAAGACAGGATTCTGTCAGTAAAAATACTAAAAAGTGCTATTTAAAGTGAGCATGGTCTGGATTTAGTCCTCCCAGGGGGCAAAAAGTCCATCCAACCATTATTTTATGTGGAATGATGTAATGAAAAAAGCGACATGACCGAATTTACTTAGTTCTTCAAGCAGATACCTTTTTGTAAGGCATATTAGAGGATCTCCTGAATGCATCATTTGGAATCATTGCCCTAAATTGCTTTAGTTGTCCTAAGAATTGTCATGAACATTTGCCATCTTTTTCTCTTTGTAAGAATTTCTATGACAGGTTGTTAGAATATCTCATCAATGTTTCAACTTGCTTAGAATGAATTGATAGAAAATTATGAAAGAACTTGCACTCGCACTGGTCTTACAAGGTAGACAAGGTAGTAGAGAAGCAAGCATTCTAGTGCAATAAGCTGTACATTTTAATGGGTGTTAGAGAAACATACTGCCCTCAGGATATTTTTCCACATGAGACTCCTTTAAGCACGTAGTCTGCACAGTCAGGCCTCTTCCAAGCTACCCCAATTCTATTTTTTTTGTTGCATCAGTTTATTCATGACCAATAAATTATACACCTTTTAGTAGGTCCTGATAGACACCAATTATTTTTCTTTGATATTTATTGAATCATGAAATATATATTGCATTGTCCAAAATTTTGTGAGAGTTGGCCCTTGCCAGTCTAAGACTACAAGTAACTCCCCTATGAATAGATGTGACAAACCAGTCTATATGCAGAGACTAAGTACACAAAGTTCAGACATTCATCCATGTATGTTGACACAGCATGTTCCCCACTACGCACATGTCTCCTTCTCCTTAAAGCATGGGCATGTTTGTTCACCTTCGTGCACTGGTGTGAACAAAACGATGACAAGATGCCACCCCAGGGCATTGTTTTCTCATTTAGACGATTGATCCGTAACTAGCCTGTCCCAAGTCGAACATGAATTTGATAAGGATTATTTGAAACTTTGAACGAAAAGGGAAGAGGGGAGAGAAGAAATGGAAGGAGAAAATTTTATACCTGCAAAGGGGATGTTCTAGAATACCTGTCAACCATTAAATTTATGTGCCTAACTACTGTACAAGCTTGGTTGTATACTTGTATCCAATAGAAAAACAAACAAGCTAATTAAAGGTGTCTTACGTCTGTATGTTTTATGAGAGGCTAATGCCCACACACAGCTGTTTATGTTACATTTCATTCACCAACCTATGACAAGTAGGAAGAATGGAAAATGTATGATTTGTGCTTTGTCAGATAAACCTCCCTGTGATATATTTTTATTAGTCATATTAAAAACTTTATACATAACTACTCTTTCCCTCTTTTTAAAATATTTTCCTTGCTATTAATCCTATCATATCCTTTGTCATGTAACCCACAGCCTGCTGAACACACAGGTGAAATGCCTCGTCAAGTTGGCAATAAGACAGAGTGTGCCCTCTTAGGATTCGTACTAGATCTCCATGAAGAGTACCAGCTTCCTAGGGACAAGTGGCCAGTGGAGAAGTATGCCTGCGTGTACACCTTCAATTCAGCCAGGAAGTCTATGAGCACAGCCATTCCTCTCCCAGAAGGAGGTTTCAGGCTGTACTCTAAGGGAGCTTCAGAGATCATGCTCTCCAAGTAAGTTAGGTGGCACAGTAGTTTACATGATGGACTCCAATCATAGGTTAGGGGTTTGAAGCTACAGTTGTTAATGTAAATGCCATCCCTCTCCCTGGATGTTGCTTCAAGCTTTATTCCAAGGGAGCGTTAGAGATTATGCTTTCCATGTTGGTTTCAGTGTACAGTGGATTCATATCTAGGTTATTTAAGAGTACAGCTACCTCTCTCCCAGAGGGAGGCTTGAGACTCTACTCTAAGAGAGCATCAGAGATCATGATCTCCAAGTTTGTTTACAGCTTAGTAGTATGTTTGATGGACTTCATTTGCAGTTGCAGGATCAAATCTAAGTTAGTTGATAAATATAACAAAGCATCTCAAAGAGCAAAGCTTCAGGCTGTCCTCTATAGAAGCATCAGAGTTCACAAATTGCTGTAAATGCAGAAGTATTCGTGGTACATTAATTTTTGCCAATTTTGCACTATTTTTGACAAGTGCGAATTCTAGAACTTGCAAAAATATTAGCACGATTTCATAAGCATGGAAATATCAAATCAAATCTTGCACTTTATATGCGAGTGAGTAATTGTGCAGCGCGAATTTAAGAACCCGCCAACTTGGTCGCTCAGCATGAAAATTGAATCATGCGAAAATAACAGCATTTACAGTAATGGTTTGCATGATTGACTTTAAACTGCAAGTTTGTAGGTTGAAATCTAGTTTTATTAAAGTTTAAAGGTATCCCCCTCACAAAGGGGGTTTTCATACTCCAAGGAAGTAATCACATGATCGGTTTGGTGAATGTAGACTTTGATACTGAACACATGGAATAACTGAGAATAGAGTAACAGGAATTCTTTATTTTATTTTCATCATGTAAAGCATTTATGTACAATTTCTGCTTGCGTCTAGGTGTGAATACATCTTGGATGAGAGCGGTGAAGCCCAACCATTCAGTGCCAGTGATAAGGAGAAGGTTGTGAAGGAGGTGATAGAGAAGTGGGCCATGGAAGGCCTGAGAACACTCTGCCTGGCCTACAAGGATATCACCAGGGACAAACCAACGCCCAAGTGGGACATGGAGAACACTGTCGTAAAAGAACTCACATGCATCGCTCTGGTTGGCATCGAGGATCCAGTTAGGAATGAGGTAGGCATTTGCATGACACATGCTTCACCTACATTTGCTGTGTGGCCAATTTTGTCTCTTCAGCTCCAGACTAGATCCTATATCTAACCCAGGATCTTATGCTAAAACTAACCTAAACCCAATGCAGCCTGTACCCTAACCCTATATCTTTGAATGTTATTGCTGAGCAAATATTGGATCTCTGAATGGATTGATTCTTCTGACTGTTACCTTTAGGCTTTGTAATGATGCAGTTTTGTCTGTGAGCTGATGTCCTGTGTATGCAGATTTTCCAAGACAATAGGCACCTGATCATGATTGTCAGTTTTAAAGAATAAGACAGATTGATGTTCTAAAAAAAATAAACACAAGCTGAATCCTTTACCTGAATATGTGCTGTTGCAGTTAGATCTCAGTTGTGATCCCGGGGGGGTCACTCTCCACATGGCCTGCTACCCACCCGTGTCCGACAACCTCAGAAATGCACCCTAAATGGCGTAACCTATTAACCAAATTTGCAACCCTAAATGGCGTAACCCATGAAAAAAAGCCACCCTAAGTGGCGTGAACAGGGAATTCCCCTAATTTGATACCCTAAGTGGCGTAAACATTGAAATCGATTAATTTGATACCTATATAAGGCCCTATCTCACCAACAGAAACGTCTCTGAGACAAGTTTCAAAATAATTATAATGGAGCATTTGCAGGATCATGCACATGACTTGGACCAGGAGGAATGTCAGCATGCATTCAGTCACGCGGTTTCTAAAGTGGGTCAAACATCATCAGGTAGAGTCGCGGAGACGTCTCCGCATTCTGCAACGTCTCATCAGTCTTTCTGGTGTCCTCCTGATCTCCACGACGTCTCTGAGATGGCTCAGAGACGTCTCGGAGATATTGCAGAGACGTCTCAGCAGTCGCGGATATAATTAGTCTCCGCAACTAATGGATATATCTCGAAGATGTCGCGGAGACTTTGCAGAGACTGTAAAAAGTCCCCCCCCCCCCCCCCAAAAAAAAAAAAAAAAAAAAAAAAATCAAGCATGTTCGAATTTCTTGCGACGCCTCAGAGACTCCATATTTTGCTCATTTCTGTTTTAAAATGCTGTTCAAATTTATCTCCTTTTATTGAAACAGTAAAATTTCTAGGGTGGACTTACCCTTTTTAAGTCTGAGAAAAATAATTTTACTCGTGTGATTTTTGCACCTATCATTTGTGGTTAAATAATTAATTAAGCTGAAATATATTACTAGTCTATTCATTCAGAAATGCAATTTTGTTTTTGCATTGAACTGTACACAAAGAAAAGTCAAGCTATCACTCCCGTGAGTGGGTCAATCAAGGACAGGATAGATCTACATGTAAGTAACGCTAGGCCACTACTGACTTGAATTCAAAAACACAACACAATTAACAGTATATGGGGCTAGCCTCTAGGAATAACAACACGAAAGAAAACCAGTTAAAGTACACACGAGTAAAACTTTTTCTCAGACTTGATATATTTACTCACCAATAAACAGCTCTTCTATGGTAATAAAATTTCCGTCAAATGAAACTCAAGATGCCATAATAATGTGTTTTGAGACGTTTGGAAAATGCTAGATATAAAAAAAGAAATTGTGGCACTTGAGAGTACTTTTAAGTGTTTCCGGTCTCTGTGGTCGGCTTTCAACGAGGGCACTGTTGCTTTATCCATTTTTTTAAAATATCGATGCTGCAAATGCATGCCGTGCAGCCGAGCATAGTCGCTTCAAACAGGCACGGAATGGTTGCATTAGAATCGATGATTAGCATAGCCATAGCATAGCATCCTCTGCGACCTATGGCCGTGTGTATGGTAACGCGTGCTGCCTAGTATAGAGCCGGGTGTAAGAGACTAGCTTTGGGGACTGTACTCTCATAAGTGCTGCTGGCCGCGCCGGCGTGTGCGAGGATTATTTTGTATCCCTATGGTGTTAATGGCGTAGGTATGTTCAAATTTGCCTAAATTTGCAACCCTAAATGGCGTAGATTGAAATTGCACCGCTAAATGGCGTAATCTGCATAACCAAATTAGCAACCCTAAATGGCGTGAAAGAGTGAGAAAAGGCTACCCTAAAAGGCGATTTACCAGCGAATGGTGCTGAAAAGCAACCCTTTTTGCCAAAGACGTCGACGACGCCTGAGTGCCTGAAACGGGACCCTTTTCGACGCTTTTTCTGGACGCGGGTGCGTAGCAGGCCATGTGGAGAGTGACCCCCCCGGGGTTGTGATTATAAGTAAGATATTTATTGATTGAAAATGTTACAGGTTCCACCAGCTATTGCTGATTGCCAGAGTGCTGGAATCACTGTACGTATGGTGACTGGAGACAATGTGAACACTGCCCGATCCATAGCCATCAAGTGTGGTATCCTGAAGCCAGGAGATGACTTCCTGGTGCTTGAAGGAAGGGAGTTCAACAGGAGAATCACAGAGAATGGAGTGGTAAGCTTGTCTTGATATTTGTACATGATATTTGTACATATTAAATGATGAACCACCACCACCAAAAAAAAAAAAACACCCCCCCCCAAAAAAAAAATGATGATCTGGAGAAATAATATAGAATAAGTGTAGTATTTTTGTCATATCTATGTCTTTTTATGCCTCCGCCCACTGAAGGTGATGCTGGAGGCCTTATGTTTTCGGTGTGTCCATCCATCTGTCCATCCATCTTGCTTTTTCATTAACGCATTATCTCAAGAACCATTTGGATTTATGGACTTCAAACTTGGTCTTCGCTTATATCACGATAGAAATATGATCTAACTAGATTTTGGGGTATGTGGGTCAAAGATTACATAGGCAGTTTATGAAATTTCATGAAATAATTTTTATTTTGTTTTTAGACAAGGATTTTATTTACTGTTTTTTTTCTTGATTCAATTGTTTAATTAGTACATGGCAGGATTTATTCCTTAAAATGAACTGTGTGCTGATGACTGTTGGAGCTTCAGCTATATTGGTAATATGTATAATTTGCAAGTCCACAAGGAAATTGTATTATTCTGTGCTATGCAAACTGGATTATTGATATTATTAACATGATTTATTATCATGATTCCATTCTTCAGATCAAGCAGCATTTGTTAGACAAGATCTGGCCACGCCTGAGAGTGTTAGCCCGCTCCTCACCCACTGACAAGCACACCCTCGTCAAAGGCATCATAGACAGTAAGCTTACAGCAAACAGAGAGGTGGTGGCTGTTACGGGAGATGGAACTAATGATGCACCTGCTCTTAAGAAGGCTGATGTAGGATTTGCCATGGTAAGAATGTCTTCATTCAAAGCCTTAATCTATACTTGCCACTCTCTACCTGGGTGAAGTCTATGGGTACCTTGTAGGAAGAATTTCCTTGAATGCTTGAATGTCTGATATCATAATAGCTTGGCTAAAGATGGAGTAATAAGAGTAATTCAGCACATTGTATCCTTGGAAACAGTGCTTTGTATATCACATTATCGATATTATCAACCTTTTTTACATCCATAGTATATGACTTTCAAAGAATAAAATGTCTTATTTTTATATCACTTTCCTTCTTTCTCTGTGTCAGGGTTTGGCTGGTACCGATGTAGCCAAGGAGGCATCAGACATCATCTTAACTGATGATAACTTCACCAGCATCGTAAAGGCCGTCATGTGGGGGCGCAACGTCTATGACTCCATTGCCAAATTCCTCCAATTCCAGCTTACTGTCAATTTAGTTGCTGTTACAGTAGCGTTTGTGGGAGCATGCACAATCAATGTAAGATATTGGTTTCACATATCCTTTTTGATTTAGTTGAATGGGGACAATCTTATTTCATACAAGATTTTTAGTGGAAAAGGGTAATGGAAGGATGAACCATATCAGTATTATAAGTTTGATTGGTCTTGGCTACTCATTGCAAGGATATATTTTCCCCTTCATTTCATATTTCTTCTGAATTGCAAGACTTAATAATGGATAAGATTATTTGTTCCAGTAAAGCATGAATACATGGCCTTTTCAAAACATCTTTTATACCACTAATAAGAAAACATATTTTATACCACTAATGAGAGAACAAATGAGAAAACATGACAAAATCTGTTTATTTTCCCATCTGGTCATGTATTTTTTTTTTCATACGCAAGCATTAAGTATGTTGATTGTTTTATGATATAGACTACTTTTTGTTGTTGTTTGTTTAATTAATTGAACCTGGTCAGAGGTCTTAAGGGAATAAGCATCTGCAGGTAAATATACAGCTCATATTCACCTGGGTAGGTTAGGATGAAACTCTTATTGATCAAATACAGAAATGGCTCCTTTGGTAATAATTAGTTTACATATCTTAGATACAACTTTAGGAATAATTAATGAGTATTGTTTCCTGTTGAAATTTCTCCTCTACAGGATAGCCCCCTGCGTGCCATTCAGCTCCTGTGGGTGAATCTCATCATGGACTCCTTTGCCTCTCTGGCTCTGGCCACAGAGATGCCCACGAACAGCTTGCTCAAACGCAAGCCCTATGGCCGTACCAAGCCCCTTATATCTAGAATTATGATGAGGAATATTATAGGTCATGCTGCCTTCCAGATTATAATAATATTTACTATTCTTTATGCAGGTGAGTACAGTGGCATTTGTTGAGAGCTGAAAGGGTGTTGCCTCTGTGTCATACAGTAAGGAATAAAGCCCTTCTTGCTCTCACAGTACTATCCATTGATATGTCATCATAACCTGCTGGTCATTGCTTATCATGTTTCTTGAGGCGATGAAGGTTTCAGGAAAACAAGGTTTTGCCTTTTACTCACATCAACAAGCCTGTGAAATCTCCAATTTTTTAAAATTATTCTGCCCGATTTAAAATTCTGCTTTTTTGGTGTGTGCTATGTACACTATTTTATCGGCTGTTCATCACGGGTGTTGTGGCACCCATCAGTGCTCCCATTTCGGGCGAATGAACGCAAGTCTGGACTTGCATTCAACTTTGTACATGAAGTCAATGCATCGGCAGGTACAGGGGTTTGGTTTTTCATTTGTTTTTTTTGCCGATACCATCACACTTGGAGCTTGTGATTAAACGAAAAAGCCACAAAACCGCCGATTTCTTGATTTTTAACGCTTTTTTGGTGACTTTTTTTCTTAACATTTTAAAACTGCATAAATAAAAGGTGCTTTACACAATGTCTTTGATTTTTCTGAATCAATTACAATTACAATTTCAATTCAATTTATTTATTTCATAAAAATCACAAGAGTAATATGTACATCAAAAAGTGTGAGGATCTAACACCCTAAAAAAGCCAGTGGCTTGACAATAAGGGGGATCCATAACATAATATTAAAGTGACAAAAATAGAAAAGCATAAAACAAGCAACACAAATTATAATACAAAATAGAAAACATTCAACAAAATTACAATAGTAAAAAACAAAATATTGCAGAAGGATGCATAAGTTATATCATAATTTCTATGTCAAAAAAAAGTCATTGGTAGGTGGCAAGAAGATGCAGCTTGATTTTGGCTTTAAAAGAGTTTACGGTGGTCAAATTTTTAAATACGGGGTCAAGATTATTCCAGGATACAGCACCTTTATATTTTATAGAATTTACCACACAAATCACATCATTGTCAGCAACATTGGACCTAAGCTCCGGGTGCTTTGGAAATATGCTGCTGAGTCCGCATTTTTGGCGACAAAATTAGGGATTTTAGATGGATTTTTGGAGGTGACTGTGGTACTTATTTGTGGTGAGTGACAATGTCTGTGCTGACAATGATGTGATTTGTGTGTGTTGTGGCAGTAGACTTTGCTGTCCTGTGATCATATGGTATAATAGGTAGAATCATGGCCTTGGAAACTTTCAGCTTTTTTCCGCTCTTTTTGTGAAACCCCACTCACAAGCCTGCATCAAAAGTATATGAAATTCCTTATTAATCAGAAAAATAGCTTCTGAAGGAATGTTCATATGATAAATAAGGCCTAAAAACAAAGTAGAGGAATAGATTCTGTGCACGAAATGCATTCTGTGCTTTGTGCATATGGGGATATGTTTATGAGTTTTGCAGTAGGGTGCTTACTTGTGCAAAACTGCACATAGGTTATGATGTACATATTCTTATACCTGATGGCTTTCTTTGAAATTTAAGATTGAATTGCCCTCAACCCCCATTTTTTGGTCTTTTCTCTGCATATGCTTTATTCTCATGAAATTCCTCTAACTGTATCCTTGTTTTATCTCTCCAGGTCCACAGCTATTCGATATAGATGATGGTTCACAAGAGGGTCCATCTGGAGCACCCACACACCATTTTACCATCATCTTCAACACCTTTGTACTAATGCAAATTTTCAATGAAATCAACTCGCGCAAAGTTCATGGCGAGCGAAACGTCTTCTCCAATATCCACACCAATCCCATTTTCCTCATAGTTATCATTGGCACCTTAATCACTCAAGTAAGTGAAGGTTTGATTTTATAGTGATTGAATCCTAAACCAATGGCTAGTGACTGAATTGATGTATTGATTGAATCTACTCAATTATTCCAACTGCAAGAATAACTTTTTCTTTCATCAACTTTACTTTACTGCTTTGCTGCTTATCGAATAGTACTTTTTGTCCAAATTTTAAGACATCTTTGCTATGTGGACCTATTGTTTTCAGGTATTGCTGGGTTGAAATGCCATTATATCGTCAAGAAACGTTGAATTAAATTTTATTAGAATTTGGTTGATTAAGAATATTTGTTGACATAGATTTTGATTGACTCTTGTCTTACTTTGATATTAAGCTAGACATTGTAATATTCCTTTTTTATTATTTTGTTGTTAGCACATTTTATTCTTTGCTTTTCCCTAGGTAATATTAATACAGTTTGGTAGCGTAGTGTTCAGCTCGACAGGCCTCACCCTGGATGAGTGGTTGTGGTGTTTCTTCTTAGGCCTGGCGTCACTCTTGTGGCAACAGGTCATCGCCTTCATCCCCACCAGGCAGCTGCCTCACATCTGTGCGGTGGGCCGTAGTAGCGAGCCGGAGACACTGCCTACCATAACGCCGGTGGATGAGGACCATCCCGACAGGGTGGACCATAAACGGGCTCAGATCCTCTGGATGAGAGGGCTGACAAGACTTCAGCAACAGGTAACTAGGCAACTGCATCATCCAGGACCTTTCACACATTTTGGTTTCTCAGAAAATAGCATTGATCACGGACATACTGAAGCTTTTCTGTGGGAGGCTTGTTTTCAAACTCTGGGAGTACTCAGTGTTAATGGGGGGGGGGGGGGGGGGGGGAGTTGGAACAGGGAAAGGTGGGCATTTTCCACAAGCGTTGGATGCTGATAAGACCTGCACCCCTTTGCACTGGTTTATTTGTTCAGAATATTATTTTTCTCTTCTATGAGAATACTTTTGAAATATAAAAATGTAAACAAGAAGGATAATGTTTGGTGGGGGGTCACTAAGGATTTTAGTTTAGTTTTTTTTTTTGGATGAGGTCACAGGTCAATTCACACGAAAGGAATAACCCTTTAAGGCCTTAATTTATTTACAGTTATCAAGAAGTTTGGAGGTCTATCTTGAAAGGGTGCATGTCACTTAAAGGGTAGTATTTACCTTCTGTTAGAAAAGTGAATGAGCAAGTAGATTGTTTTTTGCTTATTTCAGTATATACTGGTTAAAACTAATACAAGAATAGCAAAATCTATTTAAAAAACAAAATGCCAGAATAGTAAGACTTTCATGATAGGATTCAGCATCATCCCTTTTCATTGATCAATCATTTTGCTCATTTATGTTTTTTCATCTCATTATATGGTTATCACCCCATTTGCACAGTTATTTTTTGTGACAGGCTTTGCATATGAAATTTCTCTGAATATTGCAAGAACTACTTTTAAACACTTCCCAGATGCTGGAAAAAGTAACCCTCATTAAATTGATTTAAGATGAATTCTGCTTTTGGCACTTCACTTTAAAAGGTATTTAGTACAGAGTTGCAATTTTTAATTTTCCTCATCTCCTTCAGAGAGTTTACTCGAGATTACAAATTATATTAGTGAACTGAAATCGAGGGACAGCTTTAGCAAGCAAGCAAGCTCATGTATTTTATTAACATGTTTAGAATGGAGTTTTAAGTTGGTACAATTAACAAAATTAACTCATGAACGTGCTGAACAACAGCAGCTTGCCTTGCCCAGTTGCTTAAATTATTTTAACATGAATGCAAATTTTAGTTTTTTTTTTGTATTTTTTATTTCACTGTATGACACTCTCTTTTCATATCTGCCTTGTATCCGTGTATCTTCTCCCTTCTCTTTCACCCTCTCTGTATCTTTACTCATTTTCGTTTTTGCTTACACTTTTATTCCGGTATAGATCGAGCTTGGCTATCTGTCATAGCCTTTAGAAAAAATAGATCAATTTAGTAAGTGATCTCCACAAACTGAACTTTGTAACACTTTATATTGTAAAATATATCGTAACTTACACACCCTGAAACTTGTAGTGCTTTTTTTTTGTACAAGATTTTTGATGAGCTGCATTTTTAACACCACTACTAGATAAACACCCATGGTGGCAAATATGAATAACTGAACAGAACATTTAAGTTTCATACACAATTGAATCATTTGTCTTACCGCTTTGTGGGATTTTATTTCCAAAATTCATTTCATCTCTTTCTATGACAAATCTCCTTCTCTTTTCTTTTTCTCTTTCAATGTCCCTCACTCCCTTTCTCATTTTGTCTCTCAATCTCTTTTTCTTCCATTGTCTTGCTTTCTCTCTGTCATGTTTCTTTCTCTCAATTGCTCTGAATCATGTTTTTTTTTTTTTCTTTTTCCACATTTGTATTCCCTATCCATACGCCCTCACGAGTATGATCAGCTCACCCCCCCCTTCTGCCCCGCACCCATGTTACAGTTGTGTTGTCTTCCCCACATCTGCATGAACTGTTCGACCCCTTGCCTGGCGTCACATGTCTCCATGCTCTGTGCAGCGACGTCTGCTCCTTAAGTCCGCAACAATTCTTAGTTAGGTTGTCGAATGTTGGTCATGCTGTCATCAAAAATGCTTCAAGTACTTCTGTTGTCCTTTTCGTTGTTTTTAGAGAAATGCTGGATGGAATGATTTTCCCTAATTGAATGATGAACGTGAATAATCTCAGACAAACGGAGGACTCGCTCTTTTCCCATTCCTAAGTTATAAGTTGCTTCAAATTCTCTTTAAGTTGCAGTTCATGCTGCATTTCACCCCAAAAGCTTGTCTTACATTCATTTTGTTTGCGGTACATGCTCCCTCTTATGATTTTATATGATTTTATATCTTTGATAAAAACAAGAAGTAGCACAGGGATAGGTATATACATGTATCATGCGATTAGACCAGTGAAAGTGATAGATATATTAGGGTATCAATACATTCAAAACTTATCATGCTTTTTGAATGATTAATGCATGTGTTTATTCTGGTAATCTACTTTTCAATACTACTTTGATATGTCTCTTTTTTTTCCCTTTGGTCTGAGAATCCAGATGTTACCCCATTATTTCTTTGTGAAGATGAAAATATCAACATTTTAGGCTGTTATTATTAGGTTGTTAAATTTTCTTTTTTTAAAAAAAAACACGTGCACACGTTAGTATCAATAATGCCTATAGCATTTTCATTTATTTGATGTACGATAAAAGAGCAAATGTAGATAAAATGCCTTGCTCAAGGGCATAAGTGCCATCCCGGGGATCGAACCCTGGACTTTTGCGTCTCCAGTCAAGCGCCTTAGACCACTCGACCACGGCACCTCCCGGTTGTTAATTTTCTTTCTTTTTTCATTTAGTTTTTGAACTTTTAATACGACATTGTTTATTTTCATATCAAGTGTATATTTTATCAGGTTCAGTATTCGTCCAAGTCTATAAATGTACAACTGCTCATTTTCATTGTATAGAGATATCTTGGAGCTATCATCGGTGTTGTGCTTGTACCAGAATCTCAGTATTCAATTTTATAATCCACTGAAACATTTTTCTAATTTTGTTTAAAAGTAAAGTTTGCTTTTGATGTTCACAAGCTTCTAAAGCATATCAATATCACAGTGAATATTTGCTTATGATATATAGTTTGTAAGAAATTTTGATTTAAGAATAAGGACATGTTTGTACACATCTAACACAGTTTTGTCACATTCAAACTCATGTCACTATTTTTTATTTTTTTTTGTTACCGAATGTGAGAAGTGAAGTCTTTTCTCCACCAATATGAGCAAGGAAACCAAATTTTTTCACATCCTGTTTGAGAATTATCTATAGGATCTACCGTTCTTCCTATCTGCTTGTTACACTGCTGTAACAACGACAAGAAATAATCGACTCTCACATCGATATCACCCTCCATCTTGTTTCCATTCTCACAACACTCTTTTAGTTTCTTTTCCCACATCTTTCAGAATGATCTCATCTTCTTTTCCTTTTATATTTCCTCCTTTCTTTCATTCATTCTTACTTCTGATTAGCCATTCTTATAAATATTTTACTTTTCTCCTTTTTTTCTTCATGCTTTTTATTCCCATTTTTTTTTTTCAATCAATATCCACGTCTCACACGCTGCCCTCCCGGTCCCACTCTTTAACATCGGCCAGAGTCGTGCTGTGAGTAGTCTCATCACCAGTCTCTTCTACCAATTTGAATTGTGCCTCTCTTGTCGTGTCCAAGTCTTGTGATCAGGGCAAGGCATCGGATAATGCTACCTTGCCACTTCATTTTTTTATTCTTGCCTGCCGTAACCCCCTTTCCCCTCACCCATCAATTATATTTCCCTTCCAAGACTTTTCAAATGACGTTGAATGATATCCATATCTGTGGTCTTATATCAGGCCTTTACGATCTGACAATACAGTTCTCTTCTTATTTATAAGTCCATTATTGTTTTTTTATTTTTTTGAAAAATGTTCATTTTATGATATTCATTTCACCATGCATTTCATTCATTTCAATTCCACCTGTAAAGATGCTTCATTTTCCCCTTATCATTTGAAATTCAAGGCTAAATCCATCTATTCAGCATGTAGAATTGTTGATATGTGTCTTTATCTCATGTTTATTTGTGGAAGTGCAGTTGCTTTATACCTTCACTCTTTAGAAGAGAGCTAAACTTCTGTGTGCAAAGATGTCATGTGGAACAGAAACAGTCTGTCAAAATTAGTACAATAGTGATGCACAGTTTCTAAGAACAGTATGTGTAAGGACAGGCACTATCTGTGATCTATGTCTTGCACATGGTCTGTCTACATCCACACCCTTTCCCCATCCCATGTATATTCTTGCTTGCAAATCAAGTGTGCTTTTCTCTCCGTGTACTGAGTTCTGCTTCATTTGTCGCTTTGACCGTCGGGAAGTTGATGAGAAGGAAAGAAAGAGCACGGCAGTGGAGTTGGATGCATCGGGAATGATTGGTGCGGATTTGAAGTTGACTCATTGCCTGAAAATCATCTGCTTCTTTTGTTCCATTTTGGTGCTTTTTGGAGCGAGGGACTGTAGACCTATCTGTTTCAACTATGTCATATATTTTCCCTTTGTTTCCTTTACCATTTCAGCTTTCTAGGTTTATGCATAAGATTGTTTATTGTAGAATATTTATTTTGAAGGGATAATGAATGGTGAAGATAACCTCAGTACCATTGACAACTTCAGTAAAAAAGAAAACCTTTTTGATAATCATGGGCATATATTGATTAGAAACAGCTTAAAGTTCACATTATTTTTCATGAGATAAACACTTTATAAAAAAAATTAATAACTGAGATAAAAGGGGAAGGTACAAAACAATTGGACAGTTGGGTTCAGGCAAAATTTGGTGTGCTTTGATTTATAATAAAAAGTGATTGAATTTCTTTGAGATAGGAATATGCTAAGATGAAAAGCAGGTGTCTTCTAGAATTCAGAATTGAACATTAATTGTTATTGGGACAGGAGGTTCTTTGATGGTAAAGGGATGACTAGTTTTGTGTGGTATTCAATCCTTGGTATTCAAACCTTTAAGTTTCTACCTGCTACCCAATATTATATTTCACTATGTTGTTTACATATGATTTAAAGCATGTAAATGGAATACTTCCCTTTTCAATAAAATATTCTATATGAAGATCTTTCTAAGCATATAAATATTTCTCTTTTCATATGATATTAAAAAGATGAAGATAGTCTTGATGTCCGCCTTCCATATCTTGTCCACTTCTTGAATTATTCATTCATCGAACAAGTTCCATTTTAAGTGATGTACTTGCCTTCATATTCCTGCTATTTTAGTCCTCATTATCTCTTAAATACAGTGCTATCTTTTTATTCTTATACAGTGTAGTTAGAATTTACTTTTATACTATTCATTAGTATTGTAATCTTTAGAGATATAACAGTGTTTCTCCTTTTTTATTTTTCAGCTATCTATTCTTATATGCCCACGTTCCTTGTACCCTTTCTTGATAAGAGTTATAAATTTTCTTTTGAAATGCTACCATACTCAAGAAATAGTTTTCCCAACTGTATGGTCGGAATTCACAAAAGTGGTTTAAATTTAGACCATGGTTTATGCAGATTTTGTGGTATAAGTGTGCTTGCTTTAACGCATACACTAAGAAAGGTCAAATAATGAACGCGGGTGTTTGGCAAAGAGTGCTAAATTCACGCTAGTTGCCATGGTTTAGACCATGGTTTATGTAAATTTGTGCATGGTTTATTTAAATCAATTTACATAAATTTACATAAACTGAATTTAGCGCTCTTTGTCACACACGGGCGCATTCATTATTGAACCTTTCTTAGTGTAAGCAGTAAATCAAGCACACTTATACCACAAAATTTGCATAAACCATGGTCTAAGTTTAAACCACCTTTGTGAATTCCAGCCTATAACTTTATCTGTGTACCGGTATGTACTTCAATTTAAAAAAAAAAATCAGTCCCTTGTGAGATATTGTCCCTTTTACACTTTTGAAAGATGATCTTTTAGTGTTCTCATTTTTCCCCTGTATATTTATCCATGATAATATGATACATGAAGTGAGAATCAGACAGTAAGGCTGGGCATCGTTTCATGACAGTTGTCAGCACTGACAAGTTGTCATTCTCTGACAATTACCATAGTAACAGTTAGTGACGAGTGCTTCTCAGCCAATCGTAACCAAGGATTTTACTGAAATTGTCAGAGAATGACAACTTATCAGTGCTGACAACTTTCTTGAAACAGTGCCCAGATGATTTATCATGACTATACATACAGAGATGTACCTACCACAAGGATTCCATCAAGTATGTGTTATTGATTTTATTCAGTGATGCAGCTCTGATGCCTTTGTGAGACTCACCACCACGTTGTTGCCCTAAACCTGTATTTGTTCACTTTGGAAGAAGAGAATATATTTTATTGATATCCATAGATATTCTAAGATGAATTTGCTCAAGTTTAGTCTTGATCTTGACATTCATATTTCATAATTTCGCAGGTTTCTTTTATGTAAGCATGTCTCTTTCTTCAATCTTTATATGTTCGAACTTTTCAATGGTGTAACCTGTAAATGACAGAATACAAAGTGATAAGAAACATGACTGGCTTACTGACATATACATAGACGGTCATAATTCTCATTAGTTCAGTAACTTTTCAAGTTAGGGGATGAGATTTAGTATATGGGTTATGAAGTCGTACTATCCTTTGTAGATGAGGCTTTAGAGAAATGCCCATCCTGACCATTCCTTTGCATCTGCGTCATATGATGTCCTTTTTGAAATTGTTCCCCCCTCCCCCCTAGTTCATATGCACTGCATGGATCTGAGTGTGGTGTGTTTTGTATATCTCTTTCCGATTTGCCTGGATTTTATCCTATTGCATCAGTGTGACCCCCCGTTGTATCAGTATGTTTTAATTTGAGTTTATTTCCAGCTCTTCTTATGCCTGGGGTTGACGGTGATGTGTTTTTGTTTTCCTTTGCAAGTGCTTCAGTGTACCTTTTGCTTAATAGTGATATACATTTACCTCATGTTAATGTTTCTTGACAATGTATTTGAAGAAATGACTGGTGCAGCAAGTAACAGACATTTGCTTGAGAGTATTCTGAAAACACATGATTATGATTGGAAAGCATGCAATGGATTTTTGAAAACTTCTAATGTTAATCATACCAGAAGCTAGAAAGTTGACTGGGGGCATTTGAAAATTTAAAGAAAAAAATGAAAATCTGACTGGTTAGGTTTCCTTTTCATATTATTTGGTGAAAAAGAAAATAAAAAAATGTTTTCTTCCCCATCTTAATTTACTTGTAGTCATGATTATTAGCCATTAATCTGATCTTGCTGCAGTCAGCTTCAAACCCCCGTAGATGATACAGTACCACCCATCCTGCCCATTAATGCGAGCTTGAAACCAAAGCGGTATGAAAAGATGATGTGCTTGGTTTGTGCATTGGTGTGACCCTCTCTCCCTTTGGTATTGTTCTCCTCCCATCAGATCCGTGTTGTGCACGCTTTCCAGTCAGGTCTCCAACACCGTATCGAGCGCAAGAGCCTGAGTAACTCGGTCCACGAGTTCATGGCCCCCGAGAACAGCTACGACATCGAGACGACAAAGCAGAACGAAGATGCGGCCCCCATGGTCTCCTTCAGCACTGGTACTGGAACGAGCTTTGAGACCCAGTTATAAGGTAGGTACAGTTGCGAAAGCCCCGCCCTACTCACACAGACCGAATCGGAGTACAGGTGGCTCTCGTAAACGCAGTAGTATGCATGACAGCTCCCCTCGTTTTGGTTTGTGAGTGTGGTCTCCTGCCTGTTCTATATATATTCATATTTATTATGTACATATAGATTCACAATCTGTGTAGTATGGCTGTTATCCTGTGCAAGCAATAAACTAGACCATTTTTTTATTTGTTCTTGAAAGCATCATGAAAGACAAATATGTGTTCATCACCCAGTAAGCACACATGATTGGCTGAGAAGCACTTAATGTAGTGCGTGGACCTGTTTAGTTTGTGTGTGTAACATGATAGAAGAGATGGCTACTGGCTTGTTGCTCCTAGATACACGCTCCCTCACCTTAAAAACATGGGGAAGAAGAGAACTGGTTAGGAAGAAGAGAACTGATAGGGAACCTTGTCAGATGAGGGTTCAAAACAAAAAACACAACCTGATTGGTTGACTGATGACTTGTTCCTTTACTAGGCAGTAACCATGTTATAAAATATTCCTGCTAACACCGGAAATAAGACACTCCATATTTCTATGCCTAACAAAAATCTTGATCTCTGCATACTCAAGCATCACGATCCCTTTAAGTGAAGTAATTATGTTGTAGCAGGAGTATTTGTCGGTTGGTTTACTGCTCACATGGGAATAAGTCACACCCACCTTCAGTCTCCTTCTGATCATTCTCTCCATCTGTCTTCTTTATTTCCAGGGAGCAAGTCGAGCTGTGAAGGTCGAGTTGCACAGAATGAGCAGCTTGTGAGAACAAGAGACCAATGTATGAGGATGTCACAACTGGTTGAATGGCAACCAGAGCAGTGGCACTCACAAGAACAATAATGTGAAGGTTTAGTGGACCATGGAGAAATATACAATAAGTCAATGAGGAAGGCGAAGAGAGACAACTCAACGACAAGTGTCGGGTGTTTGTCCGTTGGTGGTGGTGGTGGTTGTACACTGTTACCTGTATAATTATATATCCATTCTTCAGTGTAGCCTTTGGTGGCAGGTTTTTCTATTATCTTTTCTTCTCCTTTCTTCAGCCATGCTTGAATGACTAATGGAGAATATATTATGAATGGGGAATAGAGTAGGTCAGTGATCAGTGTCGAAGAGTGAAGATAGACGTTTTAGATGTTCAAGCAACCGAGGTTGCCCACGTATGATCCCGTCAGTACCGATGACTCCTCAGAGACATTTTGATATATTAAAGTGAAAGCATCTATCAGGTCTGTAGTGTAAATGTGTTAGTTTATGATAAACATGACTATATATACATGATAATATATAAAAAAAAGGTAGCAAAAGAGTCACTTAAGTAAGAAGTGAGTTGGATGTTAATCTTGCTATTTATGATAGATTAATTCAAAATACTGTATAACAAACCCCAGAATTGTGTGTAAGAATAACCTTAACATTTTACAGTCTCTTTGCATTCTGGCTATGAACAGTGTGTATCCTTGTATATAGTGTGTACATATATACAGCCACCCAAGCAAATTTTTTTCACCAAGTTTAACAGCCGTGAAAGATGTAGTCCTCATGAGATAGCATCAATGTGCAGTAATGTAGTGATCAGTCTTGTATTGTTAGTTTGTCATGTGCTCAGTGTACTACAAAACATAAAAGCTTGAAGGAACACAAATGAAACACGAATCTGATATGTTGTCTTTCATCATTATCTTTTAAAGTAATAGTTCTTATGTGTGATCATTCCCTAATTTAAACACTTTACTTTTGATTTTCTGCTGATCTGTTTTGTTGTTGTTTTTTTCAGTAATGGTGTTTTAGACGTTCAGATTTCAGTCATGGATAAGAGCTGAAACCACAAACACAAGCATTTACGAAAGGATTGGTGTAGAATTATGTTCTAATCTCTCTGTCATTTCTATTGAGTGAACACATCTTTGTTCTCGCTTTTTTCATGCTTATTTCCATCCGAGAGAATCGATGATGCTGAATCGGAGGAAAGAATTGAATTTGATACATGGTAGGCTTGTATATACGTGAAAGAACAATGAAGATTCTGTTGAATGCAATGTAAATTCAGTGTTTTTATACTTGTTCTGATTTTTACCAAGCACTCCTTTATTGTATGTGTAGTGGAGGAATAGTTGGCTCCTTTTTCCAGTATCATAGAGGCAGAAGCTTGTAGATAATAAATCTTTTGAATGAAAATGTTACCTCTCTTACGAAAATAAGAAGTGAATACCTCTGTCGGAAAGTGGTATGTTTTATGACAGATGTTCACTCTCATGTGCTACAATCTCTGTTATGGTACATTTGTTTGAGATAAACCTGTCTCATACAAGTACAACTTCTTTTATGAAAACTTTCTTATTGATGGAGTGAGTAGCAAAGTATTCCAGACCTAAAGCAAGAGCTCAGTGATGTAGGCCTGTTTGACTTTTTATAAAGGCATGGCTTTTGGTCATTGTGCTATGGAGATATCCAGGATTTATTCTTAAACCCTGTTTACTTTGGGTGCTCTAATTTGGAATCTGGAATATTCCACTCCTTTTCGAAGTACAAACCAAACAACAAAACATCAAAACCATTCTTTTGTGTTCTTTCACTTTCTTCATTGACTTCTCTGCCATCTGTACAAAATGCACCCTTATGATTTTGTAAGAAATCAAGATGGGGAAATAATCATCCATTTGTATGGGTGTTGATATGCCATACAATGTGAAGAGTCCGAGCAGCTTGTGCTTGTTGACTGACAGTAATAACACATGATTTATACATAAATTGTTCTATACTCTCATGAAAATGTTGCAAAGAAATGTGTAAATATATTTATATGTATTCCAAGATTTTTTTTGTGTATGTAGAATAAAAAAACCAAAAATAAATACATAAAAATGAAAGAATAGCATATCAGACAAGCAATCAAACACTGACTACTACATTTTGCAGCTTTAGACAGGACATTTTTTCAAGTCACTGGTAAATCAATGAAAATGATATCCATAGAAGGCATTAATAATACCATACATCAGGAACTAGTGCCATATCTGAAGGTGTATGTCACTTAATCAAGAACATCTACATGGCTTCTACAAATCTTGACAATGACTTCATTTACACATGATGAAACAACACCGTTTCTTTTACATCAAATATCTATTTTCTCCCTTCAAACTTTCTAGCAAATTTTGATTGTTGAATTGTTTCTTGAGTATCAGGGGTGAAACCTTTGTATGTTTCAATTCCAACTATGTAGTCTGACAATTGTCAAATAGTTTGACTCTAGCCAAATCGATTCAAAATGGAAGTTGGATGTCAGAGCGTTAAGTGATGGTAACAAACAGATTTGTATGTGATATACTTTCTTTTCATAGGCTTGTGAGGATTGAATATTAGGTACAATCTCACTTTTGTATGTTTACGAGATACTTTTGCTTGATGATTGTGGCTTGGATAGTACTGTTTCTCTTGAGATGTAAAGATAATGTCATACCATAAGTTTGAGTGTGTGATATTATAATATGTTGAAAAAAGGAGAAATTCTTGAAGCATAGCAGTGTGTTCATTTTATTACTAATAGATAAGAAGCAGCACATTGTAGTTAATTTATTTACTTGAGCCTGTAAATGTATATTATTTAAGATTTTGATAGCGTAAAGCTGATTTATAGAAAGGGTATGCACACTTTCTATCTAGCCTTGTATCAGAGCTGAAGGATTCTTTTATCTTAATCTCAGATTGTGAAATTCTCTTTCTATTACAATATTTCTGATATGCATATGGTATTCACACTGTTTGAATAAAAATTTGGGAAGAGGCAGTCAGTGCTAAACCTTGATACTGATTGTTCTCTTTGTTCTTTACATTTCTGTTTGCTATATCTTTTAGAAAATTAACAGTTAAAAAGAATATTTGCCAAACCAAGTTGATAAAGGAATTATCAGTAAATGAAAGCTTTGGTTTCTGTAGGAAAACTTCTACAGATTTAATTACATGCTAGTTGATATCTCTTGTAGCCTTCTGGGATAAACATGACCATGTTTAAATGCTATTTTACAAACAAAAATTCATTTGAATGAGCCTCCAAATCTTCCAGCTTGTTTTACTCAGCTTTTTATTGTTCTCTCTCTCTATCTCTCTCTCTCCTCTCTTCTTGTCTCTTTTCTTTTTCTCTTGTGTTTCCTTTTCTTCTCTCTCATCTTGTCTCATTGATTTTCATTCCATCTATCTTTACTTTGTACATCCTTCTCTATATTTGCTCATGTCAAATTATTTTTTCACTCTCTTTGTGTCAATGTTAAAAACTTTCACTAGAGAGATTGCTTTTTTAGTGCCAGACCATTAATTCTTTTATTTCAAAGAACTTTGAAAGAAATTGCTGGCAAGATGAGAGCAACACTCTTCTGGTTATCTGCTTTTAAATGTAACATCATCTTATTTTCTGCTGGCCATGCTTTCTCTTTCAATTGTTTTCATCGCTTGTGATGGCTTGTATTCTGTGCATGATCTCACCGAAGTGCTGACCATTTTATATATATATTTAAGGTTAAAAGAGAGAGATGAGAGTTATGTTTTGTAATGCTATTATTGATTATTTTTCTCTTGACATGGTTAAATCAGTGATAAGACTGTGTCAAATGAATTTAAAACTACTTAAGTTGCAAATTTAATTTTGCAGAAATTTGCACAATCATTTGTGTCAATTGTCACTGTGTAGAATTTCATTGATTTGTTGATTTGAAGGTACGGAGGAAAGTCAGTCATGCCAAGGCTAACAGAGATACATGTTCAAGTACATGTTTAGGTAGAATAGTCTGTTTTGCTAATATGTGATCTTTTGGTGTATTTTTGTTGGGAAATATTGTATGTGGTAGGCAAGACTATCAACAATGTCAGATATGTTGTAAAGCCAAACAGGACAGAGTAAGGGATATTTTGGGAATCTGCATAATCGTGATACTCACTAATTTAGGTTTATTATGGACAAGAAGAATACTTCCATCTTAGATTTATATTTGTGCTATGTAATTATTTGATAAGATTTGTTTTATTGTATGGCAAAAGCTCACTTGAAATGGCAAACACTAGTTTATTCGGTCACTGATTATGTACATAAGTACCAACAATAATGGTAACCTTACAGTTAAGATTTATTAATCAACTTATGCAAATACGTAGGGGTCTGCTTTGAGACTACTAATGTGATACATAAGTGTTAACTATCTCTTTTATCAGGTAGCTAAGTGTTTTGAGGATATTGAATATTTTATCTATTACATATTGAGAATGTCTCAAATATCAGGTTAGCATTCTTTTGTTTATATATATTTGAATTTTCTTGGATATAAGAAAAAAGTAATCAATATTCCTGTAATCATATATTGAGTCAAGTTATGCACTGTAAATACTGCAAAAGGGTGTTTATGTAGCATCTCTTTGGCAAAGCAAAATTTTGAGATAGATTTAAGTGTTGAAAAGATATTTCCCTTTGTTAATTGTTACTTACAGTAGTTAAGATCACATTATACAGATCAAGACCATGTTAGGAGATTGATCTTTATATCATTCTGCTCTGTCTTGATCATACTTGCACCCAAGTAAGATTCAGAAGTCAAGATTTGATTGACTTTTGGATTTAGAGATGTGTTGACTATTATAGGGTGCAATTTTACTATTCATGTATAAGATCACCAATGTGTTGCATTCCTATGCATTTTCAAGTAAATAGAAAGTTAGGTAATACATTTATAATCACATTAACCAGTTTGAGAGCATAGTGATATGTGGAATTATCATTCAGTGTATGATGCTTTGCAGGCATATTTCTTTTCTTTTTTTTTCCAAGAAAGGTGTATGTATTTGAATTATATATATGTATTTCTCTTCTTCGAATTTGAATGAACATATTTGTGTTGATGCTATTGGCAAAGATATCGTTAAAAAGACGTACTACAAACTCTTTGGTAGAGCAGAGAGTCTCATCTTAAATATGGAGTTGCTGCTGCCATGTTGTAGGAAGCAGTCTAGAAAACTGCTTTTGTTATGTTTGTTGTTTTTTTTACTACTCAAAGATGATGGGTTTCTATATATACGATAGTGTCTCGGTGTGTAGTGTTGGAAAGTAGGACACATTTCTTTTTCTCCTTTATTACTCAATGGGAACGTGAGCAGATGTTGAAGAAACCGTGTGACTAATGACATGAATCCATTTCAACACTATGGAATGTTATGATGATAATTATTATCTATTGGAAGTTGCCCCAGTTTTTGTAGCTCCTTGCAGTGATGTACAGTTAATGACTGGAATAAACAATAAACGGTTCATTCAAAAAAAGACTTTGTGGCTCTGTGTTTTTATTTTTCTGTTTGCTTGTGCTGCATGGATGAATGTATCTGAGAAAAGAGTGAGAATTTATATTCACTTGTATTTAGATACCAAGATGGTATACTGAACACCGTTTTAACTGTGTCGTAAGTTCTGTTTTAACTTCTGTTGTAAGTCATCGACTTACTACACCGCTAAAACAGTCATAAATCGGTATTCTGAGGCTGTTTTGACTCTGTTTTAAGTCTGTTGTAGCAAATCGGTATTCTGAAAACCGTTTTATCTCTGTTGTAACTTTTGTTGTTTATATTTAGATACAAGAATTCACAAAAATCTAGAAAAAAAATTGAGTGAAAAAGAATAATGTTATTTTGGTCATCCATTTTGAACCCATTTTGAACCCATTTTGACAGCTCTGGGGAACATTGAGGGAGCTACGCAATTATTATTCTCCCATTTTCATTTCTTTCAGTGTTTATTATTTACAAGGGAGTTGCCAAAGTTGTTTGCATTTGTCAAATTTCTTTCAATGTATTGTCCCCTTATTCTGACTTATGCATGTATCGAGGCTTCTAGCTGAGATCCAACTGCGGCATGCGGCTTGTCATTGTTCATTAACTCATCTGCACCAAAATAAAGGATCAAAAAGGGTTGGAAATCTGTCTGTCGGTCTGTCGGTCAATTGGATTCGGTCACGCTTAACTGCTGGCCCGCCTCTGTGGTCTAGTGGTAAGGCATTGGCGTTCTAAGCCAGTGACCCGGGTTCGATTCCCGGCAGAGGCATTTTTTCAACCCTTGATTCAAAATGGATGACAACTCTGGGGAATATTGAGGGAGCTACGCAATTATTATTCTCCCATTTTCATTTCTTTATATATGAGTAAACAAAGGGATTAAAATATGTACACAATATACATCGTCTGTTCTATTTACATTAGATTTTTAATGTTTTCCCTTCCCCTCCCCATCCCCCACACACTCTTCATTAATTTTTCAAAAAGGCCTTGCCCCCCCCCCCCCCCTCCCTTCCAGTCACAACAAAACTTAACTCTAAGAAAGAATGGAGGATCTTATACAGGAGCGACGGATACAGCTGATTGACAGGGGAGAGGAAATTGGGGGGGGGGGTTAAGAATATGGAAGAGCCTTGGGTGAGACGGCAAACTTGAGAAAAGAGAAGAAAGACTGAGCGAAATAGAATGAAAAGAAATAGAGAGAGAGAGAGAGAGAGAGAGAGAGAGAGAGAGAGAGATGGGGAGAGAGTGAGAGAGAGAGAGAGAGATGGGGAAGACCGTCGGGCGAGGGGAAGAGAAGTGTGTTTAGAAAAGAAAGGGGGATAAGAGATTAACATACGACTTTGTAGTCGAAATCGCAACCAAAACTTGATTAAACCACTTAAACATGCTAGGGCCTCGTCTGTTGTGCTAACTGATCAAAGTGAGCCCAACAAACTCCAGAGCAGAGTTAGTTCCAAATACTTGTACATGTACCGGTAAATTCAAGTTGCGATCGATTCTTCGTCAATCACAAATACCTGCAAATAGAAGGTGACAGAGGAGAGGGAGGTCAGCGGGCTTGGATCCCGAGATAGGCATTGGCGTCCCGGTGTATCACTCTGTATTGACTCCGTGTACGCATGATCATTCGAAAAAAATTTCGCGTAGGGGTTCTTTTTAAGAGCATGTTCGCGAACATGAAACGTTCGCGATTTTGAAAAAAAAGGGTTGTTTTTCATGAGCTTGTACTCGAAATCGAAAAAGGGGTGTTTTTGAGCTTGCACTCGAAATTGAAAAAAAAAAGGTGTTTTTTTTTTTTCTTTTCTGTTCCTTGTTTGCAATTTTCTGTTTTTGACTCAGACGTGAATTGAATTTGAAAGGGGTGGTTTAGTAAAAGTGTACTTGGAATGCGAAAAATAGGGGTGTTCTTTTGAAACACCGCGAAATAGGGGTCAAATTCATGGTTACACCTTTGAATATACATGTAGAGTGCACTGATCTCTCCACTAAGTGTTAGTGTACAGATCAGTGGTAGAGTGACAGCTCCGGGATTGGCGTATGAACTGATTTTATTGTTACAGTCTCTTGCCCAAATTTCCAGTTTCAAATTTCCGGGTGATTGGGCTCCCCAAAAGGAAAAGATAATAATAAAATAAAATAAAATGAAATAAATAAATGAAAAATAAATAAATACGATAGTAAGCAAATGAATGAATGGATTTAGATAAACAGATGAATAAATGAAATAAAAACCAATTTAAATGTGTAATGAATGAATGAATGAATGAATGAATGATGAATAAGTAAATACGTGTACCTAAAGAAACTAAACAAATAGAAAGGATTAAGGTGGGAGTTCCATTGGGGCTACCGTTTTACTCTTTTTCCCTTTAGTTTTATTCAGTTTTTCTCTACTGCATCATAATTAATGCTTAACGTTGCATGCAGGAGATTCAATTTGCCAAGTCAAGATCTTCCCGCTTTTAGGCCCTCTTTTGTAAATTTCTATCGGTCAAAGACTGCAGAATTATGCGATATTGAAGAGAAAAGTAAAGACACAGAGTCCTACGATAAATATAGGCTGTGTAATTCCATCGTTTGCACCATCTCATCCTTTATTGCACACTGTCGATCAATGTCTATTTTAAGACTATGACATCAGCAATTGAAACTGCTTTCAGCGTTTACTCATGATCAACGCCCAAGGGGAAAAACGATATCATGTAAGTCACTGGATAGCTCATTTTATTTAGAATTTTCAAGAGTATGTATGTCTATATCTCGTTAGAGCGATAATCCGTTATAGGTTATAATGTTATGATAGCTTTTATATATTTCCATCTCAATGTACACATTTTTAGTGCATATACTAGTATATTTGCATGTGTATATATATAGCTCTCCGAGACTAACTATAATATACTAGTAACATATTCCTCAGCTTATCCTCTGGGATGCTCAAAATATTGCATGGCAACCGATCACAGTGAATGTTAACAACGTAGGGATAATTGAGAGACACATATTCCTACGATATATACATATATATATGTCGGATGAATGTATTCTAATCACGTTAATGGTGTGTGTCCAATGCCCATATTTATTTGAGACAATAATATATCTCTCCATACGTAATGATGAGTCTTCCGCATTTGCATGACCGGTAGATATATTTCATTGCATGTCAACGTTGCCTAGCCTAGCTACCTAACGTTGATCGGTTAAGTTTGCAAAGAGCCGTCTAGATATACACTATTAGCTGACATTTTTGTCGAAATTTGACTCTATTCTTCACAATTAAAGATAAATTGACTGTTTTTCGGGGGTCTCTTGTATTGTTTCGGGTTGCTTTGGTAAGTAAAAGTATGATAATTCGTGTTCAGCATATTTAATCGGAGCTGCACAGTGTTGTAAGATATTCCCTGTGGTTGGTCACGTGAACACTAAGTTAACCTGCGCTGCATGCACTATCCGGGAAAATAGTCGCTGAGGTTGAGAGGTATGACTTTGTCTTTTAATTGCAGAATTTTCAGTAAAGTGTGATATTTACGACGAAAAATTGTTTAAAATGAATCAAATACGTATATGTAGGACATGTATTCATCATAAATAATTATGTTTATCAAAGCATTTAGCGATATTTTCGAATGAAATTAACACATTACCACGTGTATTGCACCACATCCACATTCATCGAGTTCATTCATTCCATTGTCGTTCGCTGTGTGCTGTGCTGCTGCTTTGTATGTGATTCTTGTGTGTAGTGCAGTGCAGTGCAGTGCAGTAGCTATGTGAATTATAAATTCTGTCTACGACCATGACTAGCAACTCTACGTAAGCAAGACAGAAAGTACGATAAAGATGAACTAAATATTCCCGTTGGGTGAGGGAGGAGTTTTCGAACACATTTTTTTCTTTTATGACATTTTTTGACTCCCCAACACAAAACAGAAACTGACCTCTAAGTTACATAGATCTAGATCTAATCTATAGGCAAGACAACTTGCATTTTGCAACTCATTGTCATTTGGAATGTTGATCATGTGTCCAGACAAGTTGGATATCATTATCGAGTCACAAATGATTTGAACAAGTATAGTTCAAGTATGATTGCAATATCTTAGGAATGGGCTAAAATTCATGATGAACAATACTGTAAGTGACGGATATTCGTGATGGTTTATTCTGGATGTAGACCAGGGTAAAAAAAGACTTTTTTTCCCCCAAGGCCATGTTAGCTATTCTCTGAAGAAAAAATAGGCCGTGGACAACTTTACAGGAGCTATTTCTAGCTAGGCCCCAACATGGTTCTCACCAGGGCTTTTACACATGGCAGGGCCACCATGTGCAAATTTCAAAAACACTCTTGCCACCATGTGCAAATTTAGAAGGGGAAATGCCACCATGTGTAAATTTAAGCATGAAAGTGTATAATGGCACTTTTTTGTATGCAGAAAAAATGTTTTTCTAAAAATAAAAAAGTGTACATCACTATTTACTAGTGAAAATGTTGGTATTATTTGTGAACAGCCCCTAAAAGCTATATTTAACTGGCATCTTGGTCTGTTGTGTAACCTGTTGGAGAGATGAGATATCTCAGGCTGGGGTCTATGGGAAACCATTTTATAGCAAAATGAACCCGTCTTCAGTGGGTTGTATGTTTGTATGTATGCATGTACACGTATGGGTGTGCGTATTGGGTGTATGTGTGTGTATAAATTGTGGTATATGCAGATTGGAAGGGGGGAAAAAATATTTAAAAAAAACAAAAAAACACCCTACCTACCCTATTTTTTCAGTGACCCATTACTCTAATAATTGGGGGGGGGGGGGGGGAGGGGGGGGGGCCTAAGATCAGTTATCTTCACAGAATTTGGTAAGGTAAAAATCATCAAGACATTTAGAAATTTGCTTGTATTCTGGAGAAAAAAATATGACCCAATTGACAAAGTTCTGAAAATATTTGTTAATTGAGAATTGGCAATATATAAGTGACTTTCCCATAAATGACAAAATTTGAACAGAAATATGATGTTTGGCCTGTCAATAACAAAATAGCTGCACACTCTAGATGAAGCTGCAAAAAGCTAACGTCTACTCTTTCTGAAAATTCTGAACATGTGTAAAGTGTTCACGGATTGGTTTTGGCAGTCTCTTTTCCATCATAGTACAAACATTCTTTGTGTTTACAATTTAAGAAATATAAAACAAATTTCTTTGTTATTTTTAAAAAAAAATAAAACAAAGTTACCGAGAAAGGGAAATTTGAAATATCTGATTATTTGTCTTTATGTTATACTTTGTAAGATGTTTGGTTCTCAGTGCATTGTACTTTCTGTCTATGGAGGAGTATGACTCCTTTTAGAAGAGACAAACTAATGAAGAGTTTGTTCCCATCAAGTCTGCTGTAGAGTGTATTTACCCCTTCACCAAGATCTGACTCTATCTTGAAGATTCTTGTCATTATGACACTCCTTCACCTAGTCCTGAATAACAGGAAGTTGCTTTGCAAGCCTCTAATTAAAGTGATGACAGAGTAGAAGGAAGAAAGCTCAAAAACTAGATGTAAGATACAGAAATAATGTTGGTCTCTGACTGATGTGAGAAATATACGTGTATTAGAATGTGGGATTTATTTGGGTTTATTGTTTCTTTTTTAGATGTCTGCGAGTAGCTCTGACGCCCAGACATCACCAGCTGCAAAAAAGCGCAGACTCGAACCAGAGTCTAACAACACCAACCAGAACTCAATCAATTCTAATAACGTAAGTACACTCTGAGTTTAAGGATAATTCTTGTCATATCTTATAGTATTTTTGCACTTTCTTAAGTTGGTCAGTGGATAGTCTTTTGTTCCAGTATGGGTTACTGAACACAGAATACTTGGCTTTTGGTTATGGAAAAAGAAATTATACAATCTACTATTCTCAAGATATAATTTTTATAGCAGCCATATCTGTGTATACTTGACATGTAGTCGGTTTGTTATTTGATCTATTGTTGTTGTTTTTTTTTTCTTCAATTATTTTATTTGCAGAGTGAGATGGCCAAAAATGGAGGGCAGGATGAGATTGATGAGGGGTTGTATTCCAGGCAGCTGTAAGTTCACCTTTTTCAGTATTATTTTCTTCATAGTAGTAGTAGTAATAGTGTAATAACAGTAATAACATTAATGTTAATAATAATAATAGTGATAATCATTATTGATTACTTTCAGTGGATGGATGTGCTAAAAGGCAGACCATATTGAGTTTTTGTTTTAAAAGTAAAGTCCATGCTATATGTGAAAGCCTGAAGTTCATTCTTGTCACATTTCTTTAATTTTAGGTGATAAATTATTCTCGGGGGGGGGGGAAGAGTGGACAGCATCCGCAAGAAAAAAAATGCAGAAAAAGGGTATTTTTTTTCAGGGGTAGGCGCGGAACGTGCGGAACGCGAATAGAGTGTCAAAAACGCCCCCCCCCCCCAATTTTTTAAACCCCTAAATCACGATAATCTAAAACGCGAAAAGGGTAAATTTGCACCAACTGCGGGACCAACTGTAACAAGACCCGTGAACATGATGAACGGAAAATCCTATAACGCCTGTGTAAAACATAATGAGACAGTGAATTATCTCGAGGTAAAAAACGGCTCCAAACTTTCAATGGACCCCACTATCACTCTCAAGGTATGAAAATGGGAATATCCTCGTTTAGGGTATGAATATCCTAACTATTAATGAAATCCCTGTTTAGAGTGTCCTAGCTGCCTGCCCTTGAATCCTCATTTAGGGTGCTTTTTTTAGGACGATTCTCGCGGATGCTGTCCACTCTTCAATGGAAGTGACTCCCCCCCGTGAAATTATTATTAAGGATCAAATTCTCAAAATGATCCCCATTTCTAAAAAATAAGTGTGGAGCCCTTATTTGTGTATCAGCAACTCACTTTGATAAGCAGTACTTGGATGTCATACTATACCATTCTTTAGAATGAAAGTAATTTTTTCATTTCAAACTGTTATGCCATTAATGTCATTTGTATCTCTTGCATATTCCTTAGGTATGTGCTGGGTCATGAAGCGATGAAGCGTATGGCCGTCTCCAACATCCTCATTAGTGGTATGAAGGGTCTTGGAGTAGAGATTGCCAAGAATGTAGTTCTGGGTGGTGTCAAGTCAGTGGTCATTCATGATGAAGAGAATGTCACTATTCAAGATCTGGCTTCTCAGGTCAGGAAAACACTATTCTATTGTGTGCCTGTTTGTTAGCTTGCATGTTTTAAATGTGGATGAGTCTGTCATAACCTGTTGACTGCTGAATATTCAAATTCCCATAGGTTTTGAACAAGAGCCACATTGTTCCCAGTCCCCAATGGGTTAAGTTATCTTGAAGTAGACATTACTACACCTGATTTTGTTGAGAGAATGTAACATGAGAGAATGTAGCCTGGTTCTCCCTCCTTGGAATTTAGTTAATGAAATATATACTGGATGAATTGTAATCTCCATGATTACCATGGCAATAAAACATGCACAGTGCGATTCTTGACCTGAAGATAAAAAAGGAAGTTCCACATTTGTACTGAAACTCACAATTTGACAAGTATATAACAAAGTGGTATAATATTTACTCCTGTGGAATAATCAGATGGTCAGGGGAACAATTGCATTAAAATTCTCAATTTTCATTCCCATGTTTACAGTCAAACAAAATGTTTGTTTTTAGTCTTGTTTGATAGTGAACAATTTATCCAGGAATCTTTCATTATCTTTTGTATTAGCTAGTCTGCTATTTGAATGAAATTCAGTTTTTCTTGTTCTCTCCAATCACCAGGGGAAAAACAATTTCATCATAGATTATGACCTTTAACTAGCTGTGCTACTGAAAGAAATCAAAGAGTAACTTGAAATGTAGGCATACTGAATACTTATTGATGAATTCATTTGTGTTTCTCCTAACCCACAGTTCTTCTTCCGAGAGGCAGATGTTGGAAAGAACAGAGCAGAGGTGACAGAGCCAAGGCTGGCTGAGCTTAATAGTTATGTACCTGTTTCATCAAGCAAATCTCCCCTTAATGAACAGTTCATTAGCAAATTCCAGGTGAGCCATTTCGACTACGCATTTAACAAAACTGTCATGAGAATGTACTAGAAATTCAGGGAAACATGTTGTTGAAGGAGCTTTCATGTAATTATGGGAATTGTTTGCGGATTCATATTGATTCTGTGTATTGTTTATATTGGTCATGAGGCTCTCTGCTTCATGTGTTCTCTATTGTCATTTTGTTTAACTTCTATAAACTATTATATTATGTCTCTGTTACTGTCTTAGTACTTGTCCTTTCTCTTTCTGTATCTTTCTGCGTCTACTTTTTGTATCCTATCCTCTCTGTCTTTCTGCTTGTTATTCTTTCTCCCGTAAGTTTCTGTATCTTGGAGTGATGCAAATACAGGAAGTGTATATCCAAACATGAGCAACCAGTGGACCCACAACTCAGTGCCTTACCAAAGAAATCTAGCATTGACTTGATTTTTAACAAGGGTTGTCTTGGTGTAACACAATACCACTGCTTTGACACTAAGCCATTTGGCCATCTTTACCTTTCTGTTCTTCTCCTTTTCTCCTTTTCTCTTTCATGTCATCTTTTGCCTTTTTTTTTCTTCCCTCACTTGTCTGTATTAACCAAGTCCTCCCCCTTCTCTCCGTTATGTGACCAGGTGGTAGTATTAACAACCAGTAGCCTGGAAGCTCAGCTGAGGATTGGTGATTTCTGTCACTCTCAAGGCATTCATCTTATCATTGCTGATACAAGGGGTCTCTTTGGTCAGGTGTTCTGTGACTTTGGAGATAACTTCACTGTGTATGACAGCACTGGAGAGGAGCCACAGTCTGTCATGGTTTCCGCTGTATCAAAGGTACGTCCATAGTAATAAGTTCTGGATTTCACACATTTTTGTTCAGGGTACTATTCTGTATAGACATGGTAGTCAAAGTAGTTGAATTAAAAAAAAAAAAAAATCACTTTTGGAAAAAAAAAACATCAAAATAATATTGAAGAAAGATAATCATTAGGAAGGGAATTATTGATATGCACTTTCAACAAGGACAAAAATTGTAGTCATATTATGGTAAGAATACCTCTAAAATCAAGATAACGTAACTGGAGAAATAATTGCAAATGCATTTACGTACATGTACTATTCCTACCAGGAATTTGATGTAGCTATTGACATTGTGACTTACATTTCAGTTTGCATTCTCAACACTGAACTGAACAGAGAGTTTCCCAGTGCAATTTTTATATGCATTCCGTATCTTAACACTTGAATGTGATGGCCTATATTGAGGCTAATTTAATAAAATCTGGTTGAAGGAGTAATGGATTACTTTTCATGTAGATCTGTGTATGTGTAATCATAATTTTCATGTGTAATATTCTCTCGTTAACTTGATAGAGTTCTAAGTGCACCTCATTCCTAAAGCTTTGTCTTCCATCAATTAGATGAAGCCAAAGTGAAGTGCAAGATAAATTATGTTCCTCGCATGCAAACTGCTCTTACTCTGTGGGTAGTTTGCCGTACAGGATTCATACATGTAGCATTTTGAGGATTAATTTTAGTGTGTTGAAGCCATGAAAAAGATGCATTAGATGGATAATTATCCTTTTTTTTTTTGCCAGGTATTTTAAAATAGGTTAGATAATATGCTAGAAGGCAGTATCATACATGATTATGCTTCCTGTGTACAAAATATTATAAGTGGTGTTGAATACGTACTGAATTGATGATTATAAATGATAAATATGTTGTATATTTTTCTGTAATCCTTTAATATATTTTATTTCCAGAGGTTAAGTGCACTGTAAAGCTTTCTATGATTGTTTTTCAGTGTTATTTCTTGTAGGATCAGCAAGGTGTACACTCTGTGACAATATTTTCCTTTTTATATTTTTCATAGGATGATCAAGGTGTTGTGACTTGTCTTGATGAAAGCCGTCATGGTTTTGAGAGCGGAGACTATGTTACATTCTCAGAAGTACAGGTAAATTCAAAGCTAGTTCATTGTGATTGTATCAATTATCAATTTCCTGAAAAAATGATTGGCCAAGGAATCAAGAAATTCTTCATATTCAGTGTGCCATTGCATAAACAATTTATGCATATTGAAAAGAAAAAAGAAATGTAACAGATGAAATGAGTGGTGAGATTGTTGTGCAATAATATCAGTGTATTTCTTTTGACCGTAAAATGTATCAATGTAACTCATGTTTGCTAGATTTGTGCTATTTTGCACTGAATTGGTCTACAGTGTTAGGTCATGTTAGTTAACTTAAGAATAACCCACTTTCAGTCAAATATTTCTTTAAAAAGGTGATATTGTAAAAAGGGGATTTCTACCAGTTTTGTCTTGATGTGTATATACAGTGTTTAGCTAAGCACTAAAGTAAACAACAAAATCTGGAGGAAAAGTATTAAAATCATGAAGCAAGTTTGTTCCATTTTGTAAACCTGTAGTCATTGTATGGAATTGAAAATATTAAAGTATATCATGTATCGACTTTCCTATTATAGGGTATGACTGAGCTGAATGGATGCCAACCCAGGAAGATCAAGGTTCTTGGACCATATACCTTCAGTATCGGGGATACTAGCAATCTAACAGACTATGTCAGGGGAGGCATTGTGAGCCAAGTCAAGATGCCCCAGACTGTTCAATTTGTAAGTCATCTTAACCATGGTATTAAATTCTGGTAGCAATGTAGAATTTGAAGAGAGCTTTTTTTTGAAAAACATGTTCAGTATGTATATTACTCAGATTTATAGAAAGATCGATGTGCCTGATGTTTTGATGTTTTGATCCTCTTTCTGTGTTTTCTGATGAATTTGTCATTTCTGAAGGTTCATCTTCAGTCTGTAGATGAGGCTAAAGTAAAATCAAGATTAATTAAGTTCCTTGCATGCATACAGCTCCACCTTATGAGTAATTTGCTTTATAATGTATATGCATGTAGCATTTTAAAGACTCTATCTTGTTTTGTTACCCCAAAGAAAGAATTCCTGATGTTTCATGAACCTCTATTATTTTTTCAATATAAACTTGAAAAAATTGAGAAAATATATCCGGTATGTTCAATTCCTGCTTTCTTCTGGGCATACAAAGAAAGAAATGTTATAAGAAACCTTGTATTCACATTTCTCTGCATCATTTCCCCCCCCCCCCCCCCCCCTCATCATTCTTGTCTTTCAGAAATCATTACGAGAATCCTTGGCAGATCCAGAATATATTCTAACTGATTTTGCTAAATTTGACCGTCCTGGCCAACTCAACATCGGTTTTCAGGCTCTTCATCAATTCAAGACAAAGTATGGCACTTTGCCAAGACCAAGGAATGATGTGAGTATTAAGGTGCACAAAGGTTAAAGGTCATTGTGATTTCTGGCAAGAGAAGATTTTATTTGAGAGTATTGAGCTCAAAGTAATTCTGAACTCTTTATCATTAGATGGTTGTTAAGGCCAACATAATTTAAGGAAACTGAAGAAGATGTGCTTGAAATTGCTTTCTCTCTCTGAAAAGCACTATTTGCACTTGCATGTAGGTTACAAGTTTATGTGTGGTGGAGTAACAATGTTGTCATCTTTTGTTTCTCACTATGTAGCTATTATATGGTTTCTACTGTGTCTGTCACACCTACTTAAGTAGCTGGTGAAAATGAATATCTCACTATTTCAAGACAAATGATTGTGGTCATGTGAAACTTAAGTTAACTTCTATTTACTCCACATTCCAGGATGATGCAGCAAAACTGGTGGCTTTAGCCAAGGATATCAACACCCAGGTATCGGATGCCTGCAAACAGGACTCCATTGATGAGAAGCTAATCACTCAGCTTGCATACAATGCCACTGGTGATATCTGTCCTGTTCAGGCTGTCATTGGAGGAATGGCTGCTCAAGAAGTCATGAAGGTAATGCTTTATACACGTGGAACCTTGGAAAGAATCCATTAGCCAAAAATGAGAGGATGTTTCCTCAAAGCATTTAGCATCATTCAACTGTTTCTTTTGTTGAGAACTGAAGAGATGTTTGTTACACTGTTTAAATTATGTGAAGTATCCTGTACTCTACAGTGCTGATATCACTATGCAACATAGGAGTGATTTATGGATAAGAATGAGCTCTTGCATTTATCTAAACATTTCAAATACACATGCACTTCTTACAGTATCAATAGAGATATCAGTTTTTTAAAGATTTATGCACAGTGGAACCACTTTTATTGAAAAGCATCTTTGATTATGAATGTAAATATTTGTTAGTTTAGAAGTCCAAGGTGGCCAGTAGAAAGCTTCAGATTAATGAAGACATGATTCTTTCTTAGTTAACCAGCACTTGGATATGAATGGTCAGATATTCTGCTCTCTCATAGGCTTGCAGTGGTAAATTCAACCCCATCAAGCAGTGGGTGTACTTTGATGCTTTGGAGTGTCTACCTGAAAACGAGAGTCTAATGCCAACAGAAGCTACCTGTCAATCGGTGAGTTTAAACCTCTCAAGGTGTTACTTTCATGAATGTCTCATACTTTGTAATCAGTGGGATAAAAACTGTCTTTATTGAAGTAACCTGGTATTTCCATGGTGACATTTGATTTTGGCTTTCTTCAATATCTCTTCAAAGATTTTAAGGAAAAGAAAAGACGACAAATGTTTAATTTCTCTATATTTGCAATTAAGGCTTTTATATTTCCTCACCATGAAGTACCATGTATCAATAAAGGATATTTTAACAACTAAAGTTAAAATCTTTTTGAAAATAATTCTTCATTGAAAGGAAATATCCCAAAGTCTAAACTTTGCAAATTACGTCTAGCGAAATAAGAGAAAACTTGAATAAAGTCTTCTTGAATTCTTTTGTTCCACCCTGTTGGTTTATTTCAGACGAATAGCAGGTATGACTCACAAATTGCTGTTCTAGGAGCAGATTTTCAGAAGAGGATGGCAGCTCAAAAGTATTTCATGGTAAGTGAAATGAATAAGTGAATTATTTTTACAAGTTATTTAAAAAAAAAATCCTTATAGGTAGATTTACTTTAATAAACCATAGAAATCACTAATGTTGTATTTGGTCACCCATGACAGCTACTGCTGGGCAACTCCCCACCGAGTCAATAAGACCATTATTTTGTTGATATATTATCTCTGACCTTCATTTAAAAATCTGGAATTTGAAGGGGAGTATTAAACATTTGTTTCTTCTCGTTTTGTATAATTGTGTTTGTGAATATGGAGTGGTAGGTATGCATGCATTGATCTGTGTTGAAATTGTGGAAGGGGGGGGGGGGGGGTGGTCTTAAATTTTAAGTGTCCTGTATCTCTTAGTATTGAATCCTGTTTAAGGCCTCCAAAAGCCAAGCAATAGTGACATTTTTTTTCCCCCAGATGCATGTATATTAGTTATTCTAGATTTAAAGACATTGGTTAACATCGTTATGATTTTAAAAAATCTCATTTTGTTACTTGAAAATGGGATAAACATTTAGGTTATAGTGTAAAAATACCCGTCTGGTAGTTTCAGAGTATAATATCCACAGGAAGTATTTTTAAATATCAAAAATGTGAACCAATGTTTGAAAAATATACGAGGGTCGGTTGCACAGAATAGGCATAAGGAGTGCGCATGCGCGTATGACTCACCTTACCGTACTGTGTGTATTGGCGTATCACACAGCGGGAGGCACATAACGGTATTTTCAAATTCAGGCAAAGTGGTCTTCTTAGTGATTGTCTCATGAGACGAAGGATAATAAAATCGCCGTTTGCGTCTAACTTACACTTTTTCATTCCAAATTATGCTTGGTTTCAGGGTTTTTGAGTACAAATGCAAGTACTCATACACATGTTTCATCTTAGTTTGAGAATTTTTTAAATCAGCTGCTCACAAAGTTAGCCAATGCCTTTAAGTTCAGCTTCTCCACTTGTTTAATCCAGGTTGGTGCAGGAGCAATAGGATGTGAGCTGCTGAAGAACTTTGCCATGATGGGTCTAGGAGCTTCACTGGAAGGAAAGGTCTTCATCACAGACATGGATATCATTGAGAAGTCCAACCTCAACAGACAGTTCCTTTTCAGACCACATGATGTGCAGGTAAATAGTGACATTCCCTTGTGTTCCTCTTTGCCCTGTTTGGATAAGACAAACTTCCCCGAAATACTGGCTACCTCCTTCACGAAAATCAAATCACGGCCTAAATCTGAGAAATAGCCATAAGCTTAGAGAAGTAAAATGCAGAACAGAAAGGCATAAGAATAGTCCCCTGCCTTACCTGACATAACTGTTGGACAAGCAGTGATATTTTATGTACATTGTTATGACAGCAAAACCCCTTTGGCATAGACTCAGAATAAATATGTCCATTAAGGCAATCAAATAGCTTATGCCAAACAAATTTGTCCTGTTTTGGACCTTTAATCAACTCGTCGTTCCTTCTTAATGATATAAATCAGGATTTCATCTTCATACTTTCTTCAGCATGTTCAGTCAGATAACAAGAGCATGTTCTGTATCTGTTACATAGTCAAGATATTAAATATATGGTATTGAACTCAATATTTGCTTAGTTTAGAAGTTAATTATCAGTAAACTTACAAAATAAAACGTTGGGGCCCGAGGAAACGGAGTTCATAAAATTTAGGTGTGCCTGGCATCACTCAAATTCACAACTATTCCGCTGGTCACTAGCTGAGTTCATGTTAAGTTCACTCACGTTGATCATGTCCATGTTGAAACTGCTCATGTCCAGTTCCCTTTACTGCCATGTAATGCTCGACTGGTTGCAGCATGCTGACAAGGGAGTGGTCCTCACAGTCTATACATGTATCACAACAGGCATCAATCTTAACATCCTAACATAATGATAATGATAATAATAATAATAATAATAATAATAATAATAATAATAATAATAATAATAATAATAATAATAATGATAATAATAATAATACTGATAATATTAATAAAAATAATAATGATAATTATTATAATGATAATATAATGTAAATAATGATAATAGCAAAATGTGTTATGTTCTTTCCTTTAAATGACTTGATCACTATTGTGTTGTATATGTTGTATATCTTGATATGATGTTTTTAAAATTTTGTATATATATATATATATATATATATATATATATATGATGACTGTTTTTATTGTAAATCACACTCATTTCAGCCTTCGAGCTGCCATGTGCTGATCATAATCAACCGATTTCAATCAATCAATCAATAAGCCATGACAAAAAAAAAAACCTATATGGTTTATGGATAGGAAAAAAAGGCTTCATGCAAATGAGCTCTTCACCCTGGTATTTTACTTGGAAACATATCCTTTTCCTTTGCACATTTGTTTGCTAGTTGCACCATACCCTGTATGTTGATAAGGGCAGTTGCTGTGCGGCTGGGGGGAAATTGATGCAGAATGAGAAGTAAAGATATTCTGACAAGTAGGAATAGGAAGAAACAGTTGATATATGCCAGTTTTTCCTTTTTGCTCTTGCAACATTCAGAAACCCAAAGCAGAGACTGCAGGCAAAGCAGCAAAAGAGATGAACCCTGATATGAACATTGTTGCACACTTGAACCGTGTTGGACCAGAGACAGAGAACATCTATGATGACGACTTCTTTGAGTCCTTGGATGGAGTGGCAAATGCTCTGGATAATGTGGACGCACGTAAGTTATTCGTGTTTTATGTTTCCTATGCTATAGCGTGCAATGTGCTAAGGATGTTATAAGATTGCTGTACAGGAAAAGTGGACATTTTAAAAATCATTTTTTGTATGATATTCCTGTGGATTGGCATGTGATCTGCAAGTGGTTATGTGAGATTCTTGTAAGGATAAATTCCGAGTGCTTTTTGTAACTTCCTTCTCATTTTGCTGTTTCAAACACTCCACATTAACACATGAGAATCCCAGTTAATTGGTCATTCAAAATTACAACTTATTTACCATAGCAATCTGCAGTACATGAAAATAAATGTAATACTGCTTCCTCCCTCAGGTATGTACATGGACAGGCGCTGTGTCTACTACCGTAAGTCCCTGTTGGAGTCGGGTACCCTTGGAACCAAAGGCAATGTCCAGGTGGTCTTACCGTTCCTTACGGAGTCCTACTCCTCGTCGCAGGACCCACCTGAGAAGTCTATCCCAATCTGTACCCTCAAGAACTTTCCCAATGCCATTGAACACACCATCCAGTGGGCCAGGGATATGTTTGAAGGCCTCTTTAGGAACCCTGCTGAAAATGCTGCTCAGTATGCTAAGTAAGTTTGGGTGTCCTTGTGACGTGAAAAAAAAAGCCTTACATGATGACCAAATAAAAATAGAGCATGATAAAATCAGTTCCCGGTATGTAGATGCAACGATACTAATAACTTCCAACAATACCTCTGCTTTGGGAACTGATAGTTTAATCTGTTGAGCAACAATTTGATTTTGTTGTAAGACACATTTTTCATAGACCCTAGCCCAAGTTATCTCAAGCTTTGATAGTTAGTGTTCAACAGTTCGTTAAACAAAATTGTGCACAAAGAATATTAGCAGTTGAAACTATGCATTGTATCAAACGTACGTATGGTGTTATTCATTTTGAGTGATTTAGACTTTTTATAAGTTTCAGTGTAGAGGAAATATATCAATACCATGTATCTTACAAAATCAATTTTCCTTTTTTGCAGTGATCCCAAATTTATGGAAAGGACACTAAAGATGCCTGGCTGTCAACCTGTAAGTGATGTTAAGATTTTATACATTTCCTTCTCAAATTCATAATGCCTTTGTAAATAGATTTTGATGAGAGAAAGGTGAAGATGTTTTATTTTATATCATCATATGGTAATTGATCTCTCTTCCATGCATATCTTTTGGTTCAAGAATGAATGTTAATTTCACTAAAAAGTTTTAAAATTTTGTTACATTGTGTGAAAAGGTTACAAGCACCTCTGATGAGTTATAGGATTTAGCTATGTTTCCTCAATTTTACTTACTTGGGCCTGAAGTAAGCTACATGTATGGCACTTCTTGTATGATAATGTATTTGAACACCTTTCCGTCTTTACCGTCACCCATTCAGATTGAAGTTCTAGAACTGTTAAAGAGAGCCTTGGTAGATGATAGACCTAAGAATCTAGAGGATTGTATATCATGGGCAAGGCATCATTTTGAAGGCCAGTATGTCAACCAGATCAAACAACTTCTCTTCAACTTCCCTCCTGATCAGGTGAGCATCATATCTCTTCTATTTTGCATGTCATCTCAGAGCAATGGTTATATGTGCAAAAGTAGTTGAAGGTGTACGTTTTCAAGGTGCCTTTGTCTGTTCCAAACATTAGTTGTCAGTTGTCACAGTGTACTTCAATTTCAGGTTACTTGTGGCATCCTAGCACCACTTTTAAAAGTCAACCTCTCAAGCGGATGCATGGAAGTTTTCTCTTGCCATTTGCTTCTTTTTTCCTTAATTTTTCTAGTCACTATCCTTGGCATGGTTATATAATTCATTACTTTGATTGATTATTTGAGAACCAAAATGTCAGTAATGTGTCAAATTTAAGGCACTGAAGTTGTCTAAATTAGTTTCCCATCATGTTGAATTGACAACTGGATTTTTGTTCATCTGACTTCATCTGATGTACTGTTCTTGTTCATTTCAGACAACCAGTTCAGGAGCACCATTCTGGTCAGGTCCTAAGAGATGTCCACATCCACTCAAGTTTGATGCTGAAAATGTAAGTTCTTCAACATCTCTTTTTAATTTATCTCCAGAATATTGTATTATCCTTGACAGCATATGACAATCAGAGCACATAGATTGGGAACTGAAGCTTGTCTGGGTCAGAGACATGCATGGTAGCAAGGGTAAACTTTTGTTTTTAAGAGTCACACAATAGAAAGGGCGGGGAATTTTCCTTACATGATCATTTTCAGCTTGGAGAATAATAGCCATGTAATCATACTATAATTTTAGCTCCTCGAAACACGTGGAATACATCTGTGATTGCAAGACTAGTCACCTCAGGCAGCTTGTTGCAAGCCACCTTTATCCACTTGGATGTATGTTGTTCTTTTTATGCCTCTGCCCACCATAGGTGGTTGCCGGAGGCATTATGTTTTCGGGTCGTCCGTCCCGTTTTCGTTCTCACGATAACTTAAGAAATTATTTAGTAATTCTATGGTATTTCAATTTTCAATACAATTTAATATTTGGATTGCAATTTTACAATAATCACAATGCATATACTATACAATGAATAATTAGATTATTTAGTAATTCTATGGTTTTTCAATTTTTAATTCAATTGGATTGCAATTTTACAATAATCACAATGCTCATAATATACATTGAATAATTAAATTATTTCGTAATTCTATGGTATTTCAATTTTCAATTCACCTTAATATTTGGATTGCAATTTTACAATAACCACAATGCTCTTAATATACATTGAATAATTAATTTATTTTCAGATATTGTATAGATGTAGGAAACTGCCTGCTTTCCTATTTTAGAAATAAATCTAGATATGCTATGTGCACAATAATGTAAACTTCCTGGAATTAGATGTAACATGAGGCTCGGTTTCATACACTTTTTATTACTCACTTTGTATTTTTTAATCCTCTGCAATTCAATTTTAAATCGTGATATATGTACTTGCCTTGCTACCTTTAAAGTAACGATGTACCTTTAATATTTTCCTTTTCATGTTTTTTCTCTTCTCCTTTTTCTTCCCCCTTTCTCTTCTTCTCCCTCTCCCTCTTTTTCTCCTCTTTTTCTTCTTCTCTTCCCTTCTTCTTCTTCTTCTTCTTTTTCTCTTTTCCTTACTGATCCTCTTCTTTCTTTCCTTCTGTTTAGTCTTAGTAATACTATGATTTCTTTTGGAATGTAAGCTAGATTCTCATTTACAATTCCTGAACAGTTTAAGGCAATATTGATACTTTTAAATTCTTTTTATGATTGTGTAATTTATCTTGTGCAAAATCTATTATATTTTGGAATGGCATGTGTGGGTTCACATGCCTACGGGCAACAGGGAAGAACTTCTCTTTTGTGAACCCTGACCCACATGCCATTCCATCTCATCTTTTGCTATCTCTTGTCTTATGCTTTGTATCTTGTATTCCTTTTTATTGGTCAAATAAATAATAATAATAAAAAAAAAAAAAGAACCGTTTGACGGATCAACTTCAAACTTGGCTCGTGTATGCATATGGGAGGGACAATGATCTGATTAGATTTTGGGGTCTCAAGGTCAAAAGTCACACAGGTCATTATGTACATAGAAATGGTTCGTTCTCACGATAACTCAACAATCATTTGACGGATCAACTTCAAACTTGGCTCATGTATGCATATGGGAGGGGCAATGATCTGATTAGATTTTGGGGTCTCAAGGTCAAATGTCAAAGGTCATAGAGGTCATTATGTTCATAGAAATGGGCCGTTCTCACGATAACTCAACAGCCATTTGACAGAGCAGCTTCATACTTGGCACATGTATGCTTATGGGAGGGATAGTAATCTGATTAGATTTTTGGGTCTCAAGGTTAAAGGTCAAAGGTCATAGAGATCATTATATACATTAAAATTGCTTGTTATTGTGATAACAACTCTGTGACGGTTCAATTTCGAACTTGGCTCATGTATGCATATGGAAAGTCTCATAATGGTCTCATTAGATTTGAGGGTCACAAGGTCAAAGGTCGAGGTCAAAGATGTCATTGTATACATGAAAATAAAAAAAATCAACATGAATGTGCCATATAATTTGCGATCTGGCAATTGTGGAGGCATAAATTTCAGCCGCGCGCAGTTGAGGATTCATCTAGTTTAAAATAAATGTCAAGGCTATAAATAAATAAACACCAACATGCAATCAGGTGGATAAAGGCCACCCGCAGCAAGCTGCCTGCTGTAACTAGTCTCACAATCGGACATATTCTGTGCTTTTTGAGGAGAGAGCTGGAAGCAAAAGAGCAAAGAAAAGAGTTTTATGAACAATTTTTATTCATTATCAGGATATGCATCTGAGCTATATAGTATCCACTAGTAACCTACTAGCAGCCGTCTATGGTTTGAAGGATAGCCGGGATGAGAGTTTCTTCAAGAAGGTCTTGAAAACAATAGATGTACCAGTCTTCACACCTAAAGCAGGTGAGTTTATCTATCCCCCATGGTTGAAAATGGCTTGCAGTTAACCCTTTGTCTACTGAGTTGCTATCATTTTATAATTAGTCATTCAGTGCCCCTTTATATCAAGGTTCTGTCAACATGTGTTGATATTTTATGTTTGCTACCAGACTTGATTGCCTGTGATTATCAATAAAAATCATTTCGTCCTAAATAGGGATTAAAAGGTGAAGGAAGAATCCATATTTCAAATATAGAAAACAGAGGAAAAGGAATTCAGAACAATCCTGAACTCTTCATGATATTCACAAAGATCCAAAAATTGGTTTTATATAGTCCATTGCATAATCTTGTGTTTAAGTAGGCTTTTTTTAAGCGTAAAGGTAGCATCATTAGTTGTGCTTATTCCCATTCATACTTTCTTCTGTGTGGTTTGGGATGTGAATTGATTTTACTAAGTCCCATATATATTCTTTTATGTTTGATATTTTTAGGTGTGAAGATTGCAGTGACTGATGCAGAAGCTCAGGCAGCTGCTGAAGCCCAAGCTGATGAGGCTCGTCTCAAGGAGCTTGTAGATACTCTACCAACACCAGAGCAGCTCAAGAGCATCACAATTGTACCACTTGATTTTGAAAAGGTACGATAGGATGTCACTTTGGTTTCCTTTTTTTCAGTTGAATCTATCTCTAATTGATTCTGGTCACTTAGTCATGTAAACTAGTGTTTTGAGCTGGATGAAAAACAGTGATATTGGCAGATGGGTGCAGAAAACTGTTCATTTGGTAGATTTGAAAGTAAACCTTTGAAATATGTATGAAATCTTATGAATGCATGTTCTCTTGATACACAGGATGATGACACCAACTTCCACATGGACTTCATCGTGGCTGCATCAAATCTGAGAGCGGAGAACTATGACATTGCCCCTGCTGACAAACACAAGGTGAGTACAATTGCATGTCTTAGACCCCTTGGTCACGATGCTCATTACCAAAGATATTTAGTGATGGAATCCATAGAACATTTCTTTCATTAATGTTTTGCTATTCATGTATTATTATTCCTGATAACTAAAAACAAGATGAGCAACTTTATTGAAGAGACTGTATTGAATTTAGCTGATACTGGAGAGTCTGGCCCAATGAAGTCTGAAGTAATCTGTCCTATGAAAGTACTTACTGAATAAAATGTTTAGTTTTCATGATTGTTATAAGTTAGATCGAAAGTGTTCCAGTGCAGTAATAGTCCCTTCGATGTTCATTGTATTTATGGGATAAAGAATGAACAAAGATCATACTCTTTACAATTTCTTTAACATTTTGCTCACACTGTCTCATTACAGTGATGATATGGTTGTTTTTTTGGCACCCTTTGCCTCTTTGACTACATTGTTCAGTGAATGTAGCCATGGTTGAAAGACGTGCTAGATTAATCCTGGAGACTTTGCTGAGACTGCATCTCTTTCTGTAGCTTTCTCTTCATACACTCCAGGACATTCATCTACTATGTTAGAAATGACATTAACTTTTGTAGTCAAGAGTATTGTATTGACACCCGTTGTAATGGTCTTACAGTTTACGACCACTGGTAGGTTTGATGATTTTAACAAGGTATATAAAGGTATGCCGTGCTTGCATTGTCTACCTGATATTGCAATGTAAATTGTCATATGGTTTTAATTTTCCATTACCTTCAGACCAAGAAGATAGCCGGTAAGATCATCCCAGCTATCGCCACCACCACCTCTGTGGTTGCTGGTCTAGTCTGCCTGGAGCTCATCAAGCTGGTTAACCAGAACAAGAAGTTAGAATCCTACAAGAATGGCTTCATCAACCTGGCTCTACCATTCTTTGGTTTCTCAGAACCCATTGCTCCTAGCAAACAGAAGGTGAGTGTGATGGCAGATGATGTCAGTGTCCTAAAGCTTGCTTGATCGCCATACAAACTTCACTTACTTCTATAATGATGTGTGCTGCAAGTATCTATAAGTGATCAATTGCATCCTTTTCTACCGCCGTGTAGATTGCAAGGTAGATTAGAGATCAGATGTAAAAATGAAAAAAGGAGCATTTTTACTCAGGAATTGGTGTTAAAATGATGAAAATTGGAAATTACAGCTCACTATCCCATGGTAAAACTAACCAAATGCTCCCCAAATGAAAATAATTGCTTTCTTTATGAAAATGTTTAGCCCTTTTTCTTTTTCTTTCTTTCTTTTTTTTTTCCAGTATTGCCGTGTGCAAACTTTCGAATATTCATAAAACTCTGCTCAAATGTTGCTATGCACATTTGATTTCTGATACTGGAGAATTGCTAACCTTTCTATTTATCAAATCAAAACATCTTACTTTATTTGACTGGAGCTATTGATACTGAAGTTTTCGTCTGTTGGCGACTTGTTTTTAGTGTCCAGTGCAAAAGTGTGTCTTTAACCTCCCCTGCTTGCCTATGTGTTATGGAAAAATCTAGTTTGCTTTGATCTTGTAACAAATGCTTGCTTACTTTGGTCTGCAGTATTACGACACTGAGTTCTCATTGTGGGATCGCTTTGAAGTGAACGTGGCCGATAAAGAGATGACCCTCCAAGAGTTCCTGGACTACTTCCAGAATGAGCAGAAACTAGAGATCACCATGTTATCACAAGGAGTATGCATGCTCTACTCCTTCTTCATGACACCTGCTAAGCTCAAGGAAAGAATGCCCATCAAGTAAGTAGCTTACTTGTTTGAAAAAAGCAGTGAAATAAAGGATATAGCTTTCATTCTGTAGGGCCTACACAAGTCATGGAAGATTGGTGGATGTATGATGACATAATGTCCTAGGACATAAGGACTTGGAAAGTTGGGGAATTGCATATTGGTCTCGGAAATGTCTTTTCTTTTTCAGAAATTATTAAGAATTTGTTCAAGAAAGTTTTTAGAATAGTCCCTGTATTTTGTGATATATATATGAAATGGTAAGTTTAATTGGTACTTGATGAAAATGTTTTGCTGTGAAATATTTTGTATTTCCCATAATAAGACGACATGTATCCTTTGTTGGTACTGTACATTTTACTCTTGTATGCCAGCCAATGCGCCCTGTTTGGAAGCAAGCCATTCTATATTGATCCAGGGTTCTCACTAGAAAATAATCCACACATGGTTTCCTCTCTGCGCAAAGCGCGGAAGTTTCAGAAGTGTTAAGGAATAACATCGAAAGTTAGGTGTGGCAGCAGTATGCTATAGCAAAATGATAAAAAATACTTCTTGGTGAGCAGGAGTTGTCTACTAAAGGCATAATGGCACAAATACATTGCCAAAACACAAAACAATCTGTGGTATTTATCATTAATGTTAGGAATATATACTTCAATATTTTTTTACCCTTGTCGCCACGCATGGTACAGCAATTTCCTACATGGTTCTTTCCTCGTCTGAAATCTTGTATGCATGATATTGCAACCATGGGTATTATGTACTGCAGAGAACCATGTATTGATCCATCATACATTAGAAGGAATACTTGTGCCTTTGTTGCAAAGACCTTGTTAGTCATCACTCTAATTTTCATGTTTCTTCAATCTGCTTTCATCCTTGTCCAGAATGTCTGAAGTGGTGACCAAGGTCTCCAAGAAGAAGATTCCTAAACATGTCAAGAGTCTAGTCTTTGAGCTATGCTGCAATGACACCGAAGGGGAGGATGTAGAGGTGCCCTATGTCAGATACACGTTCCGCTGAATTCATTGTCTATTCCTAGCTTCATCAATGTCTACTCCAGGTTTGAAATCATAGACTAATGCAACACTGCATCTAAAAAAAAAAAAGAAAGAAGGCCTACAGAAAGAACTTTCTTTATTGAGTTACCTCTACAAATTCTTCAGTTAACACCCAGCTTTTTGTTAAGATGTTCATAGCAATTTGAACATCTTTAACTAGTCTTTATATATTATCACATCAAACATCCGTCTAGTATATTATATAACACCTCCACCTAGTAATCAATGTTGTGATATTGGAATTACAGAAGATGGATGCTTGCAGGGAGAGATATAAAAGGTGTTCCTGATTTTTTTTTCCCTTGTACATTTACAAAAGAACAAAGTGACATAATGATATGACTCTGATGTATGAGAAGGCAAGTTCAGAGTGATGACATTGCAGTGGGAGATTTGTTGATTATTTATGATAGTTCTATACACCGTTATTTTATTTTGTTTATTAATTTGGAAATGATTGAAGACTTCCAGTATAATTAAAGGTAGGTGGCTGTCATCTGTTAACACCTGTTTAGGCTAAAAGGTTTTATTATATTTTATTTGTGTGTAAATACATTTGTAAGACAGTGAGGAGGAATTGAATAGAATACATATCTGGAGTAGACATTAATGATAAAATATGTTACAAAGAGCCAACATGTAGATAGATAACTGTGCTAATCATAGATAATAAGCTGTATATTTAGAGTTAGCATGCCTTTTTTTTTTAGTTCCTCAGATAAAAAGTTTGCTATCATTGTTAGATGTAATCTGCAGGCACATGTGAAACCATGCAGATGAACCAAAGTTTTTTTTGTGCATGTGTCATGTTGTGTTAGGACGTAACTATATCATTCACTTTGAATGAATGGCTTGGTAGTTTCACAATTTCTTTTATTTTTTATTTTTTATTCTTGTGATCAGGACAAACTGGTAATGATGGATTATATATTCTCTCAGAACAAAATAAAAAGAAACTTGCACTAAAAGTGTAATAAACTACAAATGATTTGGGTAGAAAATTCCAAATTTGGTCATAATAGTTTGAGAGGATAGAAATATAAGGAAGTTGACCTTGTCGTCCCAACAACATGTATAATACTTAGTCTGGTAGGTGTGAATTAAAATATGATTTCATGTAAGTTTATGTTTTGTTGGTTTATATTTTGCCAGTCCAAATCAACTTAACATGTACATGATGTAAACGGGTCAGAATTGATGTAAACAAGTTTCTCTCAGAAATAAAATTCCATTCACAGAACTCTGATGAGCTGTATAAAGAAATCATTTAAATAGATTTATCTGTTTGGGGGTATTCTAAATGCCCATTACTTTGTAAGGAATTTCAAATCTATGCTTGTGAAACACTGTTGACATTCAAAGTTTTTATGTTAAGGTCTAGACAGACAAAGCACAAATATTCCCTTGTCAAATTGGATTTTTTTTTTTAACACATCACTAGGGATGTCTGGTATATTTATGAAAATGTCAACAAATTACAAGATGAAATGCAATTTAGATGTGCATACTGAATTGCTGCATTTGTAGTGTGTGCAACATGTTCAATATTGTCTTAATTGATATACATGTGATACACCAGTTTTAACAGTAATTATCATCATGGTTATTGATTAAATCACATTACTGAAAATACAAAAATACCGAGCTCTGTATATTGAATATACCATATGTTTAAATTCTTTGTTTTTGAAAAGCAAGAAGCAAAACTTTATCAGCTTTCCTGATGTAATCAGTTGTTGAGTAACTTTTAACATCATAATTTGATGAATTTCTATTCTGTAAGAAGCTTTGTATGAGTTACAAGTACTTATACATAAATGTAGTATAGCTCTTCATGTATAAATTATTTATTTCCTAAATCACGGAAGGTACATGTGGTGATTTATTCCAAGAATTGTAACATTTTCTGGTTTTACTAAACTAATCTAATCTAATATATTCTGGCAGTCTGGAAAAGGTGATGTTACGCTATCTTTTACAGAAGCACATATGTATATGCCCCCAATATTTCATTTGTGTGATGTCTTTGTGGGTCACAAATGGGTTAATAATACAGAAGTATTCATTATTCGGTCTTCTTTCATATTCTAGGCTTTGAATGCCCTGTAACTTTCAAGCTCAATGTGTGGAAAAAGAAAAACAATACCATAACACCTCCCATAAATTAATATTGCTGTACAAAGTGTAAACTGTTAAAAACATCATTTACTCTGTACCTGCAGCTTGTGCATACCATCATTTATTAAAAGGCTCAAAGTTCATGTTGTATCATGTTAAAGAACAAGCAGCAGCCACAAGCTATTTCATACATTTGTTTTAAGAAGAAAGATGAAAGGTTCCATTGTGGGACAGGAAAGATAAGACATGAAAATAGCATGATTAATGCCCCCAAATGGACTTTATTTTAAAGTTGCTTTGAACTTGATTAATAGATGACGTTTTTTGCAAGCTTTGCATGAAGCCCCATTTCACACAAAGTTCTCTTGGGAAAATCCCACATGGCAGAGCCACGACAGGTCACAAGTCTCAACAAAGTTTTTTTTTTCGGTAGGCTCGCTCACTCACATGTGTGCAATGCATGCAAGTGCGGCGAAAGGGAATAGCTGTTTGGCATCTGTTTGTGTATTTGCAACTAGACTGGTTCATGCACTCGATCTCAATAACAGGATTTTCACAAGCATTGCATGAAGTGCCATCTATAAATCAAGTCAGATTTAACCTGGTGTCCAGCACAAAACAGCTTATTGTTTACCACTTGTAAATTTGTGCCTTATTATACACCAACCCATTCTGTTCTCTCTTGTCTTGTGTAATTGACACTTTATGGTATGGAATCACTTGTGCAGCCATGGCAAGAAACCCAAAGATTGATTTGTGTTCTAAAGACCTGTCACCAAGCACCTCAACTGTGTATGCTATTATGACATTACTCTTGATGTACATGACGCTACATATACAGCTTTTTCGTCGTCTTGTTTGTATTTGTGATAATGAATAAAGTCTCAGTGGAATGCATTATTTTGACCTTGTTTATTTCATATTTGGTAGTACATGTACACGCATATTGCACTTGAACACGATAAAAATTCTATTAATGTATATAGAAGTCCAATAGACCCCAGTTCACTTACGTCTAGTGTTATAATTATGTTACTATTAACAACTTACAAACTGGTATAGTGATACTCTTTAATTGAAGGGAAGTATGAAGCATTTTTTTTAATCCTCCCACTGTGTGTATGGGCATGCAATTGAGAGAGGAAGAAAGAAAGAAAGAAAGAAAGAAGAGAGAGAGAGAGATAATTTTTAGTAATATTCCAGTGCATTATGTTTATTTTTCACTTTATATAGGTGTAGAATTATCTTCAATAACTGTGATAGGATCTTGAAAATACATGTACCACTAGCAATACATGCCCTCAGTAATCCAGTAACAACTAGCAAGGTGCTACATTTGTCTTATTTCTGCTTCGATTGGCTTTCAAATAATGAAAACATACAAATACAGTGAAACCTGTATATAAAGACCACCCAAGGGAGACAAGAAAAGCGGTCTTTATGAGCAGGTGGTCTTTATGGATAGGTTTCTTTAGAACATGTTTCAACAGGAAAAGCAATTCAAGGGAAACAAAAATTGTGGTCTTTATAGACAGGTGGTCTTTCTATACAGGTGGTCGCTAAAGCAGATTTGACTGTACATGTAATAGGTGAACTTGTATATCCCCCCCCCCCCCAAAAAAAACCCGCACACACACACACACACACGCACCCACATACCCAATTTTGTACACTCCTCCATAACTATATATCACGAACAAGACTGCATTGTCGGTATAATTGCAAATTGCCAATTTGATCAATACAATTATAATAAAAAGATGCGTAATATATTTTTTTTTTCTAGTCGCAAAATCGAGCATTAAAATCTATAACGTCCTGAAATTATAACAAAATATGAGGAAAAGGGGGCAGGTGCAAGATGACACCTAAATGACATCCAATCTTTAACGATAGGGACACATTGGACTAGTTGGGAGATCCTGAAGGCAAGAGGCCCATGTAGTACCCGTCACATTCAGGCAGACTAGTAATGTACGCCCTGCAAAAGCTCAATTCAAACGAATCCATTTTTTAATCAAATTTATTTTTAACGACATCTTGGTACAGTAACAAGGGTTTCATTACATTTCAAAATTATCGATATGTACTTTGTCTTTTTATGTGGCTGCAACAAAATATCTAGGCAGATTCATCTTTATTTTTTCTGTTTTGACAAGAGAAACTTATCTTTATTGTTACAGGCAAACAACTGTTAAGGATGTACATGTTAAGCCCGGCGCACACTGTACGATCAAACTGCGACCCGATTTTCGAACAAATGGCATTTTGCATTAAATATGGAAGTTTAAACAAGTAAAATTGTCTTATTTGAACTTTGCAATAATGATAGGAATACTAAATCCAAATTTTGGTTAACTGCAAGCCTTGTGGTCGGAGTAAAGGCCAAATCGGCTTCAAATCTTAGCCGATCGCAAATTGCTATGACTTCACTACGACTTTGGAATTGAATTCGCTTTTATTCCTACAGGGAGGCTCGGAATAGTGTTCATACGACTATTTGGAACTTTGATCATGAAGATTTTATATGTTTGAATGTTCATATCAAATGCTATAAAAAAAAAAAAATCCAAATTCGGATCGCATTCGGATCGTGCAGTGTGCGCCGGGCCTTGTACATCACGATTGACCGAAAATAAAAGCAGGTTCGCGAAAATTCAAAATGAATGAGAATGAAACCGAAACTTATTGATCAGAATTATAAACTGTTTTGGGGTCACACTGACCTGTTTGATAAGCTCAGTAAGAAAGTCATGGCAATAAACATTTCGGGCTTATAGACTTTTGGTCACACCGGCCACGCATAACGAGGTAAATATTTCAATCGTTTTGTACTAGGGATTCACCCATGTGATCCGTTTTTAGAGTCCGTTGCTTCATTGGCCGATGGAGAACTGCGTCATCGACCGACGCGGTCTTTGAGCCATCAAGGTGACAAAGATCGCGTATTAAGTACCCGCCAAGACAAAAATGTCAAACATATCTTGGATCCGCGTACTGTAGGCCCCTATGATGCTCTTCACCCTGTTGATAGAAGCGGAGAATTATGCTACTTTATGTAAGTTCTGGCTTATGTGTTTCCTTTTTGTGTACCATCATGCTATCAGCCTTGGCTTTCTCTTGGCGCACTTTCTCTCGCATCAGTTCAATCTCGACTTCTTGCCTCTTTCTCGTCAGCTCCATCTGCTGCTTGGCTGTCTCTAGCTCTACTTCAAGGAGTTCTCGTCGACACTTGGCCGCTCCTGCCTCCTCTTTTGCTTTCTCCACTTCGTAGTAGAGCAGATCCACCCGTGCCTTCTTCTCTTCCTCGGCATAGTCATACCCGCCACAGTGTTCGTTAGGATGTTCGTCAACGTTCAAGGATTGAGACGGACCTCCTGTTTGGTCGTGATGGTTACTGACGTCATGGTTAGGATCGTGTAGCTCCTCGGGGTGATCTATTTCAGTTTCCATGGCTATGAAACGGACATCATTGTCTTCAGCGTCCATAACCTCGTCGTCGTCATCGTCCACGTAATGGAGATCTTTAACCAGTTTTCCATCCCGATTTTGGTCGCGCAGTGTGGTTCTGCTCTCAGCTCTCACTACCTTATCTATCCTTAGGTCTTTGGAACGATTATGATCAGGAGATTCTCTTTGCTTTCCGGCACTAGGTTGTTGGGTGACATCACTATTGTTTCTAGTAACTGTTTCCGTTTGTGTTCCCGTATTTCTTATGTCTCTGACAGAATCTTTGGGGACGCCTTTACTCTTCTCAGTAGAAATATTTGCACTGCTTTTTGACCCTTTACCGTCTTTCTGAGGAGTCTGCTTGTCTAGACCTCCTTCTGTTCTCGTTCCACTAGAGTGGGCTCTTTCAGTTCTAATTACCTTCTCCACAGAATAATTATGCTCATGACCCTCACCTGTAAAGAAACGAGTGCAAAAATTTCTTCATAAAACAAATACAAAATCGTTTTCATATGTATTATGTTAAACAAAAAATACGAAGTCAACGTTCTAAAGATGTATTCTATATGGAAAGTATCAAGATAAAACGGAAAACGGATGTGTATTGAGTACGGGTTTGGGGCTAAAGAGGCAGGTGACTTAGTATATGTGAAGCAATATACATGCATACAAAGCCTTTCATTTATGTCTCTGGAGAAAAGTTAAAGCTATCAATGCCCTATTTATAAGTAGGGGAAAACTGCAGCATAAAAGTTCAGAATGATATCAAGAAACTAAAAACCAGCATAAAATTAAACTTTTCCAAATTTCGACGTTGGTTGAGAGATTAAGGATGTGTAAACAGTTGCAGGTCAACCTGCTAGAGATTCAACGTCGAATACGCTCATTACTACGGTAAAGATCTGAAAAACAATCACATACCCTCTGTTTTAATAATAAGTTCAACTTCTTCGAGATCCTTGTTGGTTGAGGAACCACCTGTCTGTACTCTTGATTCTTCACTCATACTCGTGACGTTTGATATAACTGGGCCTCCTGCATGAAGAGCACTCTCAAGATCAGCCATACTCTCAATGGGCCTCACTTGAGTAACTGTATTGTAAACGGTAGCTGATTCACTGGCGATTGATTCCTGCGGTAACATCCGCTCGGCAACAGTATCTGACGCAACATGGGAATTATCCTCTGCGTGTAGATGTTGCAATGATACATCCAAATTCGGAGCGTCGTCGCGAGTGGAGTATGTAGTTCGAGCGGTGTCTGTTCTCATTTCGACAGTCTTCCCCAAGAATTCCCCAACAGTTACAGTATTCGACATCAGCTGCTGTGGCATGGTTGGCGAGAACTGTTCCATCTGGGAAAGGATGGTTGGCGGCTGTATGGCAATCTGCCGCGATCTATTCGAGCTCTGTGCAAGGCTCTGTGCAACTGTCATCATCTGATGTTGGCCCTGATTGTGTGGCGTGGAGATGTTACGCTGAATGTTACCACTACGTTGGTCTGTTGATCTTGAGGGAGCATCAAGCAGCAAATATCCCTGACTCGTCCTCATTTCAGGTAGTTTCTGAACCTCACTGGCTTGTGACATGACTGTTGTTGATCGAAGTAGTTGTACCGGTCGTGGCTGTCTTTGCCGGTTGATTGACGCACCTCTGCTGTCATGTACCGTCTCCTGAAGGTACTGCAATTCAGAGTCACTTTCTCCAGGCTGCATTTGGTAGTTAGAGAAACTCCGGGCCGTCTTTGCAACATCGTATCCCCTTTGTTGAACCACATCCTGTCGATAACGCTCACCTTCTTGCATGCGCTGTCTTGATTTCTTGATCTTTGCTTGAGCTGCGAGAAAAATGGTAAAAATAGGGAATAATAATAATGATATTGTAAAAAACGAAAGTTCATGCGGAGTTCAGGAAGACAAACACGTCGTTCATTATGGGTTCTCCTAAGATCATCATCTGTGAAATACAGACCTACGAAAATAGGTTCCTGTCGAAACATGCTCGTCAAGTAATGTCGTTTGCCGATCGAATCTAATTTTTTTAAAAACAACTATTTGAATATGAAACAAAAAATTTGGTTTCCAGATAAAGAGATCCACCTCATCATTTCGAATCAGTTAATTTAAAACTTTATACATGTAAAACAATTAAAGAACACCTACTAGACCCGTTCACTCGGCTCAGGGAGGATTTCCTACTGGCGTAATTAGACCGACCAGTGAGGGTGTTTGGAGTGCCTGTGTTTCGAAGTCTGATTGCCACAGTCTGTCTAGCCTTAACAAAGCTCCGCGAGGAAGGCCGAACATTTGAGCATTCTAATCCAAGCTGACGTCTTTGTGCCATGGAGAATTGCGAACGTGCCTTCATATTCATCCAGCATTTGCGGAGTTGTCCGGGGTCTCTGCCATGGGTAAATGATAGGGGATGTGGAAATAAATGGAGATAAATCTGCAAACTGATCAAAAATTACTTTGTTCGTTTAAATAGATGGAGTGAGTCAAACACACAAATGCATGCACACACCCACACCCATATCCAGTCATCAAAAGAGTAGACTAATAAATGCACACGGGTGACATGGCTGTATACACTTCCAAAAGCACTTACCTTTGACGGAATCCAGTGTGACTGTTGAACTTGTCGGCAATCAACTGCCATGCTTCCGTTGGGGTTAAATGTGAGTAGCGCCACCTACCAGAGTCCTTCGAACTCTTTCGATCCAAAACACCTTTGTACTCGCTGATGAGAGAGACCAAGACATCACGCTCCTCTTGGCGAAAGTTCGTCCTTTTCAGAATGTTTGATCTGAATGTAATCAAGAGCAGAACAGCTTTCATCACTTCGAAATTATCATGACTACTATTGCAACATAAACGAACAGATTCATCCTTATAGTGCAGTGAACACAACTTCACACTATGCTCTAAAAATCCAAATCCAAGGTTAATTTTTTTATGAAATCCTCCAAAAGTATATACATATATATATATCAATAAGCAAATTCACACTGACTGCTCCTCTGCTCCTCAAGTTTATGACTACATGTATGAACCCTATATACTTGCTACTACTTAATATTAAGATGTAAGCAATGTAGCAATTTGAACCTTTTTTAAGGTACCGAATACACTAAACGCATTATTGGAGACATAATATGAATGACTGAATGAACAGGGGCACGCAATAATTGTAATGAAATCAACAAAGGCCCTTTTCTATGAAAAGTTTTCAAGAAGGCGGATATTTTCAAAGACGCCGATAGCGATTTATTTTGCAATTAAAAGAAAGCAGGTGAAGTATTGTATTCTCCTGTGGTCACGGGAAGGGAGGATGTATTTTGTGAGCACCATTACATTGTCTTTCTGTTTCATTTTCTGTCTTTTTTAACAAGGCAAAAACAAATTACTTGTTCTTAGCGGCATCCAGATCAATCAGCTGATGAGAAGTCCCGCTGCCTTGTTTGTGTAACCCGGAAGTGGTCGACTGGAGTACTTCCGAATCTTGAAGTGGGTCAATGAGGACTTGTTGAGTCATGTTGCTCAGTATTTCGGGACTCAAAGTCGCCCATGCACTTGATCAGTACTGCTCAGAAAAATCTTGGGGGGGGGGGGGGAGGGGAGGGGAACAAAACATTAGAAATCCTTTTTTGCTCATCAATTCTAATATCATGTCCATGCATGTAACAAGTTATTTTAATTTTAAAGTCAGGATGCAGACTGAATGCGCAATGTTATTAAGTGTTGCCAGGTCGGGCTAACCAAAAGTTTGAATGACCTAGCAATGCTCAAGAATGCAATCTGCATTCTAACTACTAAAGTATGATTGTACAATGTCTAGTCTTGTAACAGGCGAAGGCAGGCACACCGGAAGCAGTTTTGGATGGGGGTGGGAAAACATCCCCGGGGCTCATCACTATGTAGGAGTTCATGTCTCGTCACCCCTAATATAAAAACACACACGTTCACCCACACCCCCCCCCCCAAAAAAAAATATACATAGACGCACCTTTACACTCCACACAACACTCATATACATAACTTCAGAATCAGGGGCGTAGCTAGAACATTTTTAATGGAGAGTGTAAGACCAAAATCTGCCGACAATTTTTTTCGGTGATGACCCCAAATTTGCCACCAGTTACGCTGCATTCTAAGTCTAATCTCACAAACGCACACACATATATGGAAACAATGTGAGAAAAGTGTTATTTTGTCATCAAAATGCATTATAGGCCTATAGCTGCCAAATATGACTCTGTTAGTGCAGCACCTCGCTGCTCCCATTGTTCGATGTCCGAAGCCAGCTTGTTTCTAAATATTACGAAAGTAAAGCGAGCGAGGAAACACACACAATTTTTTATGGTAGAAGTAATAACTCATCAACAAATAACACTATGGGCCAATGAAGCATCTAAATTTTATATATATATATATATATATATATATATATATATATATATATATATATATATATATATTTGGAACGAGTCCAAAAGTAGGCCTACTTTTTTCGAACACAATACCAATTTACATCGCACTTGCTATTCACAACAATAGCAGGTGAAATATAATATTGTGGAGTCCAAATTTCATAATATACCTTGAAATGTTTACAATGGAAATCAATTAATAAGCAAAGTATTTTTCACTAAAAGCATTGAGGATTAATACCTTACCAAAGGGCATTAGTGCATCCACTTGGTTTCGAACCCGGGTACTCCCGGGGGGGGGGGGGATCATCAAACCAAGTGGATGCACTAATGCCCTTTGGTAAGGTATGAATCCTATTTACAAAGTCCTTCGGAGGGGACTTAAATCCGTCGGTCCCATGTTTGCTTACTAAGGGCCTACATATGCTGTCTTGTAGCAGTCAGGTGAAATAGCCAATCATTTACCTTTTGACCATTTTAAAAATTGTCATAAAACAATGTATATGAAATTGCATACATTTTTCTACTTTACTCTGAGTAAGTTCTGCAACTGTTGAAAATTTTGAAATATGAAATACTGTGCCAAAAAGAAATTAACTCTATATAGTTTCTCCTCCCCTCCTCCTTCCCCTCTTTTTTTTCCCGGTATCAAAAGGTTTTCTTAAGTCTTTGTTCTAAAATGATATAAATGTTAATCTGAGTAGAGCTGGACAATGAGGTGACAAAAAGGTATCATGCATTTTCATATGTTTTTACTCCCTACACTCTCAGAAAAAAAAAATGGTTGGTTAAAATATGAACCTACCAATTGTTGGTTAAAAGCAAGGGCGTAGACTGGTTTGGGCATGGGGATGTGCACATCTTGGGGAGGCGGAACTAAAGTTTAGAAAATCAGAACCAGTGGGGTACCGTGGGTCAATTAACGCATTGAGGGGGCACCGAGTGGAGAAGTGTGTGAGGGTGTGTGTGTAATATGTATACTGTTATTTCTATCATGTTAACAAAAACAACAGCAATCTCGAAAACAAGGTGTTTTTAGGGACATGAAGCGTTTTTAAAATTGGGGAAAATGACGCATCTTGCTAGATATCACTGGGTTTTTTATATTGCGAGCGAGCGAAGCGAGCGAGCCAAAAATTACAGCTTTATTTTCGATGAAAGACGTGTTATTTTGTTATCAATAATACTATCGGACCTCTATAGGCCTATAATATGATATCTTAAATTCATATCTGGTTACCTCGCTGCCAATGACTCTTAATTTTGACACGTTCCTGGTCCATTGATGTCCAAAACCACCCTGTTTCTAACATTACGTCGAGCGAAATTAGTAACTTACATTGTCAGCAATAATAGAACATCTATTCATACGGTCACCTCGCTCGCCCAATTCGTTTGCTTTCCAAAAACCATTACACAATTATTTAATGCTTTCAGCAAATTATACTATGGGCCTATGAAACATCTGAATTCTTTATTTGGTCACTTCACTTGCCGGTTTCATTTGCTTTGCAAGACCATTAATGTACATGTACCTCACTAACAGTCCGAAACCATTTTGTTTTACCGCGATGAAAGTCAGCGATCCCCACAATATATATATATATATATATATATATATATGTGGATTCGTCAGCAAAAAAAGTAAAAATTTTGAGGTAAATTTGTGAACCTCCTTGCTGCCCAAATATTGCACTTTGATAAACTCCCTTCTGAAATTGGCTGATTGCAGTGCCCGAAATCATCTTGTCAGTAGCGAACTATAACGAAAAAATGTGTACTTTTTTTTTTTTTTTTTTGTCTAGGCCCTTATCTACGGAAAGTGTATTTCTAAATAAACTTGAAGCTCGATTTCTTGGAGTGAAATCCAGATGTGGTTACATTCTATGAGTGGAAGAATAGTAGGCTATGACATCAGATTGAGACACAAAATGCAAACTGATTCCTTTCATAAGAATAGTAATTATCATCGGCTTTGGTTAAGTTACTTAAATGCTCGCGAGCGAAGCGAGCAAGCGCTTCCTGATTTCCGGTTTTCATTTTCCTTGTTTCCCCCTCTCTTTTGCATGTTACTTCTCCTTTCATTTCTCTTTCTTCCCCCTTTTTTGCCAGCCGATTTGGGGCATGTGCCCCCCTATATAGTTACGCCACTGATCAAAACAGATGCGTCCCGGGTCTTGTGCCTCCCCCTTTTTTTGAAGCTGTTGAAAGCAAAAAAAAAATTTTTAAAGTGCTTTTCAGAAAGTGACTTGTTAAAAACGCGGATGATGTACAGGCCTCAATGAGTCATACCCCCCCCCCCCCCCCCCCCCCCCACCGGGGATAGGTTCATATTTTTAACCAACTTTTCGGAGAGTGTAAGTGCTGATATGAATTAAATCTGGAAAAATAAAAAATCAGAAAATTTGGGTTGCATGAAGTTAACCGAACAATATTTTAATAATCAAGAAAAATATCAAATATCATTAAACGACGTGGAACCCTCTCCTGAATTTGAAAATATCAGGATGAGAAAACACTGTAACCTACGGACCAAAATTGTCGAATATCATTGTTTCAATTGGTAAACACGCAGTATGATGGCAAATTACCTGTACATGTATTAAGAAAAATCCCTGGATACAGAACAAAAACAAAAAACCCCACACCTGGTGCAAAAAATGTCCATCCTCTCCCTCTCTCTCTCTCTCTCTCTCTCTCTCTCTCTCACTCACTCTGTCTGTCGATCTGTTTTTCTGTCTGTCTCTCTCTTTCTCTGGGTCTCCCTTTCACGAACGACTCTCTTATTCCCCTATTATTTCCACTTAAAACTAAATGTTAATGCTCATGTCATGTAAAAACATTAATATTCAGAAGCATATAAATACAGGCCTATACAAAAAGGTATTTAAACTAGGGTAGAGTAGAGTATCGGCATCAATTGGAGGTTAAACAAGATACCGTTGCGGATGGTAATTGAGCTCTAGTCTAGATCATAATGTATGACTCATTCATACTCAGAACAACTTCCTGCAAATTATGTACGTACGTGCAATAATACAGAGTTTCATTATGAGCTCTGATTTGAGACACAGCTGGCTGATATATTTTTATTTTGCTCGACTCATTCTTGGTATCTCAGTCCAAACAGTGTACTAGTTGAAAACTCACCTTAAAGATAGATGTGTAGTCACTTTAGAGGTACATTCGTTGTAATAATACAGAATGGGTGAATCTCAGAAATTATTGTGTTGAAACCAACTATGCAACTAACTCTGTGCAACAGCATTTACAGGTATACCAGCAAGTCTTCGCTTTCCAGCGCATTGTAGGCATTATCATGAGCGCGAGCGCCTGCGTGCATGAGCGGAGTCTCGTACTGTGGCTCAACGGGGTGAGGTTGTGTTGTGTCTCTAATTCTTGTGTGCATTATGAAGCTCGTACACCCTATGCTGTACACACACAACAATGCTTCAGTTGTGTATGCGTACGAGCAAGCTCAAAGTGAGTGTTGTGTGCATAATGATGAAGCACTCAGATTACGAGCTGCTCAAATCTATCAGGCAGGAGGGTGGTTCGCGAGCGTTGATAGTCTTTATTCTCACCCTCTTATCGCACGGCTGGTAGCGATAAACAGAGGCGCCGGAAGCTGGGAGGGGGGGGGGGGGCAGAGGGGGCGGTTGCCCCTCACTCATTCCAAGGGGGATGGGGGTAAATCGATTTAGCATTCAAAAAATCAAAATTTCTCACTCGGTATAGATCATGATAGATGCAATGTTTCTTAATACTTAGAAACCCTGTGTATGGGCGATAATGGGCGATAATGGGCGCCAGGAAAATGGGAATGGGGCCAGATATCTCCCCCATGACAATAAAGTTTGCAGTATTGCGATCAGCTTTCCAGTCGTTACTACAGCTTTCTATGCTGAGAAATGCAAATTTTCTCGTGCGCGGCACGGCAATAACCTAAATTTCCTTGCTTGCAAAGTTGCAAATGATTGCCCCCTCAGTGGGGCCCACTCGCAATATAAAAAAAAAATCATCATTTTGATCTGAAGTGATGTATATATAATCAGCTTTCTTTCTTTCTTTCCTTTCCTTTATTTGGCTCTGTCGCGACCTCTCCTTCTTAGGTTGATAGAAAAGTTTCCTTCCTGTTGAGAGCTAATGTCTCGGGGCATGCATGTTTTTTTTCCTCTATAAAGGGATAAGGGAATATTCGTTTTGTTTCCGCCCCTCTCAAGGTTATTGCACAGAATAATTTCATTATCAAAATGGATAAGTTCTACAGTGCTTTAAAACAAACAAAATAAATAAACAAAATTAATCAAACTAACAAACAAGAAAGACACAAATAAAAATTCTTTAAACTATAATTTCTTAGTTGGTCACAGCGTTTCCGAGTTAATTTTAACATAATAGAGGTGGTGTTTCTTAGATGTTAAACAAGTAACGAAAGTACAAAAATACATCTTACCTTCATCTGTCAGATATGGCCATTGTCTTAGTGATCTACCCATGTATCCATGCTTTATTTTATTGATCTAGAATAAAGTTAATGAAACAATATCAGGGCATATCTTATAATCTTTCACTGATTTTGTACACAGAGCCAATCGCGGTCAGCGCGCTATCACACCACAGCTATCAAATACATAAATCTGAAATGGAATTGGTCTATATAGGCTTTTATCGTAAACTAGTATTGAAATGAAGTCGGGTGTGCTAAATATTTTGAAACAACTGAAAAGAAGACAGAGAATCGGAAAGAGAATGACAATAATCCACAGACCGGGAAAGGGAGGGGGTATCAAATCAAATGGTTTAAGGGGCATGGCCGGGTGCCCATTGTCGGCCCATGATCTTTTTTTCCTAGCGTATCAAGGCAAATAATTATTCTCAGAGTAAAATTGTACGGTCAGCGGATCGGACGAGGGAAGACTCAAGAGGCTAGACGACAGAAAGAGAGAGAGAGAGAGAGAGAGAGAGAGCGTGAGAGGAGACACCGACGCAGCAAGGATGATTTCAATCGGGGGGGGGGGGGGTGGTGGTGAGCAGCGCGCTTCCTAGGGGAGTGTGCGGGGGGGGGGGGGGGGGGGGGGCGGGGGTAGCTTCGACGTTTCTTAGTCATCGTTCCTTGTCTGCTCTTCCTACGTTCTCTTATCCTTTTCTCTTCTCCCTCAACGCTTTTTTTTTTCTTGGCGGTTTTCTTGGGGGGGGGGGACCGCCTCCTGGCTACGTGGGGAAGGGGGATATTCAAGGATGACTGGGTACCGAAAGGAAGATTCAAGGGTGCCTTTGGGTAAAGAGAAATAGAAAAGAAGAAAATTCAAGAAAGAGTAAGCATGGATAGACCGTTATCGAGAAATGGAGAGAGATAAATAAAGAGAAAGATTCAAGAGCACCTTGGGTGGACAAAGATAGAAACATTCAAGAAAGATTGAGTGAGTAGACAGGGAGATAGAAAGGGAGAGAGAGAGCTAGAAAAGGAGAGAGAAACTGCCACAAAGAAGAATATTAAAGGACGACTGGATTAAATTAGAGGAAAAAAGAGGTAAGTGCAAGGATATACCTTGGGGAAGACAGAGAGAGAGGGAGACAAGCGTGTGAGTGTGAGTGGGAGAGAGAGAGATATAATACAGAGAGAGAGAGAGAGAGAGAGAGAGAGAGAGAGGTCTATTATAACCCCGCCTGGAGTGAGATTCGAAAGCCCGGGGTTGGGGGCAATCAGAATATAGCACTATAAACACAGGTTACTACACGTTTTCGAAAATCACCCTAAACGAGTTTTGCCCACTGATTAAAAATATTACACCCCTCTACATTTTTTCAGCGCTTTTAAAAAAATAATTAATAAATAAAATTACCTCCTAAACACGTATACCTCTCGAACATGGTTGAACTAAAAAAAACATACTTACCCTTTTCTTATTTTATTATCATTTTCATTTCTTTTTTTTTTTTTTTTGGTTGTTGCTTTTTGAAAATTTGATACCCAAGAATGTGTCGAGCGTTTCACGTATCTCAGCCCCAGAAATTGTCCTTTTCATGCGTTTGTTTGTTTTTATTCTGTCGCGCGTGTGTATCTGACTGCACCCCTTCCCCGGGTTTAAAACGCTGCTACCAGCGATTCAAAGTTGTTCTCTTTTACCGCCTATGTATCAATACCATTGGTGAGTTTCATCAACGATCTGTAAGACAAGAATCATTCTGTGCTATAATGATTTCTGTTTCCATTTCTACGTGTATTTGTTTTCAATTCTCAATTATATGTTTACCTTTTATACCCTTTCCGTTTACCCTTTCCCGTTGTTATTTCTTTGTAACACATCTAAGTACATGTACTATGTAGAGTGTAGTATGGACAATCTTGCAGAACAGCCTTTGGTTAAAACAAAATGTCTCTGTTTTGCAATAAAACAAATGGAATGAAACACAGTAACATGATATTCAAACTTGAAATTGATATTTATTTACTTTCAATGGACAGTTCTTTAACATGGCAGCGAATAGTAAAAGTGAATATTTCAGTGGTATAAGGGAAGGCTAGAAGTGTCTGTGCTTAGAACTCCATTATAAAGAAGAAACAAATTTCACAATTATTATCATAAGTTCCAACTGTTTATATAGCACCTTATGCATGTTATGATCCGTTTCAAATAACTGACCGAGGCACTCGTGGTATTACACGTTTCTTTGCAACCAAGATATTCAGGGTAGAATGAAAGATGCCTATATTAGATGGATGACATATAAAGAAGAAAAAAGTGATAGACATTGAATGACACTTTTAATGCACATTAGTTACGTGGAGATGCTGCAGTCCCTTGCTTCTAAATCGAATGCCTTTTTTTTTCTTTCCAACATTTCAATTTATCTCACGATATATTGATAAACATTATTATTGCACTTTGAATTACATTTAACACTGACAATGACCGAAAGTAAAATGATAATCAAACTTAGATCAAAATGAAGAGACACTAGAATATAACGTTTCTCAAAACAGTATTTGGTTCGGATCTAGGAGTCGTTTTCCTCATCTTCATCGATACACGCCTCATCCAGGTGGCGGTAGTCATGGTAACGAGATGCTGGCTTCATGAAGATATACATGGCAACCATACCGACGGCCAGGAAGGCAATACCAACCATCGATCCAATAAGTAGGCCAGAAGCCAATCCGGTGGTGTCCTTACCTATAAGATAGACATGTCTTCACCGATAAATCTTTCTACAATATCTATATCGTTTTCAAGAATGTCAGTTTGACTATACCACGTCGTCTTCTACACACTGCGCAACTCATTAAGGGACAGATGTACATATACAAGGCAAAACAATAAACACGAAGATAGTACTCCACAAGCAACACATTTTTAATGTTAAGGGTGATGTCGATCAGATTTATCGTTTTTGTTATAAAGATATCTATTTACCAGTGGACCCTGTCTTAGTCTTCACATGTTCCGATTTGCTGGCCGACAGTGGTCCGACGGAGATAAGGTGCGGGTTCGAACTACTTCCACGAGCATGTTTTTCGCTTCGTCTGACTCGAGACTGACATCCTTGGGCGCAACGAGAGGATTGGTCCGCTCCGTCACATACAAGTACATTACAGTGGACGAACACCTGTCATGAAAAATAATAAAATCTTGCAATTTCAGTCTGCAATACGCTATTGCACTACTTTTAATGTCTTGATAGAATGGAAGAACGTGTATTAGCATTTTCATTTGCCATATACAACTGCATATAAGTTGTGGAGATGGTATTTTTTAAAACAAAACAAAACAGAGCAAGGCAAACCAACAAATAAAAAAATCCTGTTTGATTTTTGTGTCAACCATGCCAAGATTTCTTACGGATAGTTGTCTGGATCGAAACCACGTCGATGCGACAATACATTCTCTTATGGCCTTTAAATATTATCCGGCTCTGATTTCCGTCATTGATTTGGGCATATTACATACCACATGTTACTACCAGAGCTAGTTGAAGACCTGATAATAGTACCTTTGGATTCTCCTCAATGAACGCGAAGGCATCGACACGGAACGGACTAAAAGATGGATCAGGGTCATACATCATCGCCATGGTCGGATCTAGAGGACATCTTCAAGGACCGAAGAAGAGAGAAATACTTCAGGATTAGGTTTATTGACATATCTGTGTAATGGGCATGATATATACATAAGCACCTGAGTAGATCAGGATGATGAAAGGTGTTAATAAAACATTCTTGCACTTAAAAGAAAGACGCTTTGAACATATTAATATATGTACGGGAACTAGAAAGGGAGTCATAGTTCTGAACAGAGCGTGATGTAATTCTGAACAATTATATTATTATCACCATTACTTTTCTCTTCGGTATGCCATTTCAGAACTATATAAAGTTCAAAGAACAATAATTATTGATTATTGCGATTTACCCATCGTCCAAGAACGTGTACGTCTTGTCATCTTCTGAATTAGGGGACGGTGTCGCCCAGCACTTGTCAATGAAGACGGTCAGACCATTAACGGAAGTAAGGTTGACACCGAAGTACAACCTCTCCCCATTCACGACCTCGACGTCCTTGTCAACCACAGGATGGTCGAAGGTCTGATCGGGATAGCGGTCCAATCGGAGGGAGAAATTGCCGTAGCCGACTTCGTTGAAAACAATCTCGCCAATCTTGGGAGTAAAGTAATCGCTTAGGAGTCGATGACGGTCAAGCTCGCAACGGACAGGGATCTTAAGTATGTTTTCGCGGGTGATGCCAGTACCGTTGATAGCATTCGGTTCGTAGTACGTCACCGTATTTGAGTAGATGATCTTATCTTCAGTTTGCTGTACGATACATACAATGATCGGGATGACAACACCTTATAAAATGTAAAATGTTTCCATAAAGGAATAAAAATGTTGTTCTTGGTAAACAGATATTATCGAAAGATGATGGACAGATCACGAATTCACGAGGGCAGTTCCATGATTGTGAAAGGGGGGGGGGGGAGGGGGTGAGGGTCCCTCAGGGATAACTTTAGTCCAAGAACATGATCTCTCCGAGGGGGCAAGGGATTGAAGGGAAAGGTTCGTAAAATTCTTCACAAGGAATTACTTTTCTGAGAATCTTCCAGCCCTGAAAAAGGGTCCTAAAGGGTGTTCATTCATTTGTTTATGTAGGCCTATTCATTCATTGTATTCAACCATTCTCTCGTTATTTCATTGCATTATTGATTCGTCTATTTCTTCCTTTTTTTTTTAAATTCAAACCCAGAAGAATATAGGGTAACTTGATCTTTAATTTGTTTTATTCATTACTCTGTAATTCTATCGGGTATATTATGCTCTATGATTCGCAACTTTTCGGAGTACGAATTGCGTACCATTGCACATGATGATCTAATAAGTTATTTCTGGATACCTCAGACTTAGTTTGGCATCGGTCATATCTTGTATACACGGCGACATGTTGCTGATCATGTTGGTAACCCACACAGTTGATATCATCATAATGAACATCATAGGGTCTGGTTCCATCGTGCAGGAGGCTGCTACCCAAGTACAAAGTCATGGACATAGTGTCACACTCGAAAATAACATCTGAAAAGAAGTTATGGGGAAATCAAAGAGTGTTACATACATGACTTGTATGTCATGTATGTCATGATCATGATCATCATCATGTATCTAATTAACACTTTTAATCCCTTTGAAGTAATTCGGTAGTTTCGGTAACTGGATGATTCGTGCATATATGCCAAAAATTGTAGAGACGTACGAAAGAAACTGATAAATAAAGCGTTATGATTTATATTAAAGATTGCGATTCGAAATCTATAAGTTGATGATTCTGGGCGCCAATGAAGTACAATGTCATTTCGTGAATCCTCTCAATTTCTGACAGTCTGGGAGACCAAGGGTTAAAAAAACTCATTTAAGGCCAACCTCAGACCAAGGGTCCACATTAGAGCCAGGCTACCCCAAAATTCTACTCTCAACGTGAATCATCTGTCTCATGGACCCTCTGCTCTTTAACTCAAAATGAGACAACAAATTCATATTCCCACTGTAAGGAAGAATAATCTTTACCTTCTGATCCTATGTAGAGGAGTTTGTTTGGCGAACCATTTGGGTCTGATACAACATCGCTGGTGGCTGTGGAGATGAGGACGTCCTTCATTTCCGCTGGGGTCATATCTGTTGAGCGTCTCAGGAGGATAGCCGCTGCACCTGTAGCAATATAACAAATAAATAATTATTGCCCTGTATCCCGGCATACTCTACACGTCATTTCGACTGCGTCAATATCTGCGTAAGATGAGCCTCTGAAGGATATTGTCCCGCACACCAGTTATTAAAAGTAGGCCTATCGTTTGCAAAGATTTTTACGATCACTTTTTTTTTTTTTTTGGGGGGGGGGGGGGGGGGTAAAGCAATCTCTCTTTGATGAAGAGCGCAGACCGTATCAGTCACTGCACGATCCTAACATCAGCAAATAACGCTTCTATGTGAACCAGGCCAAACACGTACAGTAAGCGTCATTACGCTTGAGTTATTATCCACCCTAATCAAGCCTAATAAGACATTTGGTGCACGTGACATTTAGTCAACGCTACGTTTGCACTGTTCGTATTGCATCCACTGTATGTGCAATATTATTGTCTCATGAGGCTTCAAAGTACGTACGAGTCGCTGACGCAACCCTACGTCAACCAAAGTCGCCTAACAGTGTTCGACAAGCATAATTGTCGGACTGACTGGGTTTTAATCCATTCGTGAAATATGCTGTACTTTTTTTTCTCCATATTAGGAACGATTACGTTAATATAGTTAACAAGAATTTCCTCGAAGAATAAATATGGCTGTATAGAAATAGTTCATTTCATCAGTAGCGGCGCCACTGGACATTCCATAGTTTTATTTGATTACTGATTGATTAACATCTACCCAGGGCGTTGCTAGACTTTTTTTAATGGGGGGGGGGGGGGGGGGTGTAGAGGCCAGATTGCCGAGAAACAATGCCTCCGACTGCCGACGACCAAGGTCGACAAATTCAACCGTATAAAGCCCACGAGGCATGTTCAGTTGTGTGCCTCTATCATATTTTGCTTCTAAATCATATATTTGTTCACCTCACTTGCCGAATGTGTTAGCTTTCGGAAAACATTCTGTATCTGAATATAATACGAGCGACCGCAGCGAGCTAGGAAAAATATACACTCTCGTTCGTAGAAGTGATAGTTCTTCATCAAACTACATGAAGGGCTTAAAGATATTTAAATTATATATTTGGTCACCTCTCTCGCCTGATTCATTCGCTTTCAAAGACCATCTTAAATTGTAATGTTATACGAGCGAGCGCAGCGAGGGAGGAAAAAATTATATAGTATTTTTTATGATAGAAGTGATAATTCTTCATCCAAATACACGATGGTATTAACTATGAGATATCTAACTTAAACATGTACATTTGGTCACCTCGCTTGCCGAATTCGTTTGCTTTCCCTGATCCGTCTTGTATCTAAATATTATACGAGCGAGCGTAGCGAGCGAGGAACATTAAAAACTCATTTTCATGACAGAAGTGAAAGTTCTTCATCAAAATACATGATAGGCCTTTAAGATATATATTTTCATATATTTTGTCACCTCTCTTACCTAATTCATTTGCTTTCAGAGACCATCCTGTATCTAAATATCATACGAGCGAGCGCAGCGAGCGAGGAAAAATATATATACTTTTTTTAATGGTACAATTCTTCATCAAAATAAATGATGAACCCAAAATATCTAAGTTATGTATTTGCTTATCTCACTTGCGAAATGTGTTCGCTTTCTGAAAACATCCTGTATCTAAATATAATACGAGCGAGCGTAGGTGATAATTCTTCATCAGAGTACATGATGGGCCTCGCTTGCCGAATTCGTTTGCTTTCCCAAATCCATCTTGTATCTGAATATTGTACGAGCGAGGAAAAATACATGTATACTTCTTTTCATGGTGAAGTTCCTCATCAAAATAAACGATGGGCCTTTAAGATACCTATTTTGATATATTTGGTCACCTCTCCTACCTAATCTATTTGCTTTCAAAGACCATCCTGTATCTAAATATTATACCAGTGAGTGCAGCGAGCGAGGAAAAATATACACTGTTGGTCATAAAGGTGGAATATTTTTATCACCAAATTTTCACAGCATAATTATATCAATATGATTTGAAAATGGCGTGTATGATGTATGATAACCAGTTTACTTTATCATTCTGCCTCTTACACACATTTGACAGTGATGTTTAACAAGGTTACGTCCTGAGCGATGGATGACATGAGCATAGAACAACAATGACGACAATACACAGTAAATTAAGGATTATAAGATAATTAATTTCAACCTCTGTCAGTTCTCCAGATGATTTCTTTTTTGTGATTGCATGGACGAATTTGCATCAAAATGGAGTCATTGTTCTCACTCAGTCACTAGTATCAGGTATGTCCACCCCTCGCACGAACCAGAGCATGCAGACTTCGTGCCATGCTGTCCACTAGCTTGTTGATGACGTCAACAGGTGTAGCTCGCAATTTTTCCATCAGAGTATCTGCCAACTCCTGCAGACTTCGAGGAATGACCTCCCTGTAGATGATGGCTCGACCAAGGGCAGCCCATGCACGCACGCACTATGGGGTTCATATCCGAGGAACAAGCTGACCATGGCAACTGCACGACGCCCTCTGTCTCCAGGAATTCCCTTACTGTAGCAGTCCTTTCTGGTCTATTGTTGTCGTCCTGCAGTCGGAAATTGTGTCCATACTCGTCTTGCTTATGGAAGGCAGTGGAACTCCAAGATATCCCTGTAGGCGGCGGCGTTGACGTATCCGTCCGGAACCACCAGTGGCATTTTGCCTCCATAATGGATGCCGGCCCATATCATCACTGAGCCGCTTCCGCCTTGAGTCGTCTCGTGGAAACAGTCATCGTGAAGGTTTTCCTCGACCATTCGACGAACTCGGTGTTTCCCATCCTGTCGGTCAAGGATGAACCACATCTTTTCCGTGAAGACCACATGTTGCCAATGTCCTGGATGAAGCCTTCTGTGCTCCCTAGCCGAAAGAAAACAGCTTCTCTGTGGCGAACAGACAGGCGTGGACATTTGGTCAACTGTCGTTCCCGGTAACCATGTTAGAGCAATCTGCGATTAACGGTTGACCGGGAAACGTTGATCCCATGATATCTCCTCCACAAGAGACAAAGACGACTCGTAGGCAACTTCCAATTTGTTCGGCTGAGATTCAACAGTTGGCTGTCATCTCTTCTTGTTGTCAATCTGGGACGTCCTGCAGATTTCCATGATCGCACATTTCCCGCCTCACCTTGACCCTGTTGACGTTTCAGGATCTTAGAGACTGCACTCCTTGGTGACCTTAGGACTTCTGCGATGCCAGTCTGTTTATAAATGGCCCTCCTGCCGCAGTGCTACCACTCTGTCGCATGTTGCTTTTGCCGTTGGACCAGACACAGTCCAAGGAACGTCTATACCGATTTTTATTGCAAACAGAAGAAGGAACTCGAAAAAAAAATGCGATCTTCTTATATGCAGTGCTGAATCAGGGAAAGGGACAGAATATCATATGCATAGGTTTTTGTATATTATTGTCTACAACAAAAAAATTATGACGTACTACAATTCTTTTCATGTTATGATGTCACCTGTGTAATAGAGTAACATTATGTAATCACTCAGTTATCATTTTGTCTGCGCGTGGACTTTCAAATACCCCCGAAAACTGTATATCTTTATTTTAAAATATTTTATTCCACCTTTATGGCCAACAGTGTATTATACTCTTTTTTATGGTATAGAAGTGAAAATTCTACATCAAAATACATGATGAACCTCAGATATCTAAATTATGTATTTGTTTATCTCACTTGCGAAATGTACTTGCCTTCGGAATACATCCTGTATCTAATATAATACGAACGAGCGCAGCGAGCAAGGAAAAATATACTCTCTTTCGTGTTACCAGCGTTATTTCGTCGTCAAAATGCACAAGCGAATATGAAGCGAATATGACTCTATTTGGACACCTTACTCCAGGACCTCTTTTTTTTTCTATTTCCCTCCTTCCTCTTCCCTCTCCTTTCTCTCTCTCTCTCTCTCTCTCTCTCTCTCTTGCCGACAGCGATCGCGAATTTGCCGACAAGAATTTTTAATGGGGGATGTCCCACCCCCACACCCCCCCCCCCCCCCGTCCAGCGACGCCCCTGCATCTACCTGATACATGTGCACAAGCCATAGAAGTGCCACTCATGGTATTGATGGCAGTACTGCTCCCGATCCACGCTGAGGTGATAGAACTACCGGGAGCAAAGATATCAACGCAATTCCCGTAGTTGGAGTAGTACGAACGTCCGTCGTCAATATCTGTAGAGCCTACTGTGATGACCTAAACAAGAAAATCGTAAAAAAAAGTAATGAAACAAAATAAAGACAGGGTTCGGGTTACATAGTGCAGCTTTCCAAGGACTGCCAAACTTTCTGATTAATTCTAGAAGATACACAGTAGCGTATCCAGACTTGAGTGGGAGCGGGGGGGGGGATGCTATTGACGACACTTGATCACCGTGGAAGATGGATCCACAATGGGCAAAGTTCAAGTTTGATTAGGGTTCGGGATTAGGATCAGGATTAGGAACCCATTTGCCACATAATCATAAACACCATATGGGACCCAGATGGGCACCTGACTAGGGACACATATACCATTTGCACCGTGGTCCCCATATCGGTTCCATCTGGACGGTACTACTGGCGGAGAATCGTTACTTCGTAGGCTATAGCATTACCTCGGGGAGTCACGATTTTCTCCTCCAGTGGTCAACATGGAGTCCATGTGGGACCCTGTTTTTTGGTGTGTGGATAGGCCTATTTGCCCTATTTAAAAAATGGGATCAAGATGGGGCTCCCGGTGCAAACGATATATGGGTCCCTATTGGGGAAAGCGGGCTCCACAATGCCCATAAACATATATGCTAGCCAGTTGTGAGCAGCTTTAACCCACATGGGCCCCGAGATATTTTGCTTGCAGGGTTGGTTTGCACAATATGATCATCCATCACAGTGGGACATAATGACATGACCGTAATAGGTAGAGAAAATTATTGAAGAAATACCCCATCCCTTCCTCCAATATAAGATATAAGATTTTCTTCATGTTTTGCATGCTATATATAGCCTAATTTTAATCATAGTCACCGATGGAGCCCGAGCTGGTGATTTATTACAAGCGTTGACATCGTCGCTGCCTGCTGCAACGATGACAGTGATCCCGTGGTCGACCAGGGATTCGACAGCTTCATCAGCTGCAGTATTACCACTTCCACCCATCGCCATAGAAGCGATGGCTGGACCGGTGTTATTACTAGCCGCCCATTCACAACCTACAGATATTGACAATAACGACGATAACGAAATTATATTTTCTTACCTAATAAACTAACAAGCAGTCAACATACACACACACCCAAACACGCACACCCGCGCGCGCGCACACACACACACACACACACCCTTACAAGTGTTTTTATAAGAAGCATAACAAGAAACTCGATGATTTGATTTGATTTGATTTCATTTCATTTCATTTTCATTTTCACAACACAACATAATAACAATAATAACAAGCATAAGTATATACAACAAAATAAACATAAGTGATGAAATCACTGCTGGTGAATTATTTTTATTTTCTGTCAGGGCCTTACACAAACTGACCAATATAACCCACTGAACATCGCTAAAAAGATCTTTAAGAGTGCCCTTCTTATGATGCAAAAGGTACCCCTCCCGAGATGGAAAATAGCCATAATCTTGATTTTTTTTCTGTCTTTCGCGCCCTATATATTCCATCCTTTTCCATTCGATGAAAACAATTCAAATTTTGCGATGATAATATATATTACCTCACTGCCCTCCTTGTCTTTTGAAGAAGTTGCAGCCTAAAAAAAAGTCAAACTTGCATCTCATAATGATCGCAGGTATATCAATTCAGTACAAAATAGGCCCTTATTTTACCTCCATCACTGACAAAATTTGACCATTCTTTATATCATATTGAGAAGATTAGGTCCTTCGGGACCTTCGGGTCACCACATGTTGATCATAACATTTTCATGGTTTTACCCAAATTTGCCGCAAGTGGATTTGGCTTGCCAGTTTCAAAATAATGTTGCTCGTTGAAGCGTTTATGTATAAATGCCATCCAGGTATTTTTTGAAAGCATACTATTCAAAATCTATATGTGGAATAAATGAATACTGTTATGGAGGATATAGTTTGGTCACAACAGCCCTTTGTTTTAGGGTTTCGTTTTGTCTGGGACGCATTGTATTTCCGCGGTGTCTCTAAGCGCATGAAAATATGTACATGCAAGCGCGGATCCAGGGGGGCCGAGCGGGGGGGGGGGGGGGGGGGGTCAAGGCCCGCTCGGGGTGCATTCATACTAATTTTTTTTTAACACATGCACACGTTGGTTTTTTTTTTGTTTTTTTTTTAGTCACTAGATTACAAAAAAATTTCCATGGCCATTGGCGCCCCCCCTCATTAAATCCTGGATCCGCGGCTGTGTACGTGTATATCATTATCCCTGTCATTTGGGGGCGTTTCATGAAAGGACTTGTCCGATGTTTTATCCGACAAAGTCTGTTTTATCCGACAGTTGCCATAGTAACGATGCTTCTCAGCCAATCAAAATCAAGGAAAGATGTCAGATCTGACAACTTGTCAGACAACAAATGTTGATGAAACGCTCCCCAGATTAAAGCTTGCTTCACTTAGCAATATATGACTTTTGCAACTCGCTGTAGGGCCCTTGCCCCACCCTCCATTTTCTCAATGGCATTCTCTTCCCTCTGAATATCATGACTGAGCGAATTCCATCGGCCCTCCCAGATTACGTCCCACCAGCATTACGTATCAAGGGTGGGGGATTCTTTTTTTTTTCTTTGAATGTGCACAGCAGCATCAGCAGCACTCCACACACACACACACCCACCCACACACACACAACACACATACACACACACACACACACACACACACACACACACGCAAGCACACACGCACACTCGTTCACACATCAACCCAAACACTCCTCAAAAGTTATTGGGATCAACTCACCAGCTACAAAATCGGCCCACGAGCCGGTGCCGCCGCAGCCGAGAACGCGAACCATTATGACATTGGCTTGCTTAGCCACTCCATACTGCAATCCGGCGATGGTTCCAGAAGTGTGAGTGCCATGTCCATTGCAATCTTCTCCCTGAAGAGAATAACCATTCATCAGATATTCCCAAGGTATGCAATATTATCATGAGAGTCAACCCAAACAACTTTCACTAAGACAAACAGTGTCAAAGGTACCCCGAAAACAACAGAGACACTACCTCGTAATAGTATGATCACCATCGGGTAATAGATTTACTTAAAAATAAAAGAAAATAATATTCATTTTATTTAAACCATGGCCCGGAACCATGGAAGGATATGGAAAAGTATCTGCAACTATACAAACTGCAATAGAAGACATCCCCTGTCAATTTATTAAAGCCAGGGGAGTCGAAGTGCCAGAATAATAACAATCAAAAAGATAGCAAGCAAGAAAAGAAAAAAAAAAAGCGTCCTTGGATCTTTGGCGAGCCGATAGTCAAGGTTTGATTCATGTCGTCGGATTTCAAAATTTGCAGAGGCTAATCATATTTTTTCAACAAGCAAAGGTAAAATGGAAAGGGTCGTTATCTTTTTTTTTTTTTTTTTTGTGACTTATTGTCGGTAGCCTACCCCGGCCTTAAAAAAAACCCCGCACTTTATAAAGCAGCACATAGCGCATAATGTTATCTACGGGATCTTACGCTTTGTCCATAAGCGTCTAATCCGAAATAGCTTCTGTCACCGAACTCCTCGTGATCATAGTTGATGCCTGTATCGAAGACATACACGTCGACCCCCTCTCCCTGGCCACTTAGCGGATTGAAGACACCGTCGAGAGGGAGGTTGGTTTGGTCGACGCGGTCGAGACCCCAGGAGGCTACCGAGTTTGCGCTGATTACACCGTCTTCTTGTACGTATTCTACTGCATCAGATGCACGGAGCTGCAGTAGAGAAGGATACCTTAATACTAAAAATCTAGTTCAGAATAATTAGGAATACTATCTTCAATTTTTGTTACATTGATATTTTGGCCAACTTACAGGCTGTTCTCATGGGCATGCCTGTCAGGTAAATTTTTTTTTAAATTATAAATTCATCTGCAGCAATATTATTGTTGATGGTCATGCTACCTCTGATAATTACAAACAGCTCGCTGAATGACACTTGTACAAATTCATTCATTATTCATTAGCTAATCTTAATACGCATTTGACTCGAGCACTTCACTCACTCAGTTTTTCAACGTTTTCTCGCCTCGCCTATTCTTTCATCAATACAAATATCTTTATTATTTTACACTATCCATCGTCAGCTATTTTCTTCGCTAAAGGAATATGAGCACCGTTTTTACCTCTTCCAACACAACGTCACATTTTGGAATGAAATTTTATTTGAATACAGGGGCGGCGGAGCGTCTTTCAAAGTGGGGGGGGGGGCACCAGCGAAAAGGGGCACTTACAAAAGGTGAATACGAGAAAGAAAATATCATTGGCGTAAATCCCGGGGGATGGGGGATATATTCCCCCCCCCCCCCCCCACACAACACACACACTTTTTCAAGAGGGGGTATGGCGTGTACAAATATCAATTAGTAAAACTTTTAATAATCTGTCATAAACAACCATCTTATTTTAGAGTTTATATTTGACAATGCGATTGAAAACCAGAAAAGTGGTTATTTTTGGGCTCGCTCGCTTCGCACGCTCGTCATATTTTAGAATTTCTATTTGAAAATGTGATTAAAAAACAGACAAGTGGTTATTTTTGGCTCGCTCGCAAAATAAAAATCAAAACATGTATAAGGGGGCCTGTGCGGGTGGGTGAGGGTGTGTGTTTATACTTAAATGTGAGTTCGACAGAAAAAACAGTCGATCATTCTCCCCCCCCCCCCCACTCCTCAAAGTGGATTTACGCCGATGGAAAATATACCCCTACATTCTATTTAACACGCTTTCAAGGGGCATTTTGACATATTAATTTCATCTTTATATGATTATAACTACATTATACTGCTCTGACTTAGTGCGAGCGAGCGAAGCGAGCGAGCAAATCTATTTTTTTTGTTTTTGTTTTTTTTTTGTTGCTGAAGGCCATAGTATTGGCAGTATGTTAAGAATGGACTGGACTAGGCCCTCTAGTGAAAAAAGCTACCGCAAATTCATTTTATGGGTGTTCCATAATTATCATTGTTTTCTTCCATTTACTCTGTAAATAGTGTTCCTTATGGTTACCAAGGTATAATGTTTTCAATGCATTTTGGGAGGTCTCATAGCGGCCCGGACATATGTTATTAGAGAAAATACACGAAATGAATGGGACTTTAAGCACAATACCATCAGGAATTGGAGAACAGATAAAGAATTTATGGTTACAACTCACTACTTGAAGACCCTTGCGTGAGATATAATAAGTAAGTGCGAGCTCGCGTAGCGAGCTTTGAAAAGAATGAAAAAAAAACACAAAAAACCCTCATTGCTTCAATTTAGAGGCACCATTCCTTCCAATGAAATTTGTAGAAGGCGCTGTGCCCTTCCTATCCCCTGCTCCTCTGCCTCGCTCTTTAAAGTCTCACTGATTCTTTGGAACTATTCGTAAATGGCTCTTTTGAGGACTTTAGGGAGCTTGTCGGAGGTGAAAGGGAAATTTCAAACGAGAGGAAATGGCTCAAGAGAGAAACGATGCCTTTATCAGATTCGATGGGGCACTTATTAGAAGGGGAATTGCACTATTTTAAACGAAAAAAAAAAGGACTGAAAACGGAAACTTATAACAAAACTGGACACTCATCAGAAATGAAAACAGGCACTTATCAGATTCGAATGGGCACTAAATCATGAAGAGAGATCATGGCATTTACTAAAAAGGAAAAGGGGAACTTATCAGAAACCAAATTGGAAGAACATATGAATTTTTTAAAAGGGGCACTTGCCCGAATGGAAAAGGGACATTATCAGAAAACAAAAAAGGCGCTAACTGCAATTATCTTACATTAACAGATACAGAAATTTGACATACTAGAATAGAAAAGGGGCATTTATCAGAAGTAAATGGGGCATGTAGCAGACTTTGAATGGGGCACTTATCAGAGATGAAAAGGGGCACTCTACAGAAGAGGAATAGCACTACGAAAAAGGGAAAGAAGTAGCCAAACGGAGCAATACTCACATTTTAAAATATTCAAATGAAGTGTAAAAGATGCATTTGCAGAGGGGAACAGAGCGCTAAATAAGGAAAATGGGCGCTAATCAGGCATAAAAAGAGCGGTTTTAAGAAGGGCAATTTATCTGAAACGAAAAGGGGCACTTATAAGAAGGCAAAAGGGCACTTGTTAACAAAGAAAATGGGACCTTCTAAGATTAAAGGGGGTACTGAACACGTTTGAAAGGGTGCATTTTTCTAGGGTAAAAAGGGGCTCTTTTTGGGTGCTCCGAAAAGTGGGGGGCACTGTGCCCCCTGCCCCCCCCCCCCAGGAGCGCCGCCTCTGTTTGAATATGTATAATAATAATAGTTGAAAAATGAGGAAGGCCTGTGTAAGGCTTTATTCATACTAACAGCATCAACCATAGAGTCCGACAGATCTGCAGCGAATCCAGGAAAAACGGTGTCATATCGGTAGTGAACCCTACTGTCTGATGAGAGGACACCTATGTTGGCGTCAACGCTTTGTCTAGGCTAGAAAAAAAATGTCAAGAGAGCAAAAAGATAGAAAATAATAAGGGGTAGCGAGAGATTAGGATAGAGTAAAGAGGGGAGGAATGAAAAGAAAGAGATGGGAAAAGGGGGAGGGAAATATTATAGAGAGAGACAGAGACAGACAGACAGACAGACAGACAGACAGGCAGACAGACAGAGACAGAGACAGAGACAGAAAGAGAGAGAGACAGACAGAAAGAGAGAGAGGCAGAGAGAGAGAGACAGAATGAGAGAGAAAGAGAGAGAGGGAGAGAGGGGGAGCATTACTGCCATCTGAGCTATGCACCTCTCATCATGATGAGCTAAGAATCTAAATCTTGAACAAGCTCTTTTTGTTTTCTTTCAGTGGTCACTGTATTTATGTTTTCATTGATGGAGATTTTAAAAAAATGCATCGGATATGAATTTCCCGGGTAAGATGGATTAAAATGACTTTAAAATTTAGAACGCATTCTGATATCATGCATACTTCTTGAAAAATAAAGTGATGTTTAAAGCTTATCAACGACTCATCTCATAGATCAACAAGCTAATAATATACGCACGATGGATTCCATCCAACATCATTCTCCTAATCGGAGGCTCTTGAAATACAAAATGGAAAAAGGAAAAACAAAGAACAAAACAAAAACGCACCAAAAACAAACTACAACGAAGAACAACAACAAAACACGCAAAATTCTGCTGAATAATGCGATGTTTCAAGTCCACCATATCGTGAATTGCTTTCAGTAAATTCAAAGACATGTTGAACAATTCGTTTATCATACTGACTGAAGCAAAACACCTACCTTCAGTTTGACAATGTACCTGCCTGGAATGGCATCAGACTGCGTGATGAGAGGAGCTAGGTCTGCCGACACCACGGCGGACACACTCACCATCAACGCGATGATTTGGGCACGCATCGCTGCTTCCTTGATTTTAAATTAAATGTTTTTTTCAACTCTGCACAAAATATGGATGATTTCTTCCTGCAGACTGTACCGGACGATGTTCAACTCGACTAATAAAATGCCTTGGAGTAAGATGATGACGTTCCTAACATTATTTGTGAAAGACATCACGTGATTACAGAACGCAACACAAATTTTGTGGGCATAAGGGCAAACCCCTCCCACTAGATTCGTTCTTCTAAATCTTTCCTCTAACTCCTAAATATAACTTGCATTTCTCTCTCTCTCTCTCTCTCTCTCTCTCTCTAAAAAAACAAAAAACAAACAAAAAAAAAAACTTTCGAATATCTCACAATAGGCTAGTCGAAAGTATTACAACAATATGGTAAAGAATTCTTTCAATATATTGTTTTCACTAGTTTTCATCCCCATATTATATCTTTTTGCTTCCTGTCATTTTTTGTTAAGAAAATAAATCACTGAATTAGAAGGTATTTCCACCAGTGTCCACCCCTTGGCCTTCACTTCATCTTCCCTGCATTCCTCTCCGGCGGTCGTATCATATCTAAGAAACACAGATGTTCATATTTCTCACATTTTACCCGTTTAATCAGCATTGCATCACACGGTTAAACATAATTAATCGCTTTATCATTAGCTTATCTTCGTCATGAATAGTGCATTTGAACATTAATGAGACAATATTAACTATTGCTGAAAACTCTTTCACATTGACCCGAGCCGGCAGTGGAAACTATTGTAGATGTATTGAACATTTTGGTTGAACTCATCAGAAAGGCCTCATGTCGAGTGTCGACCTGCATGCAAACCTTCCCAAACAATACCTTAATATTTCTTAAACTTTGAAAGCCTGTAAAAAATCAAGTAAAAACCATGATACCGTCAAAATAAACATCTGGAGAGATGGAATACCGGCTTAAAATCTTATCGAAGTTTTGGCAAATGTATTGTGTTCTGAGGAGAAAGTATCTGAATATTTATTGAGGATTTTATCATGCAGAATTAATATTGGGTTAATTTATAAAGAAACTATCAGACTTGCTGCACATCACATGCATTGTAGTCTTCGTCTGATTTTTTTCTTTCTTCAAAATTGTCTTTTTTCAGCTCGAGATGAAATTAATGAAATAGCAGTGATTAATACATGTTAACCAAATCCTCAAGTTTATTGTCAAACATACTTTAAAATCAAAGATCAAAATTGTTTAGAACTTCCAAGTTTTCCCGTCTTGCCGAAATGCAAAACTTCCAGAACATGCAATATGAAAGTTGGTCTTGAATGATCCGTTTAAATAATCATGGTTAATTAATCATATTAATATTTGCTATATAAACATGATAAACATGGGAGTGTGTACAGCCTGGATGTTATCTTTTTATCAAAACGTGAGATCTATAGCTAATGCAATAAAATAATGACATTAGAGGTAATAATGGGGAACGCAGAAAAATAGCAGATGTTAAGCTGTTATGTCAACAAATTTAAACTTCGAAAACCTAGAAGGCTACAAAGTGGGGATTGTCATTTTTCATCCATAACTCAAATGTATAGTTGGCTATAAGTATTATGCTTCGCACCTTTCGTTAACTTGAAATGTGAAAATGGAGTGAAACATGCATTTTGAGAGCATTTCCGAATTTAAGATTGTTTCTTTGTTTTTATTTCCGTTCAAAGCAACATAACATACAAAATATACACATTCTGGATATAAAGGGCGGATAACCCATTTCAGTCGTATTAACAAAAATACAACTGTTCTTCGACGATGAAGAATTTGTCCAACGTTAGAATTTATGCGATCTGGTGGCTGCAGTCAGAGTCATCTTTGTTTTTTTTTATTTAGGTGAAGAATTAATTTCAATTGAAATGTTTTATAGTTATTTCTGCACGCTAGATTCTTCTCCGAAAGAGTACATTTTGCTCAAAACCGATCACACAATATGATTACAAGTGTAATTTCATTTCATGCGGAAATCTGCGTTTAGATGCGGGGGAGGGGGTGTACTAGAAATCCCTAACAAGAAACAAGATAACAAAATCCAACCAATCAAACAAAATTTATATAAAGGGTCATCGGCTTTTTACGTGTGCCTTTTTACCCCAAAGACTACAAATCAGAGGGAGACAAGGGACATGTCCCATCCTTTAGATTCCCGCCCATATTTTCCTGGTACGATAATGCGTCCGCAAGTGATATCTCTCTCTCTCTCTCTCTCTCTCTCTCTCTCTCATCTTTTTATTTTCCAAGGGATTTCAGGCATTGGGTTACGCCACTGCTATGCTTTTAATCCAGTTTCAAACAGTATCATTCCCTTTTTCTTCCGTCTTTTCTCTAATATCTTCCCAAAAGTCTCACTTTTCTTGAATTTCTTCCATCCCGTTTGAACCGTTCAACTCCCCTCAATGCTTCTCATTTTGATTTTGGTTTGATTTCCCCCTTTTTTTCCCCCCTAAATCTTTCCTTCCTCTCTTTTCCTCTATTCATTCCTCCTTCCAATGTATCTCTTTCTAGTTTTCTTCATATGTGGACAGAGATCAAAATATGCAGTGTAAAAACACACAGAGAATATTCCTTGTCAGTAATAATGTCAATGCAGGAATTCAAATTTCATTTTGCAACTTGCAAAGATTTACTAGTTTATTATTACAACATTTGATTACTGATAACATTCATGGAAGTTTGATCATCACAAACATTTGAATTGTTACCTATAGCACTATATTGCTCGTTTTACAGCTTTTGAGAATACTTACAGCCCAAATGTATTAAAAATTTCTTTTGTTTTTTACACATGTATCAGTAATAGTATCAATAATCATATTGAATCACAGATATTAATATGATCGTAACTGAATTACAAATATATTCACAGCAGGAAATTCACCCATTTCATCAAAGCGAAGATATGCTCTTGTAAGAAATTATATCCAACTTTTTTTTGTACTCTCTACCGGAACACTGCAAGTGTAACATGGATAGCTATGACTACGCTACCTGCATATATAAGAAAATCACATAATTCTTTCTTTGGCAGATAGTTCTAAGAACATGTAATTGCTCTTTAAGGAGGTGATGGTCTAGCTATCTACTCAACTATTTAATATTATATACTCAGTCCAATTTTAAATTTCTTCAAATAGTTGAAGTGAAATGAAATATTTGGCCTTCATCCTTATATACTGGCTGTAAATTGGCAGTATGATGGGATGGGGTTCAAAGTGCTCATCTCTCTATAAACATGCAATATGCCAAGAAAAAAAAAAATCTGCCAATAGGCCTAGAGGAACAAAAGTAAACCGCTCAACAAGAAGGATTTCTTTAACAGATAATCATACAAACTTACTTTGCCAGTTTTCAGCCTGTGGCTTCCAATACCGGCTTGAACTTAATCTTTGTATGTGTTGGTGATGAGCTTTGTAGAGCCAAATAATTCATACAAATACACAACATGGTGGCAGACCGTGGCAGACGGAGTAAACATTCTCACGTCGTCAGTTGGGACATTTTGAGACCTTTTGGCGCAGACGATTGCCCCCTCACTGTTTCGACTAGGGAGGGGCTGGATTGTGACGCCGAGAGTTCCGGGGCAGAGCCAGCGGCGGACTGGTGAGTGAGAGAACACTGATTTTTATCCGTCAATACTCATCGCATTCCGACACATCTCTCATAAGGCATTAAGGGACTGAGTGAAACGGAGCGTGTACATTGAGATATTGATATTAATGGAGTGACTTTCATGTTTTACCCCTGCTGGAATCCAGGAGTGCATCTGGGGCCCTGAACTAAACCAAGGCCAAAGTTAGGCCTACATGTATGGTTCGACTCTGACTGAGTGAGTTACGTCTTGTTAGCCTGCCCAGGCCAGAGCTAAGTCAAGAGCTAAGTCCAGACTTGTGTGATGTGCCGCACTGCAGTGGATGTCTGTGGTATGTGCCTGGGAATCCAGAGGTATTAATCTCCGAGTTCGACTTCAAGTTTTGCATGAGATGTCAGCTGAAACGGGAGGAACCCTAGGACGCTTTGCTTGAAATTTCTCCTCTGTGGCTGTGTGTGCATAGTTTCCAGAAAGGAACGCTAAGTGACTAGAGAATTCCCATGTATCAGTCTACCGGAAAGTGACTATGATTATCTGGGAGAGATAAATCCATGTGAGTGACAAGCAAGGGCATTTACAGAAGTGACATTGAGGCCATGATTGATACGACAGTCGACGTTTGAGAATCTGGATCTAGGTCTACATGGACTATGAACTCTTCCTATGAAAAGTATTTTTGTGACATTACTAGTGCATGTGCATGTAATTTTATGTATTGCTGCTTGATACCTGCATTATTAATTATACTGTTGTTGTTTTAACAATGTACAGATTATATTGAGGCATGAGTTTGCATGTTATTGGTGTCGGTGCTTTGACTGACAGAATCTAATACTAGCACGGGCTCCGTGTTAACTGGGCTTATTGGTCACTTTGTGTAACCGTATATTTTTTATGCTATTGGATATGTTGTATCAGTATTTGATGACGTTGAATACATAAATAGTAACCAGCCCAATTTTCGTGCCTACATAATATACAAGAGCAGATGTTGTATGTACAGTAACCAATTTCATTGAATATTTTACGTGCTTATCATATTGGTGTACTGCTCTGACGATTACTAGACCTCTTTCCCAATATGGCCAGGTACCCGGAAATGAATTGGAAATATCCGGACTTAGCGGAGGAGTTGAAATTATTTAGGCAACGTATGAAGTTGTGCCTTGATGACAATGAAGTAAACGACCTTAGGAAAAGGGCGATTAAGATTAAAATTGCTATTGGCAATGAGGGACTTCGTCGGATAAATTGTTCTGGGCTGTCTGAAGGTGACCAGGAGATACCAGAAAAGATATGGGAGGTCCTTGAGAATCAGCTGGAAGTGAAGATGAATTTCCGGATTCACAGACTTGAGTTTATGCGGCATCGTCAAAAAGCTGGGGAGAGTATTGACGAATTTGTTAGTAGATGCCGCGACAAGGCAAAATTGTGTCAGTTCAGGGAAAATGAGCTCGCCGAGCGGATAGTTGAGCTGGTCATTTCTTCGACTCCCATAGAAGCTTTTCAGAAATATCTATTAGACCAGCCACAAGGATACAGCATAGATAGCCTTCTCAATGAGGGGAGGAAGTATGAGGCCATAGTTGCAGGCAAGCAATGTTTGCAAACACTAGAATCAAATGGCACTGCGAGCATAGGTGCTATCTCCCATCCTCATAAGGGCATGAAGTGTCGCAATTGCGGTTTGAGCCACGAACCACGTAGATGTCCAGCGTACGGGTCCAAATGTAATGGCTGTGGCCAAAAAGGACATTGGAAAAAGTGCTGTAGATCAAACCTTAAGGCTTCAAAGACAACTGAGAACAACCACCAAGGTAGAGGCCGTGGACGCCCAAGGTTTAGGTCTCAGAGTGGAAGAGATAGAAAGAGATCACAGAGCCGAAAAGTTAGAAGCAGACAAGATTTCCATCCATTACAGTTCGAGGACCAGGAACATGGCCAGGAAGAGAATCAGGCCACTGTACAGGAAGACTTTGAATCGCTGTATCTGGAGACCATCAGTTTCAGTGAAGATTTGCACATCGATAGCATTCCTGAGAGGGAAAATAAAGATGAAGTTTTTGCAGATATATCAGTTTCACTGAAGAACAAACCAGGAGACCACACCCTAAAGGTCAAAGTTGACACTGGGGCACAAGGAAATGTCCTCCCCACCAGGATCTTGAAAAAGACACACCCTGAGTTGATTGGAAAGGATGGTAACCCTGATAGAAGCAAGATAATCCAGAGGCGTGTGAGGCTGCTCGCCTACAATAACTCTGTTATTCCCCACTATGGGATAGTGAAGATTCCCTGTAAACATGATGGTGACTGGATGGATACAACCTTCTACATTGTGGACACCAAGAGTCCAGCTATTCTGGGTCTGCCAAGCTCAAAGGCAATGAAGCTAGTGATTCTGAACTGCTCAGTACAGCAGAAGGAGCAACTACCACTCCGTGATAAGAGAGATCTTCAGCAGCAGTTTCCAGACTGTTTCACTGGAATCGGACGATTTCCAGGAGAGTTCCATATCACATTGATGGAGGATGCCCATCCTGTAGTACATGCATCCAGGAAATTGCCCATCCATCTACAGAAGGAGCTTAAGGAAGAGCTTGACAGGATGCAAGAGTTAGGAGTTATCACAAGGGTAACTGAGCCAACAGACTGGGTGTCATCCCTAGCAGTGAGCAGAAAGTCGAATGGGAAGCTTAGGGTGTGCCTTGATCCAAGGATCTGAATAGAGCATGCAGACGCACCCATCACAAGACTCCAACACTCGAAGAGATTACGCACAAGTTAAGTGGTGCAAGGGTTTTCTCCAAGATGGACGCCCGACATGGATACTGGAGCATAGTTCTTGACAGAGAATCTAGTCTGCTAACGACCTTCAATTCCCCATACGGTCGTTATAGGTATCAGCGATTGCCTTTTGGACTCAACGTTTCACAAGACATCTTTCAGGAGAAGATGGACCTCATCTTAGAGCGTTGTGGTGGTACCATAGGCATTGCAGACGACATTGTAGTGTTCGGCAGGAACGAGAAGGAACACGACAAGAACATGATAAACCTCATGAAGGTTTCCAGAGAATTTGGGTTAGTGTTCAACCTTGAGAAGTGTGAATGTAAGATTCCCTCTGTGAAGTTTTTCGGATGCTACTACGACGCAGAAGGTGTACACCCTGACCCAGACAAGGTGGCCAGTATTAGAGCACTGCCATCCCCCCAAAATGTGAAGGATCTCCAGAGATTTCTCGGGATGATGCAGTACCTGTCCCCGTTCCTGCCACGGTTAGCCGAGCATACTGATGCCCTCCGTAGCCTAATCCGAAGTGACAGCGAATGGCAGTGGAATGCCACTCACCAGTTGGCATTTCAGCGTCTGAAAGACAAGATAACAGAGTATACCACCTTGAGATACTATGACCCATCAAAGCCAACAGTGATACAAGTGGACGCTTCTCAGAGAGGGCTAGGAGCGGTCCTTCTTCAGGACAATGAGCCTGTGGCTTTTGCAAGCAAGGCACTAACTCCAACTGAACAACGATATGCGAATATCGAGAGAGAGTTACTTGCTGTGGTTTTTGGCTGCACGAAGTTCCACACCTATGTATTTGGGTCCAACTTCATCATCGAATCAGACCACAAGCCACTTGAAAACATACAGCATAAGAACCTTGCTGAGACTCCGCCAAGGCTGCAGAGGATGATGCTCAAGATACAGCCCTATGACTTCGAGATAGTGTATCGACCAGGCAAGGAGATGCTACTTGCTGACGCATTATCGCGTTTGGGTCCAGAGCAAGAGTCGACTATGGACTTTGATATGACAATACACACTATCCACTACTCAAACTCCAAGCTGGACGAGATTAGGAATTCTACCAGCGCGGATAGCACCCTTAGTAAGCTGCTAGACACAGTGATTAAAGGATGGCCTGAGAGTCCGAGTGATCTTCCGAAAGAGATCAGACCATTTTGGTCATGCCGTGACACACTCTCCCCGCAGAAGATGGGATACTAATGAAAGGGGATAGAGTGTTCATACCCACTCCTCTCAGGAAGGAGATACTTGCGCAGATCCACATTGGACACCAAGGGATAGTGAAATCACAACAGAGAGCGAGCTCAGCAGTATACTGGCCTGGCATCAACAGAGATGTAGAAGAGATGACCCGAGCTTGCACTACATGCCAGAGACATCAGAGAAGACAGTCGCCAGAACCTCTTCTCAGTCACAAAGTCCCCGATAAGCCATGGCAAGTCATTGGGACAGACTTGTTCAGTTTTGAGTGCAGGGATTACTTAATCCTCTCAGACTACTTCTCAAAGTGCCCATTTGTGCGTCAGGTGACAGGAAGATGCACGAGCAACGCAGTTATCCAGCTCACTAAGGCCATATTTAGTGAACATGGTATTCCTGACCAAGTGATCAGTGACAACGGTCCCCATTTTGCTAGTCAGGAGTATGAAGTCTTCAGCAAGACCTGGGGTTTTGAACATACAACCTCTAGCCCACGGTACCCAAGAAGCAACGGGTTCATTGAAAGATCCATACAGACGGTGAAGAACCTGATGCGAAAGTGTGTGGAGAACAAGGAGGATGTATATCTCGCAATGTTGTGCCTCAGAACAACACCAATAGATGCAAATCTTCCATCTCCGTCGGAGATACTTTATGGAAGAGTGGTCAGAAATGATCTACCTACAACGCGCAACAGACAAGTACCAACCCATGAAGACATAAAGAAACAGCTAAAGGAACGAAGCAAGAAACAATCAGATGACCATGACAGACGCGGGGTCAAACCATTACCAAACCTCCGGATCGGCCAGAAGGCAACCGTCCTAGACCAGAGATCTGGTCTCTGGACCCCCGTCACTGTGAAGGATGTATGTCAGCAACCAAGATCCTATATTGTCCAAACCCCAAATGGTGGACTACTTAGGCGGAATAGAACTCACCTTAGAGACATCAGCATGTCACCCAAAAAGGTGCACTTTGCAGACGACCCACCAACCACCACAAAAGAGAACACAACGGACACGAACAACACAAATCAAACAGACAGACCAGACAAAACACTACATGTAACCACAGCAAGACAAACTGACAGAACTAGGAGTGGTCGTCATGTGAAGCGACCACGACGACTTATTGAAGAATGAGTATTTATGTGTTTTATGTTCAAAGTATTGGTAATTTGAATACCATTAATAATTCGTTAACTGTATTGGTGTTTGCCTATGATTGAGTTTTTCTCAAATGTTTAGAAGATTTTTAAAAATGTGATTCTTGGTGAAAACGAATAATTGATGGACAACATAGAAGGTGACATATTCTTTTTGCCTTATACTTACCAATGAACGATATTTAAAAGTGCATTGTTTGGATTTGTAACTATTTAAAAAAAAAAAAAAAAAAAAAAAAAAAAGGGTTTTTTTTCTCACAAAGAGGGAAGAAAGCTCTGGATACAAAGGAAATTAGTTTGTATTATATTCACACGTTTTTAATGCTAGAAAAATAAATACTGTATCGTTGCAAACATACCAAAATGATTCATATATGAAAGCAAAGAACAAGGATGTGATTATATAATTTTCACTAGCGATTTAAAAAAAAAAAAAAAAAAAAAAAATGGTACAATTTTCTTCCCCAACAGTTTTTGTTTGTTAACAGTGATTACTAAAAAAAATAGAGATACCAAATTCTTTTCTTCTTTTTTTTTTTTTTTATTAGAGAAAGGGGATGTCATGTAATTGTTCATTATTGATATCATTATCAGTATCGATCGTACATTATGGTAAATGAGTAAAAAGCATTGTGACGTGTACAACATGGAAGCTGCCTTAGTTACCGGTGGTGCCGGAATAAAGCCTTGGACATGAATCACTAATACCGGCTTGAACTTAATCTTTGTATGTGTTGGTGATGAGCTTTGTAGAGCCAAATAATTCATACAAATACACAACAAATTGTTGAATATCTTGTAATTCCCCATTCCTCCATTTTATATCATAATTCATGACAATATCTGCATTAAAATATGTGTTTTCAAATTAAAGTTTTGGGGATCAACTCTTAATTCTTGAAATCCGAGTATACTCACTGACAAACAATATGTTGTTGCTGCATAGTCTTTTTATGATACTATAGTTCTCATATCATTGTTTGACTTCATAGAAATGCTCATCTAAAGGAATCCCTTAGCAGTCTACTCTGACCATGTATCATGTTGGTGCTGCATTGAGTCTTCAACATTTTACTACCAACTCACTTCAGAACAAAGAAGTACACACTTTAAGACTCCATCCATGTTATGTCGTTGCAACATAAAGTCTGTGATGATCCTTATGACTGATGCTCCTCTAAAGGAATCACTAAGGAATCTACTCTGGCCACACATTACTCTGTTGCTGCATTAAAGTCTTTCATGATTCTTTATTACAAACTCACTTCAGAACAGAGCAATTTACACTCCAAGACTCTATCCATGTTACATGGTTGTGGCATAAAGTCTATGATGATCCTTACAACCAATGTTCATCTAAAGGAATCACTCAAGAGTCTACTTTCTGACCATGTATCATGCTGTCGCTGCATCGAGTCTTCCATGATGCTTACAAACTCACTGTAAGACTTTAGAGCAGAGCGGCTTACTGAAGCTGCAAAACAATGTGGAGGAATGACAACCATGAAAATCAGGCATTTTTTACTGAAAAAAAAAGAAGAATAATCTTGGGATATGAATACATGTAGTAGGCATCAGATCTGAAATTAACCCAAAACATACATTCTAAAGTGATTTAGTTGTTGAAACATATGATCCAACAAAACTTCCCTTTTCTAAGACCAAAAGAAACATTAGAACTGCACTATTTACTATCAAACCTGTAAATTAATATATACATTGGTGCTATAAATGAACAAAGTTTAAACCACAGCTATCACACAGGAAAATTACACCTCTGAAGACTGCAGCCTCTTGATAACTATGAAATTAAAAATTAAAAATAATTATCCCATTCATGGGGATACTTTAGATTGTTTTGGGAAGGGGGGGGGGGGGGGGGGGATATCGGGGGAAGGGAGTCTAGGAGTAAGTTGTCCGAAAATCCTACTACAAGATTCTTACCCATGAGATCTCCAGGATGACTGTCTTCTGATTGGATTACCTTGGTGTTGACAATACTGTAGTAAGATGTGTGCATAGACTGTAGACTGGTCAGGAGCTACAAAGAAGAAATTAAAAGAAAAAATGTGACCTGTGTACAACTAACAGAGCTGCCAACATTGGAATGATAGAATCCAGTAGATTTTGCGGAGGTATGATTTTGTGAGGGAGAGGCGGAACGTTGTCCCACGGATGGGAGTTTTGGGTAGCAAAACACATTAAGAAACAACATTTGATAGTAACTGACAGCGGTCTAAACCATCAAATGTTTTTGCAGACAGATTATAAATGCACATTAGAGAGATTTCATGAATTGTCATTTGATAAAAATATACTTCAGGCAATACAGTAAAGAATGCAGAGCTGCCAACATTAATGTGGAATCAGGGAGATTTTTTTTAAAGTGAAAGTAGCGAGCATAGTGCACTAGCGACGCATGCGAGAGTAACAAAAAAAAGGTACTCCTGGTAGGCGCAAGTAAAAGCTTAGTTGTAAGATTCACAGGGCGAAGTCTTTAGAAAAAAACAAGATCTTTTGCTCACAACAGGAAAAAAATACTTTTTTTGCGGGAGCCATTTTTCTAATTGGTCACAAATTCATGAGAGCCATTTTCCAATTTCTGAGAGCCATTTTTGAAGTTGCCAGAGCCATTTTTAAAATTTAAAAAAAAAAAGAGAAAAATATCACTTGTAATTATTAACATTTCATGCATGTTGAATTTGAAGTATTGTTTGTTGTGTTTTAATGTGCCATCTGTACTATTTCTTTTACCAATGAAAGGAATGAATGATGTACTTAGATATATATTGTCATTTTTCTTCATTCAAGGTCAATGTCATGTGAAAATCTGATCATCAAGTTTTTGATGTGGCTGTGCAAGTAATCCTTTTTTTAAAAAAATCAAACAAAAGAACAAAAAAAAAATAGGACTTTGATGATAAAATTTTATAAATAAAACAAAGATCCAACTTAAACTCAAAACACACAATACAGGAGGCATGAACATTGTGCAGCCCTCCCCCCCCCCCCCCAAAAAAAAAAAAAAAAAAAAAAAAAATCAGTACGGGACAAAAGGTCTTTTAATATTGCCGGACCAGGACCCGGCCCCCTCACCTTAGGATGAGCTTGTATTGACGTTGTAAACACAAACTCTCCTCAAATACATATAAACAGTATTTCCACAGCAGAAGTTCACAAGACTTCCTTACCAGCATCCAGCACATTCCATAAATTTTTTTGATCATATGTAGTCAACCACAGCTAAATTTAAACATCCCAAGATAAAGTTTCAGAGTAGAAAATAAACCGAAAATGTCTGGTCACGAAGAACGATTCATGATGTGCACGCAGTGTACCCACCACACTACCAAGTTATCTAGGCCGCTGGTGCAGGGGAAGAACGCCTCCCATTCCTGCTGGAAAGTGAGGATTCTTCAAGAATTTTTTTCAACTAATTAAACATCAAAGAACACATTTTCCCTCACCTGAATCATGAAGAATAGCAATAATATTCCATTTGGACTAATTTCTGAAACTCAGAATCAGTTTTCAGAGGCCTAATGCCGGTTATTTCGGCCTGTGATTTCTCGGTCTCGCGAGCATACACTGCCATCATGCACAACATGCTCAGGCTATACCGTACCTTGTCTTGGCAATGTACACTGTTTGTGCTTACACACATACTTCGTATACACTATACATGTTGGCACAAACAGTCCATATAGACAAGATAAGATAGCTGTAGGGCTTCTAAGTAGTTAACACTTAACATCTCTGACATTGAATGAAGCGCGCTATGGATCCTTGCGATCGCAGGCGAATTGTCCAATATCAATACACATGGTCGGTATCGGATTATAGCGCGCTCGCCGTGGCTTGTTGCGCTTGTATTGTTTGTATGTAAAATGTAACATTAATGCATGAGCGATCTCTGAGAGAGACGGAAATTTATTTGAAGGAGCAATGACGGGAAGCATGATACCTTTCAAAAATTTAAGAATCCGGGAGATTTTGAGTATGTGTCGGGAGATCGGGAGATTGCTTGATTTTCCGGGAGTCTCCCGGCAAATCCGGGAGAGTTGGCAGCTCTGAACTAACAAGATGCCACTCTTGTCATGGCTTGAAATATGAACAGGAGTAGCCATAGTTTTATGGGTGGGCTAATTGTGATTCAATACAGATTAAGAATACATGTATATCAGAAACATTTTGGCTTCCGTGCAGATGATGCCCATCCTCCTTTTAACTATTTACCCAACATTATCATAACAATAATCAGTTAGCCCTCTCCTAGGTCTGGAAGGGAAAGGCATGCTAAAACATAGAGAAAATTGTGCTCCTCTGCCATATCCATGATTGTGGGATATATATTGAAATGTACTACAGGGAAATCTTGACATAATGAGGTCAGCTACATGTAAAACAAAGTAATGGCTATAATGAAAATCTTTTGGTCCGGATCTCCTGATTATAACAGTTTCCCTATTCACCCTAAGTGAAAAAGTGCAGTATATCAGAGCACAATGAATCTTTACACACAGGCTATCCATAACATTTTATTGGAGAGGAAAAAAAAATACATTCTTCGGTCTTGATGATTTGGAGATGAATCTAATCCGAGTGTTTTCCATCCCCCTCCCTCACCTTCAAATCATGATCCTTACCCCTGAGAATTGTTGGAGGAGAGTGTGCACTCTCTTAATGGCTGGTCCCAGTTGAGTCAGTTTGGGTGGAGCTTTGTTACAGAACTGACGCATCTCACTCTCAAACATAAAGGTGAAACTTGTCACCAGCTGCACCAACTCAGAGAGAACAAGTTTCATTGTCTGGCAGACCTTATCCAATGCCTTAGGATCAGGCTTGGGATATGGGTACTGAACATGAAAAAAAGGAAAGAAGGCACAAATTCTCAAAGGATACAGCAAGATTGAAAATGGATTCGCATTATAATTGTTCTTCCTTTATGGACCTCATAAAAGTGTAATTGATATTACAATGAGGAGAAATATATTGCTGGTATGAATATGATTTAACATGCCATATTCTTGTATCTATGAAAAGAACATACAGTTACACTATCAAATGTTTAACTTACACGATTAAGGGTTGTAAACTAGTCAGAAAATTGATACTGCAAAAAGCAGATGCAATAAAATCATAACACTCACTGCTTTTTGAAGGTCCTTGAGATGTTGATTGGCTTGCTGTAACTCCATAGATAGGTGAGTGCTCATTTTTTCTAGAGAATCGATGCTTGGTGGGGCCACGCTGAAATCAAAGAAGCAATGAAATAAACAATCTCTCTCTGATTTTTAAAATTAAATATAAGAAAAAAAAAAACACTCCAAAATGAAGTTACATTAAATTATCATTAAAAAAAAAAGACAACACAGGCTCGACTCAGAGTAAATGGAGATTCTCAGGTATTGGAAATGTGATGGTAAAAATTAAAAACAAACCAAAACCAAAAAAAAAAAAAAAAAACATGGGAAAAAAAAAAGAAGACAAGACTGGTATAGTTTGCTATGGGGTAATTGTTCAGAAGGTAGTTGTCTTAGCATTGCACATCTGAAAGAGTGTTTCTCAATTATCATGTGGTTGACAATATCTGCTAGAAAGAATGCTTTACAATACATACCTGTGTTCTGCAGAGGATTCCCTCTTGGCTAGAGTGCGAGTGATATCTGGAGGAAAAAGATTCATCTTAGGTGAGAGTGCCTCTTGAAGATCTCTTCCATGGGCTAGGGAGGACACCAATTGACAGTCATGGCAAAACTGTTCCCATAACGGTAAGCTCTCACTGAGGAAGTAACAAAAGAGGGAGTTAAGTAGTAGGTCAGTATTCATCATAATAATAAATCCAATGATGAAATAAATACTATTTAAAAAAAAAATAATAATCATAGCATCTGAAATTATAACTAATTGCAACCTTCAACCTAATGCACTTGGAACGTTTCTACACCAATCAATTTTCCTCCCCGTTCCCAAGAAAAAAATATGAGCTAGATATGGTCATAACAGTAATCCCACAGTTCAGACACTCTGATATGCATTTTGACTAACAAGGGTTTGAGCCTGCAAACTACAGGAAGGGTCTGCTTGAACCCTCCTAAATCCGGCAGTGCTTGAAGCATCTTGGGCACCAACATACCTTGACCAACACTGTCTGTTTAACTGTCAATCAAACTTACCTCACGATTCCAGGGCTGGACATGATATCTGGCCTTGCTTCTTCTGATGCATCACTTATGGTGACAATGTCAAGTAACTTATCCCAGAATGCTGCCTGCTTTGAATGAGATGTAGATACTCCCTACAGAGAGGTGAACAAAAGAAGACATGTAAATTACATTTCAACAGATGATTACCCACTACTAAACGTTCAGTGACAAACAACAACTGTGATTTCTATGAAAGGGAATAATATATAATTAGTGTAGATGTCTCATAACATGGAATAGAGCTGTCAATCACATGAAAAAGGACAAACAACTTAATATGATCGTACAAGTCAAGAAATGAAATTAATGAAAACTAAATATCTAGTTTCCATAAGTTCATGGCCAGGTCAAGCTATTATTTCCTACTGTAACTATGTATCTGGTGAATGAGATTTCAATACTCTGAGAAGAAAGAAAGAAGGGAATGAACAAGATAATCCCCCCCCAATAACACAGACACTTGAGGAATAGAATTCCTGCTTATATAATGACAAGGAGTCAATAGGACTTACCCTGATAAGATCAACATCACCAGGTCTACATAGCCCCAGACAGGAGAACAGTTTAGTCATGGCTTCGGGGAAAAAAAAAATACATAGGAAGTTTTTACAGACGAACAATAAGCAGACATTTTCAAATAGGGATTGAGTCATATTACTCTGCTTCAGGGGAATATCAAGCGATGTATTTCAGCACTAATAAAAAAATATAAATGCAATGACGAGTCTGAGAGACCTAATACGCACAGAAGTCAACTGAAAATGAGCTAAACATTGCTTTTCGTTTGAGTAAGTTCTTAGAAAAAAAAATAATGGAATCTGATTGGTCTCTAATTTAATCAATCCATATTTTTTATTTTGTACAAACTACCCAGTACTCACTTTGTATCCTGGTGTCCATTTTAGACTCACTTGTCCAGTACTGGCTGTCAAGAATCTCTGCAAACTTTACATCATACCTGCAGCAAAAGAAAAATTCCAAGTGGTGTAAAATGTCTGTTAGAAGCACTTGAACACAGTTATTCACAAAGGGTATGGAAAAGACACTGAGTCTTTGTAAAATGTTTTTTTTTATTATTATTATTATCAAAAGTGATCAGTTTAGATTCATTTAACATGAGTATTAATACACAGATGTATTATCAAACATAGATTTAATGAATCTCCATAAAATATATACATGAAATATGTGCATGCATGATGTATGTGTACAAAGTAACATCTTGACTTGTATCAATAACCATTGAATCACTATATATCCTGAGCTTGAGGTCCATTCTAGCTTCACTTGTTACTCACACAATGTGCTCATATAACTGCCCGATATACCAACAATACAGTGTGTCCCAGAAAAAAACCAAAACCAAGATGTATCAATGTTTATTCATATCTTAATCACAATTATGATTAATAACTAATACATATTTGTAAAGCTTAGACCCTCTTCTTTCATTAGAAACCACTCGTATGATACATACTTCACGCATGAGTGAATTAGAACAATGTGAGGAAGGGCTACCAAAAAGTCCTTTGCACAACCATACCTCAAATTCTTACAGGTAGATATGAAAATATTTCTGTTACTGTGATATGAAAATAATACTGCTGAATAGTTCATTTTCTGCTCTTTAATATGACTCCCCAATGGATAAAATGATTCAGGGATGACTAAGCTCTGTTCGTGTAAAGTGATGCTTGCATTTCCATGATTTATTACATGAATCCTTTCGCATTCGCTGCCTGTCCTAGCAGTGAACAAAGAAGACAAAAGATTCATGCATGGTTGATCATCAAGAAATTGGAGTGGTGACTAAAAAAAAAAAACCTCACAAAAATGATAACAGTTGATTAATAATGAAGTATGTTTTCATTAACATTTATCACCTTGCAGTTAACAACAGATTGATCAACAAGTGTTTCTAGTAAAAAAAATAGGGACGTTCTGAGCTCGAGAGCCTTCAGCAAGTTGCTGATGTTGCTGTTTGTCTAGCAGTGTCATGTCAGATTCGATTTCTGAATAGCTTTTATGGAAAGAAATTAATACTTCAAGCGTCGACAGCTATGCAGTGGTGTTTGACTAAATAAATGCACTAGATGAACAAACGACCATAGCATTAACACACAATCACGCATACAGAGGGAGCGAGGGAAGTGTGAGGGGGTGAAGAGTTAATGGTTTGGAGTTCCGAGTGGGGTTAAGGATGGGGTAGGGATGAGGAGGAGGGTGGGAGGGATGGGTTTTAACATGCAAATTATTGGTTATGCAATGTTGTTTCACTAAATCTATCCATCAGATGAACAAACGACCATAACACAATACACACACCATCACACACACAACGAGGGAGCGAGAGGGAACTTGGGGAATTGTAGAGTTTGGGTTCCGGGAGGGATTGGGGATGGGGGTGGGGTTGGGTGGTGATGGGCAATGAGGATGAGGAGGGTGGGATAGGAGGGGTCTCCACACGAATGTTTTTAGATCACGGTGACCATCTCCGCATCCATTCATGCGAATAATTGGTGCGAACAATTGGTGAGAAGTTAAGAAACAAATAATTTTAAAATTCAAGGAAATGCAATCAATATTTCAATTTAAGATCTCTCTGTCATTCCTGGTTCATTTTTCCCGATTGAGGTGTCAAACGAAAGGGCAGAAAATGAACTTTCTAGAAATGTGATTATTTCTTTAATATTCAAACATCGTTGGCCAAACGAAAAAACGAACTTTTGGTTACCCAACTTCACACTGTCTTTATTCACTCATGCGTGAAATATATCATATGAGTGACATCGCATGAAAGAAGAGGGTCTAAGCTTTACAAATATGTGCCACTTATTATTCATTACTGTGATTAAGATATGATTAAACATCGATCAATAATTAAACATCGATCAATCTCAGTTTCGTTTATTCTGGGACACACTGTATAGCAAGTCTGTCCTACATACAATTATCTTGCAGACATTTCGGAGTCCCTCATAGTGCTTTTTACATACCTTGATAGCAGCCATTGTAGTAATCTTATCCTTGCTTCTCCTGGTTGGTAAAGAAGCTCTGAGATCCAGCTTTCATCTACTCCATCAACATAGGGACAGTCAAGGGTCTGTTTAGTCAAATATAATGGGCAAGTTTGAGTTATTCTGTCTCATATGTTACCAAACCACTTTGCAGATTTTATTACATCTGATGATTATCTAATTGTATACTAGCACATTACCTGTGCTGTATTACAGTTTATCATCGTTTTGCCAGTAAAAAGTAATGTCTTTATTTCCACTCAACTTGTATGAATTACATGTCCCCAATTGTTGTTTCCATATCCATAATTACACCACACAATACCGTGAATCGTGCAAACCAGATTATTTCCTTTACCTCTAATCATAATTTATTTAAAAAAATATTTTTCCTATGAATTTGATTAAATCATATGATGAAATCTTTATTTTTCAAATCCAATTTCTTTATCCTACCATCAATATTCTTTGAATGAGGTATCTAGAGTTTCGTTATGACTGTACTATTTCAATGTTTTTAAATGCTATTGTCTTTTGTGTAGTACTCTTGTGTCACTCATTATTGATGTAATTTGTACCCAATTCAGCTGCAAGGCTGCCATGTGCAATTCTTTTTTATACCACAATAAATATAAATAAATAAATAAATTATAAAAGTATTTATTCCTTCAAGACTTTTACTTGAATCTTATCAGATCAAATAATTATGTGGCATGACATAGAGTATGTGCTCCTGTGGGCGGCCGTCCCCTGTGAGCGGCCGGTGGTGAATAAAAACTAAAAATTAAAAAAATATTTTTGATATCCCTTTAAAAATTACCTTGGACAGTCTCAGGTAGGTTCTAGTGCACAAAAAAACATACTCAGCGAAAGCAGTAAGCATAATGATTCTCACTGAATATCATTAGAAGTCGACACCACCAGTCACTGACTGAAAAATGGCAGTTTCTTAACTTTTAAGTTAAGAAACTTTGACATACTTAAGCCAATACTTCAGCTTTATTTGTTCAATTTGATAACTGATTTGATTTTTATTTAAGAGAATGAAGCTCATGGTCCATATTTTGCTGCAGAAATTCTTACTTACATACCACCAGAGAAAAAGTTGCATGGGGGTGGTCGCTCACCAGAGACATTTCTCAAGATGGGTCCTGTGAACGGCCACCCTATGTAAAACGTGTACAAAATGCAGGTTTTTGTAGGAGACTGTACTCTGCCTTCATTTTTTTTTCATGGCATTTGGTAGATCATCACTTCTGACAGATTTTATGGGTTTCTACACAGTATTATTACTTTTCATAAAGTAGTGGTGTGTAAAGCATGAAATTCAATATTAATTTTGTTTACTTCGTCACAAATATGGCACTAAATGCTCGCCCTAACAGGACCCCTAACATTGTTTTGAAAAATGGACATTACTGACCACATAATTGGTCAATAATTTTAAGTTTGCCCTCTATTCAATTAGCAGGTATTTGGACTCTGCATTGATGGTGCTGAACTATGTGTGAGTCTTTGATTAATAAATATAATCAGCAAATTCCCTTTAAACGGCCGCACACCAGAGCCGGTACTATAGTTCATAATAATTTGGTAATTAATGAGATATTACTATCAAATAACCAATTAGAGTTTAGACCACATATCAATTCAATGTGGGGTTCCTTCCAATGGATCTACATGTAAGTCATCTTAATTAAGTGAAATTCTCTGACTCTTTTTGGCAAGAGTTCCATATGTACCCCCCGCTAAAACTGAAAAAAAATATAAGAATATGACCTGGTGGGTGTAACATAAAGAGATACAATCAATCTTACAATCAATTGTATCTCTTTAGTACATGGTTTGCCATAGACTTACGATTGATATCAATCGTAAGATTGATTGTATGTTTTATGTTACACCCCCCTGGAATGATAGGTCTAATCATAATATCAAATACTGAGCATGGAAAAATGCTATGAATTAAGAAATATGGGTTTATTTCTTCAAAATTAAGAGCTTACCCGTAAACTGTACATTTCACATAGACATCGATTTATTTAGTCAGAAAAATAAGAGCAATGCATCCTGGGAGTGAGACTAATCACGACTTCCAGCTTATAATCATTATGAGACCCCTCACTTTCAGCGATCTCTCGCTAGCTCGATAGGTAAGGCGTCGGTCTTGAGAGGTAATGTAGATGTCCCGGGTTCGAGTCACGTCAGCAGGCATGGTAAGTCAAGAAAAAAACAGAGTTGAGAAGAAAACAGTGGAAAATACGGTGTCTCTGAACTTCATTTTTTTTAGCGGGGGGTACATATGGAACTCTTTCCCTTTTTTTTTTTGATCACTGCTCTTCCTCCTCTTAATCTCACACAGTAATATGAAACACTAATTACCTGAGAGTGAGACTGAGTGAAGAGTGTGGGAATGCCGAATGGAATGGTGTTTGGAGAGAAAGGGGTCCGTTTCGTTTATTAAATTCGATGTACAAAATTGAGCAAACATATTGTAACGAGCAGCATATCTGTTGTAATGGCATAGAGTAACACAGGCACTAGGTTAAAACATGTACAGTAAGTCTATAGGGATCGGAACTTACGCGGGCAACGTATCTGATAGGTACTTGGCAATGAAGGAAAATTTGCATAATTTGCATGTTTAATTTATATGGGGGGACTATCATGATTCTGTTAGGTTAATTATTTGTTAGAAAAGTTGTTTGGACAAGGACCAGTGATTATATTTGGTAAATTATTATTGGGTCATCTTGAACAAAAGTGCTATCTACTAACAAGTACATCAATGATTTCTTAAAGGGGGTACCCAATGCTGAAACAATATTATTTCATTTAAAAGAGCATGATTTCATTAGCAGAAAATCATCTGCCTAAAGTGTTTTTAAAAGTCATGTTGCCAAGGAAACCCCCAAATGTGGTCAGATTTCAGGATATTTTTGACCCCTCAGCTGTGACCCAGTTTCAACTGGGTACCTACTTTTAAGTCAAAATGACGTCAAAGTGGGTACCTTGTCGCGCAATTCTAGTAAAATGCGCGCAAGGTATAATACATATTGTACAGTCTAGCGTGCAGCATAACTGCAATGCGCGAAGCTGGGTACCCACTTTGACGTCATACCTCAAACTCAATTTTTTGGGTCAACTCTTGACTTTTCATGAGAAAATTAGCCAAAATGCATTGATTTCGATGGAAAATCATCAAATTTTAAAGTTATTCTTCTTAGAATTCTATTCTCGATCATATATAAAAAAAACTTTTACCATTGTGTAATCACTTTAAATGTCTAAGTACAGGGATTTAGTTTGACCAATTAGGATTGATCGCAACGGCCTAGCCACCGCAGGATATCAGCCCCTCATATTCCCTGAACGTTCTCACCGAGAATCGATTCTGGGCTGCACTCTGTTCACTGTGTGAGATTGCTGAGTGTTGATTAAAGGTTATGTTCAAACGTTGAAATTCTGCCGTGATTGCCTTTAATTAACTTAAGTGGCGGCATAATCGTGTTTAAGGCCCCACTCAATTAATGCATGGTGAGTGGGGCTGATGCCCACATACATCATGATCGATTATCTCTCCTGACCTAACTTAGACCACAGCTAACTAGGACAGAAATAGAAGACGACGGACTTTCACAATTTTGAAAAGAATGTGTTGATCGATCATCACGATTAATCATTATTATCTTTTAAAACTCTCTTATATATACTCGTGTTTACGGCCCCACCAAACGGGATCCAAACGTGATTAACACAGCAGCGGGGCTGATGCCCATCAGCCCCACTGCCGTGATAATCAATTCATAATCCCGTTTGGTGGGGCCGTAAACACGAGTATATATTAGGGAGTGGTCAATCGAGTAATGTAATTAAAAATGTGAAAATGCAAAAATGAGTTTCATGATCGATCAACTATTGAACGAATAATAAAATGTAGATCTAGATCTAGCCTAGGCCTAATACTTCGTGGGGGAATCAGCCCCACATTCAAACTGTAGAGGTGGGGCCTGAAACACGATATTGCCATTTAAGTTATATATTTTGGCATAATCGTGTTTCAGGCCCCACTCAATCAATGCATGGTGAGTGGGGCTGATGCCCACATACATCATCGATTATCTCTCCTGACCTAACTTAGACCACAGCTAACTGGGACAGAAATAGAAGATGACGGACTTTCACAATTTTTAAAAAAAAGAATGTGTTGATCGATCATCACGTTTAATCATTATCTTCTTTTAAATCTCTCTTATATATACTCGTGTTAACGGCCCCACCAAACGCGATTCAAATATGATTAATACAGCATCGGGGCTGATGAGCACAGTAGGGTCTATATATATATACTCGTGTTTACGGCCCCACCAAACGGGATCTAAACGTGATTAACACAGCAGCGGGGCTGATGCCCATCAGCCCCACTGCCGTGATAATCAATTCATAATCCCGTTTGGTGGGGCCGTAAACACGAGTATATATTAGGGAGTGGTCAATCTAGTAATGTTAAAAATGTGAAAATGTAAAGATGAGTTTCATGATCGATCAACTATTGAACGAATAATAAAATGTAGACCTAATACTTCGTGGGGAATCAGCCCCACATTCAAACTATATTAGAAGTGGGGCCTGAAACACGATATTGCCTAAGTGGCTAATTAACTAAGCAATTGATGAATTGGAGAGAATGAACTCAGATCGGGTGAACGATTGTTGGACGGATGACCAATTGCCTGCTGCTGTGACGAGGAGAGCAGGGTGACCGATTGCTTCGAAGGATGGGTGATTGCTGGTAGGAGCAAGAGACGGTTGACGGTTGGTGATGGTCGAGCACCGGCAGCTCCAGACATCAGCAGCGGTCATATACTTTGTTGACCAGACGGACGGGGAGCTCGGCCAGGCACAGGGCATCCTGACAAGATAGCCGTCATGGCCGTGTCAGCCGGCAAGGCGAACCGTGCCCGTCACAATATTTTCAAAAAAAGGATAGATCTACAGGTTTAAGGCTCAAAATACTTACATCAAAACGCACTTTGAATGATCGGGCCAACTGCTCAGCTGAAGCGCTATTTTGCCGAGACATTATGATGACTCCCACAGCCAATTCTTTCGACTTTCAAAACAATCTTTTTTTCCGCGCGATATCGCCTGAAGTTCATCAAGAGATTAAAAAAGCGTCGTGGCCGGTGTAGTAATTTAAGGATTTCTTTCACGACAATCTTGAAGTAATTACATCAAAAGTGCAAGGAAATAAATAACTTTTTTTGTAAATCCTTATCCTGCACATGGCTTCCAGGCATTTGGTGCTAGTAATTTCAACAGAGTTAAAGGCTTCTTGTATAGACTACCACCGGCGTAAATCCACTTTGAGGAGTGGGGGGGGGGGGGGGGGATGGGGGGGGGATGATTGACTTTTTTGCCGATTTTTTTTTCTGTCGAACTCACACTTAAGTATTTAACACACACCCTCATCCATCCGCACAGACCCCTTACACACGTTTTAATTTTCATTTTGCGAGCGAGCGAAGCGAGCAAGCCAAAAAAGTAACCACTTTTTTTGGTTTTCAATTGCATTTTCAAATAGAAATTCTAAAATAAGATGGTTGTTTATGACAGATTATTAAAAGTTTTACTAACTGATTAATTCGAATATCATTTCTTCCCTAAAAAGTGGGGGGGGGGGGGATATTTGTACACGCCATCCCCTCCTCTGGAAAAAGGGGGGATATATCCCCCCATCCCCCCGAGATTTACGCCAATGTAGACTACTAGACTACTTTGCAGCCTAAAAGGAGATTATAATATTGAGCAGAATCCCCCCCCCCCCCCCCCACACCCGAGCTGAGGAGCCGGGCTGAGGAGTATAAATTTTAAGTCAATATAATATTATACGAACAGAGATCTTGCTCACATTGGTGATGCTGAATGATGAGGATGCTGATTGATCATGATGAGAAGGATGATGATGATGATGATGATGATGATGATGATGATGATGATGTATTGATGATGATGATGATGATGATATGAAAACAATTCCCACTGTGACGATGATGATGTATTGATGATGATGATGATGATGATGATGATGATGATGATGATGATGATGATGATGAATTGATGATGATGATGATGATCACGCTGATATTGAAAACGATTCCCACTGTGACGATGATGATGATGATGCATGATGATGAAGATGGATACCCGGGGATGGATAATCATAAATATAAAATTCTGTCATGTCACACAAAATATTTTACAATTTAGGGGGAAACAATAGCCTAACCTAGCATATTTTGACAAAAATTATGCTAGTATCCACAGTACGGGATAGGCCGATCCGTGAGACAGCTGGCTATAATAGTACTTTTTTGTCATTTGGAAAAAAATATGTTTCTCTCTACATTTGGGTGTGCAGCTGAACTTGAAGCCCGAAGCTGAAGCCTCCTGACCTGTACCTATTTTTAACTTAAGGGTCATTTTGGCAGGAAAGGGTACTCATTTTGGGGATTTTTTTTTTTTTTTTATAAACAGGTAACCCATTTTAGGCCATGATCTAAAAGTGGGGGTCATGTTTATAGGGATCAGTTCTGACACAAAACCATACCCCATGTTTAGAGATTTCTTGAAAAAAAACCAACCCATTAGAGCGGCACATATATTAGGAGTATCCACCCCCCCCCCCTCCCCTCGTCCCTTCCACCCAATTGTGAGATTCGGAAACAAAGAATCATCTCTAGTTTCCATATCTCATAGTGAACATTAAATTATAATTACTTTATTTAATGGTATAATATGATACTGTAGGCCTATAAGGGTAATGGTTTTGAAGATTTACATAGTCACTTCTTTTAGATTTGAAGTTTGGGGGGGGGGGGGAAACAAAAACAAAAGAATCCTTCCAAGTGTAATAAAATGATATTGATAACAGAGGGATTAAGTTTTAAAAAAATTGTATCAAATATTAGTGGTAAATTATCGAAAAGCAGTTGTTTATATTGAAAATTTGGTAGGTGGTTTAATTCCATGAAAAGCGGTAGTCTCCATACCGCCTGCAGGGGCCGCGGGGCGGGGGGGGGGGGGTGGTTGCAGCCCTTCCCCATTTCGGATGAAAATGAAAAAGAAAGAAAAAAGAAAAAAGATCAACATAAAGATCAACATAAAGAAAAAAAATAGAAATTGTAGAACTTCATATTCCAGTTGCTCAAAGGCTCGCAAAACCATAAAAACTCAAGGGCTTCAGGGGCCTCCCCAACATGGACCCCGCCTGTTTGGGTGTCAGCCCCCCCCCCCCCCCCCCCCCCCACACACACACACACTCCAAAAAACGTTCCGCAGCCCTTCGCCTGAATCGGTAGAGTTGGCTATTATGGCCTGAGATGGATTGTCTAGATAAAGAGGGATAAAGGGGTGACTATTTCGCGACAGGATCCTGGGTCGACAAACTTGGGGTCAAGAGAATTTCCATAAAAACGACGTAAACAGTAAGCGCAAGCCCCACAGATCAGTGAAGCATCCCCAACGAAAGGACAAGGTAAGCACTATATAGGTACCAATCCCGCAGACGCAAGCTGAAACCCCAATCCTAATCCTAACCCTAATCCTAACCATAACCCTAACCCTAATCCTAACCCTAATCCTAATCCTAATCCTAATCCTATGAATATTTAGGAATATTTATGAGCTTGCGTCTGCAGGATTGGTACCTATTTAGTGCTTACCAAAGGACAATGGTCCAAGAGTAAATTAGCAGTTGTCAATTTGAACGTAAGTGGGAGATTTTGAAGAGAGAGAGTAACTTAATTTATAAATAGGGTAGAAAATCATTATTAGTTAAATAATCGTTTGCAAAATTGTTCAGTACTAAAAGGTACATTTATTTCTAAAGGTTAATATTTGTGATTCAGATATGAACTTCAGATATAGAGTCTAAATTTTACAAGGTCAATGTATTTCGAAATGGCGTCGACTTTGACTGGGAGATTCTTCCAAACTATCAAAGAAAGTGGTGGATTGAGAGGATCGTTTTGGAAATTACTTAGGTAATGAAATCATTTAAATCATATTTCCTTTGACCACATCGTGGCATCGTGATGAATAGGTAATCTTTCTAACTTCCGAACGTACTATCAAATATTCTTATGCAGACTAATGAAGAGTTGCCGCGAGAGCTCGGTCATGGTCCCGTACGTTGATTATCATGTAACGTTAATCACGTACGGTGTATGATGATGTGACCATGGCATGGAAACTTCGCGCACGTTATTATTATTTTTTTTTTAACTTAAAGAACGCTATATTTGATCAATAATTTCTCAAATTCTATCCAAAATATATTCAGATTGATAGATACCAACGAGAAAGCAAAATGTTAGAACACGTTAGGTGCAAGAAGATTATTGACAAAGAATTCCAGAAATATCACAATCGCAAAATTCAAATTTTAAATTGCAACGCCAATGCGTAGATCTATCATCTTATTGCAGTTGATAAAAGTTTACAAAAATAATGAGTCCAAACTGTGCACAACAGTTTACAAATAGACTAATTAATTCCAAATACGTCTAGAGATCATCAAACGTAAGATACGGTAATTGGTTGGACCTACTACTACTCATCGACCACCTTTAATTGGTGACGTCGTATCTCAGAAAATATTTGTTGGTTTTCCCTTAATTTCATCTCACTTGTGCAGAAAATGCAGCAGATTAACATCTCATGTTCAGATTGTTGACTCGTACAATACGCACGGAATTCTAGGCGACAAAGCATGTGATGTTTTTCACTTGGCGCCTGTGTGAGCTCATTATTTAAACCGACCGCCCGTCCTCTATATTAATTAAGCACATAGACTAATTATCATTTTCATTATCAAAGTTTTTAAAGAAATAATCAAATTCTGTTATTTCATCCTAATTTCTCTTGGACTTTGGTTACAATACACTGCTTGATTACTGTGGGGTATTGTGCCAAGTTCCACACGTACTTTTTTATTTCATGCGCAGGAAAGCATTGCGCGAAGGTGGTTGGTTTAAAAAAAGGTGGTCGATGAGTAGTAGAGCTACCATATATTACAGAGCACTAAATGTTACTGGCAAACCCGGAGAATAGGGGTCCGGAACGCGCGTGCTGTATTTATTTGTGTGCAAGCAAACATGCAGCCCAGTGGCAGTTGCAGCGGTGACGGGGACGATCTACACAAGATTCAGCAATGAAACATTTGTGAGTTTGAGAACATTTCTGGCCAAAATCAAAATGATTTTCATCACATAACCAAAAAGCTGAAAACCGAGAGGAAAATGTAATATATTAGAATATGATTAAAACATATTTTAAAGTCATTTTGAACTTGATTATGGACTTGTCACATACCCTGACTCTCGACTGTCTCTGCCGATCTCTGCACTGTACGAATGGCATGGCGTGCGTTCTGGTCCCCTATTCTCTGGGTCTGCCCAGTTACTTTAGTGTGAGTGGATAATTGTAGACCTATGTCATGAGGCTATGCAGGTGGCGTACTGGTTACAGTGGGTACACGTAACTAGAAATAATCTGATTCTCCAAAAGTTGCAAAACATTTATTTTTTTCTGACTAAAAATCTTTGATGTTAAGATGTGTTGATGAGCATGAGAAGAGGCTTATTAGCTATCAGCAGGTCTGATATCTTCTGCACTTGACCCTCGTCATCAAATCACATGTATCTACTTGTCCATTAACTTTCCTAATTACAGTTAGGCATATTGAATTGTAAATCAACTTTCATCATTGCAGGGGAGAAGACCTGAAGATTGGAGTGCTTGTTGGTGAGGACAAATATGGCAACAAGTACTATGAGAACGACAGATTTTTCATAGGTAATATCATAGATTTAATCCTGTATTTTACGGAACTGAAGTATGTTGCACTATTCACATTGTTGGTTGCTGTAAGACTCCACGTGTTGAAATCTGGTGCTGAAGATCTGTATGATTGTGAAAAGTTGAAAACTTTGTGAGTTATTTAAGAATAATCTGGATCATTTATATGAAGTGATATGATTGATTGTTCCTCTTTAACTTCTGATTTTTTACAATTAACAGTTTTGATGTATCATGTAGGTCATGGAGTTTGCGAATTAATTACTCTCAAGTATACATGCAATGGTTAAAGTTGTAGCAGTAATTAAGGTACATAACCATTGAAATACAAAATCACCCTTGAACCATTACTTGGTAAAATGGGTAATTGAAATACATCTCAAGTCTGGTAGAAGAATCGTTTCTCAAATCATGTTTTCCCCAATTAATATTACATACATCATATTTCTTGTGACCTTGTAGCCAGGAACAGATGGGTGCAATATCGTGATGACCGTTACTGGAATTATGATGCAAGTCTTGTTCCTCCAGAATGGTGAGTGATACAAAGATAATTCAAAGGGTTATGCAGGGCTTGACACTTACAGGTGCTGCGGACACATGGCCCCCCCCCCCCCAAATGTTGGTCTGGACCCCCATATATGAATGAACACTTGTAACGCAGGTCTCAATACATGCAGAGTCCAGAATTCTAATGCGGATCGATCATCCTGTACCAAAAAGTTAGTGTGGAGCCGTGGATTATATCTACAAGTAGAAGCATGTTCTAATCTTCCATTATTCTGTCATTCTTCCATTATTCAGTGGGCTTGAATCATTTTATTCATGCATGATCAGACAGATCAGCATATTAGGAGAACCGAAGCTACTTTTGAAGCTACACATTAACCTTTACCAATACTATTTGAGGTGAAAGATTCCAGTCATGAAATTATCACTAATGATGATAATTGTAAGTGTGATTAATGATGGGCCTTTTTTCTGCAAGAGTTTGAACATAGGAACTTGTGATGATACAGTGCAGATAGGAAGAATGATCCAGTTTTGAATGGAACTATGTTTGCATGCTCAAGCTTGTACCAGCTCCAGTTTTTCTTGATCTATTTTTTAAAAGTCTTTATAAGCTTCCTTTCCTGTTCTCTGTTCATATAGGCACAGATGGCTCCACAACATAACAGATGACCCACCAACAAAGGTTCCCCCGGTCCCTCGCAAGTTCATCTGGAAAGAGCACAAGGAGAATCTTTCTGGAACCAATAAGGAATATGTACCTTACTCAACCACACCAAAAAAGATCCATGAATGGGTACCTCCAAGGAGTTAGTGCTCATTTACTTAGAGTTTAGATATTTCATTTGGATAGTTGTTCATTGGTCTCAAGTTTAGGTCAACTTGAATGTGGAAAAGTGACCTGACATTTAGGTTGTCTCTTGAAAGAAATGCAGAATAAGTCCTTGCACTCGACAAAAGGACAAACCAAACTTGAGAAACTGCTCTTCTTTAGTTTAATGTAAATTAAATCTGGAACATATTTAGATATTGAGAGCAACAGCTTCCACCTTAAGAAAATAAATTATTGACATTTGTGCTAGTTTTAGTTCAAGGAGACATCAGTATTTCAATTACAAAATGGTTTGTCTACTACATGTATTACAGTTAAACAAATGAATTATAGAAATATTTAATTTGAATTTTGCCATGTGTGAAGATTACTTTAAAACAACTTTCAGTTTGAAATCATTTTTCCTTGCAAAGGGTGTGATAGAATCAGTGAATTAAGCAGTGAATGCTGAAAAGACTACAGAAGATATTCCTTTTAATTTTGTTGTACATAAATCATCGGACAGATGAAATAAACTATATATACATAAAATATATTTGTGTCATACTAGAATAATTATTTCCGATTCAGACTTTTAGAAATACAAAATAAATCTGCAGAAGCAAAACAACAGAAATCATGGGCACCACTAGAAAAAAAAAAAGATAAAATGCAAGTTTTAGTCAAGACAAATTTTCAAAATTTGCTTTTCAGGCATTTGGCAAGTTCATTCATGAGCCTGTACCTTTCAAAGTTCTGTTTTTGTAGCTTAAACTGATTGTCATTTCTATGCAGTGCTGTCCTGGACTCCTTTTAGGGAGAATAATGCAGATGAGATTCAAAGGAAATTTGTTACGTGGAGGTTTTGAGAATCTGGCATGGACAGGAAATAGAAAGAGGTTGAGGGAAGAGGAGTAAAGTGAGAAGGTTACTTTGGATAGATATTTTGAGAGAATGAGGGGGTGGGGGGGGGGGGGGGGGGAGTGAAGCACCAAGAGGTAGAACTTGCTGGAGAAAGGCCAGAGATAAAAGTTGTGGAACAGCATTATTGCCAAATTAATGGATATGCTAACTAAATTACATGTACATGTATGAAAGACCGAGAGAGAGGGGACTTGAAGTGAATTTATTAGAAATACACTGTAAATAGAACTGAAGTTGAAAGAGCATTCTAATAAGTGCATAAACGTGATTGAGGAAAAGAGAGTGGAAGAGTGACAGAGAGAACAGAAAAAAAAAACCGGGTGGGAGAAAGATGTATAAGCAACAAAAAAAAGCTTAGAAGTCAAAAGATGAGGTCATTATGATGTTCAGAGAAAAGTAGACTATGTTTCTGTCGTGTGCTTGTGAGTTAATTAGGAAATTTGTTTTCTAAACCTTGCTTTCTCTGACCAAGCAATGCTCGAGTCTATGATTGAGAATAATAAAAAATATCAAACATGAATAACTAAAACATGACAACAAGGAAAAGGTTTTTAAATAAAATATTGTTTTATTTGTATCCTTACTAGCACTTGAAGGAATGATTATGGAGGCAACTTCCTCCTCATTGGCTTAATTATAGATCTTCATGAAATTGAAACAACTAAATTATGGTATCTTTGACTATCCTTTTACACCATACCATTCCTAAAATACTGCTTATTATGATGGAATTGTCTTACTCTTTTTGAGGTGGTCTGTTAGCATCAACAGATCATCTCTTAATTCATTGAAATTTTTAATTAAAGTTTTGAGATCAGATCCATATGCAAATTTTGTTTTCAATTCATGTGGCTTTACTGGGCAGATGACTTTAAAAACCTGCCATAATTTGTGCTGATCATCATTCATTTGAACCTTTGTGCAAATCGGCAACAGTTAATTTGCACTAGCAGTTGAAGATGAATGCATCCCCCAATAGCTTATGAAATTGATTTTAACTATTCCAGCAACATCTGTGTTGGTTTTATCCTGCAATAGGGATACTAAATTTCAATGTCCCTCAAATATAGCAATACACGGACATGACAAATGTTTATATTTTATTTAATGGACATCACAAATAAAATGAAGTGCTCATTTAACATATTTGGAATAATACTCTTGGTTGGGTATTAATTGCTTTCACCATTGATGATATGGTCACAATTTTCTTCCCTTAGAACAAAATCCACACTACACTGGAGGCATATCAAATATGTTGGCTGCCATAATTATCTCTTCTTACCGTCCAATCTCGACACAATCAATATTTCAGTTTTACTATTTAATCCTAATTTTCATATCATTAAAAAGACTGTGGACTTACATGGTTTTGTTTGACAGCATGATCATATTCGTAGCATTTTTCTCTTCAGTGAAGATTATATCTAAATAAATCACAAATTCACTGTAATGGGAAATGTGTTTATAAGGGAAATTACCATACAAAATAGTTGATTCCCAAAAAATTTGAATATCATCTGAGATGATTAATTTAGAGATTGAGATTAGATTTCTTTTCTCACTCAAAAATACACAGACTGCTCCATGGGCAATTTCTATATGCTGTATATATATCTCTGCTTGCATCACACACAAGGAAAGCCCAATCACATCAACATGAATACCAAATTTCGAACATAAAAACCTGTTTTGCTTTGGTTCTTCAACAACATGGCTACAATTCAAAAACCCATTTGTGACATAACAAGCCTGGTCCACTTGGAGATATGTACAATCCAATGTGATGAATATGTATTCAGCACATAAAATTACTATTTTTCTGCATGGACCATTCAAAAAGTTTCCCCTGAATGGTGTATCAATTAGAAACATGTTTTACAGAGGCACTGTTAAAAAAAAAAAGCACCTGCGTGTATAGACTGATCGTTTATCGCTTATCGTTGAGGGCAGCAGATGATCAGCCACATCAGCCATTACTGCAGTGTCCCGTCATAGAGTTACATACAACAATGCAGCGCAGCTGAATTAGCGCCCAAAGATTACATACACACTATATGGGGGACACAGCCGTAATGCCACTGCCCACAAATCAATTTTCAGATTGGTCTATATTCTATAAAGACCATTTTTCTTCTCTTGACTGGTCTTTATACAGGTTTAGCTCTATCATATGTAACAAAGTGTTGTACGAATGTCCAAAGTTGCAGAGTACTTTGAGCCAGAATACTCCTTGCTCATGTCGATCGGCCTTCCTATTATGTTGTTAATTAAGGCAAGCAACAGCTTTAATGGCAGCATCTTCCAGATCTGAAGCAATTTCAATTGAAAGACCGCTCTCATTGAGGATACTAGTAGCTTTCTCTACATTGAATCCTATGAAAATAACAACAGAAGAGTTAGATGAAAATCATCTGCTTCAAAGTGACATAATGCATATTCATTACAAAATAGACTTTTATACTTCCAATTGCAAATTAGAAGGTTACAATATAAGATTTTCAAGAACTTCTTCTGCTTTTACAATGTCTAGCCAAATTATGCTTATAGTTCTGAAAATAATATTCAAAACTGGTCATCAAATGTCTGATAGTTTCTGAAACAACAATGTCCTGCATTGATATACTTTAAATTGTGAAAATAGGAAGTGATAAAGGTAAATATTTTGTGATAACTGAGCAAAGACAATATCATTTTTAAACAAATGGCTGTCCCTTCAGATGATTCCAAGAGAAAGGGAGTGTTTGATAAGAAATAGTGAAAAGTTAGAATGATTTTTTTTTTTGAAGGTTACATTAATGCGTGTCCATTAGACCCAAATGGAGTGTTTATGAGAAACTCCACTCAAAAGCATTGCTTTATTGTTCTATCACAAATAACAGCTTGATCTACTTACCTGCTAATCTGACAACTAGGGGTACTTTGAGATCCATTCCCCTACATGCTGATGTGATGCCATTAGCGATGATGGAACAATCTACAATACCTCCGAATACATTCACTAGGATAGCTTTTACCTGCAATGGGTGAATAAAGTGAGAATGTAATAAAGCTGAAATTTAAAAAGTTGTTGTACGGTAACTGCCCCCCCCCCAACTTTCATTATGGTCATTTTATTTAATAAATGGTAGGATACCAACAACTCTACAGTCTTGTGAACTTGTTACCTCTTTAAGTAATTTATGGAACAAATGTAAGGTAAAGGTCACATGGAGATGTTTTCAGGGGTTAAAGTTAAGAATTCAGATGCAGGTCAATTGTTGCAGAAACATAGGTAAGTGTACATTTCACACAATGGGATAAGGTATACAGCAACCTTCCGCTTCAGTCCTGTCTGGTTAGGTAACTTAAAAACGATACATGTTGTTGCATATATCATAATGGAAGAGGGAAAAAGTACATCCAAACTCACATTTTCATCTGAGCTGATTAGTTTGAAGGCTTCAAAGACCTGTGATTCTCCTACACCACCACCACAATCCAGGAAGTTTGCTGGCTCTCCTCCATGTAGCTTGATGATATCCATGGTTGCCATGGCAAGACCAGCACCATTCACTGTATCAGTGAGAGGAAGGATTGGGATGGCATTACCATATGTTCACAGCCAGAGGTAGTGGTTCACAGATATCAAAAGCGCCCACTGAAAACTTGTATAGTCCACATATTTTAGGGACACTAATGCAGCTGTCATTTGTAAGATGCACCTCTCGACCCCCGGGATGGTGTGTCATTGTACCGAGGTGCGTCATACATTTTGATACCATGACGCACCGCTCGTTAGCAAAAGTGATGCACCATTTCATGAAAATGACTGACCACTGACGCACAACTGAGAAACACTTTGATAAGCTCAGTCGGTATAACAAATTTCCGACATTGATGTATCACTGAAAAATATTAAAACCTGATATACGTAGAAACAAAACAAAGAATATAGATCTGTTGCAATTTTGAACATGCCCGTGTTGGCGATCTTTGGAGTGAGGTCATCTTGTGTCTTGGGGTTTCCCCACTTCCCAGAAGCGTGATTTAATATGTTATATTTGTTTAAGTTACCCATTTCGTTAGCTTTTTATATTTCTTTGGTTGGCCCGCCGTAATTATTATCATCATCAAAAAGTAAAGAATTAATTTTCAAGTCTATCGTTTCACCTCCGTCCCATCCGCAGTTCGTATTTCTTGAAGAAGAACCACCTGATATCATTCTCATCGACAAAGGTAAAGAATTGATTTGTCAAGTTATTAGTTTCACCTCCGTTTCGTTGGCGACTCATATTTCTTGAGGACGACTCAGACGACAAGCAACACTATTATTAATATCCAAAGGCAAAGAATTAATATGCCGAGTCCATCGTTATTTCGTTTAACCTCTGTCCCGTTAGCTTTTTATATTTTTTTTAGTCGGCCCGCCGTAACTATTATCATCAACATGATCAAAAGGTAAAAAAAATATTTTCAAATTGATCCGTCCCGTCCGCAGTTTATCTATCTTGAAGAAAACCGGCCGATATCATTTTCATGGACCAAGGTAAAGAATTAATTTGTCAAGTTCCTAGTTTCACCTTCATTTCGTTGGAGATTCATATTTATTGAAGGTGAGTCAGATGACCAGCAAAACTATTACTAATGTCCAAATGTTAAGAATTAATTTGCCGAGTCGATCGTTGATTCGTTTCAGCTTCGTCCCGTTAGCTTTTTATATTTCTTGGGTTGGCCCGCCGTAACTATTATCATCATCAAAAAGTAAAGAATTAATTTTCAAGTCGATGGTTTAACCTCCGTTCCGTCCGTGGTTTATATTTCTTGAAGAAGAACCAGCCGATATTAATCATTTTCACTGACAAAGGTAAAGAATTAATTTGTCAAGTGACTTCAGCAAGTCAAGCCGAAAGTGTCATCTCCGTCCCTTTCGCGGTTTATATTTCCTGAAGACGACCAGCGAAACTCCTATATGATTGTCAGAAAACATTTGTCGGGTCGATTTGTTGTGAAAGAGAAGAATGAATGTAGTATTTGACGCATCGTAGAAAATTGACCGTGACGCACATGTGACGCACCTTTTGAGTCCATGACGGTACTGTGCGTCATTAATTAATCATTTGTGAGGAACACTGATGCACCATGATGCACCATCCCCGGGGGTCGAGAGGTGCGTCTTACAAATGACAGCAGCATACCGTAAAAGTCAACCTCTATATATCACATAAACTAAAGCGAACATCAACATGAGTTACAGGGTCAAAGAGATTTCATGAGTATAATTTTCATTTGAGTTTCAGAATAATTACCTTTAAACTACCATAGTAGCATTTGCTGCATTACCTATGACACTAAATGGGATCAAAATAGTGGAATAAACACCCACCTAAGCATCCAATATTGCCATCCATACTGATGTAATTAAGGTTATGTTCAGCTGCAAAGACTTCTTTTGGGTCTGCTTCGGTCATGTCATCCATGGCAAAGACCTCCTTCTGACGGAACTCTGCATTGTCATCGAAGTTGATCTTGGCATCAAAGCACACCACTGATGGGGATGAAAGGTGAAAGGTGAAAGGTTAGAAGCCTGAAATATGACTCTATTCATATCCCTGTAATCACAAGAAATCCCAATTCTTGCAGTGTATGAGGGAGATATCAGAAATAAGAATGTGAATTATTCACATTACTATTTGAAAGCTCAATGTCACGAAAAGCCCAACGATGCAGACATGTATTTGTTCTCATAATGTTCAAAGTAATTTGTGATAAATAACACAGCATTTTGCAACAGGAACAAGTTACATACATTAGACAATGGCTATATCCTGATAAGCCATTTACAGTGTAAAAGAATGAGAAATTGGAGTAAAGAGATTATTTTTTGTTGCAAAAGATATCAAGAGTACTCCATGCACATAAAACCATGTCCATTTATTTTGCTGCAGCATTTCTCTATTTTTCATTATTCATCTGTTAAAACATAATCAACAAGCAAGAGGTACAACATACCTCTACCATCATCTGTTTCTCCAAAAGGATTGACTTCAACTTGTGTGGCATCAACTCCAAGGAACAACTTATATAAGTTCTTGATTTGATCTGCTGCCTATATTAATATGAAACAAATGCAAAACAATTAGACTGTATTAATCTATTCTTTTTTTCCAGTTAAGGTTTGTTAGAAGAGAAATAGACCAAAATATTGGTTGAAGGGGGGGGGGGGGGGGAGGGGGTAAAAGAGAAAAAGTTAGAAGTTGTATACTCTGTACTCAACTGCTTTAAAATCTGTCTATTGCATTGTTCATGTCTGGTAAAACAAATGCATTGTTGTAGTCACACCAACAGCATTGGTACAAATATCACATCAAAACACATTAACTAAATCTACCTGCCAAAATTAACAAGTTACCTAACAATTCTAGATTGATAATGAAGTTCCAAGACCTCCAGTATCTTATGGAGTTAAACACATAGTCCTCTCCTAATACAGTTTCACTGTACTAAATCTCACAGAAATCCTTCAATACTGAATATCATCCTGGAATGATTTTTTCTTTCACCTACCTGTCTGATGAGATCTCCCTTGAACTCAAGATTCTTTGCCATTGTAAGAGCTTGCTCATCTGTTATGCCAATGGTGATGTCAATAGGTTCCTACAACAGAAATCATTCAAAGATCACAACTATCATATTGGGTAATAAGTATTCATGACTTCTCTGGAAAATTACAGTTTTTAATATCCTTTGGAGTCAAATGAAATATGTAAGGATGCTTTCATATTTTTAATTATTTTGTAGTTTTCTACTTTCTTATTAATTAATCTCATTTACCTTCTTAAAAAAATAAAAAAAATAAAAAAAACTTGCATAGAAAACCAGTATCATTCCTAAAAGTCATGTAATTATTCTAACCAATTTCTTACATCACCCTCTTATCATACTGTACTACTTTCCAAGACTTTTAGTAAACAATTCTACCATAAACCTACCTTGAATATGAGTTCTGGGGTCTTTTCTGCCACCTCTTCAATGTCTACTCCTCCTGCTGGACTACCAATAATGACCGGACCCATCATTCCTCTGTCCATTAAAATGGCCAGATATGTCTCCCTCTCAATGTCCAGTGCTTCTGCCACCATCACCTACATAAGAGGAATCCATATCACACTTCATTATTCATTTCACTTCATTCCATAAAATAATGAGCATGTACAGCAATCAGAAAATCTCTAAAAAATAAAAAATAATTTCTCCATGGAGTACAATAGTGCTCAGTTCAATACTGCTGTTGTTGGAAAGCTGAAATATATCTCATAAAAATGCTATTGTGCTGAGTATTTTGAAAGATATGAATGTCTTATCTCAGCCAAATAGTTTTGGACCTCATTACAACAGGATCTACTCAATCTACTAAATACTGTACACATGTCGATTGGAATTACATCAACTAAAATGTATACAAATGAATCATAATTCAGCAAGTCAAAATTTCTACTGCAAGTTCAATTTTAACGCTGCTGAAGCAATGATGCTCTCCTTACCTTTTTAACAAGCACACCATCCTTAGGAGTTTGCTTAGTGGTGAGTTTGGCTCCAATCATCTTCTCAACCAACGGCCCAAGATCGTCCGGGCTAGAAGACAAACAAAGGAGAGAGAGAAATTAATGACATTTTGCAAAAAGACACTTTTATTCATGTATCAACAGGTTAAAAAGATATAAATTCCAATGTTTAATCTGAATGTCCAAATACACATATAACAGTAACTGTTATAAATGTTCACTCAGTAAACTGAACACTTAATCACTACAAGTGTATCTAAAAGGTATCTAAAAATTGTAAATAACCTTGGAGAACTGAGAAAAATATAAGTTTGATACCAATGCTATTTTTAAATGATTCCTTTGTAGCAAATAATCCGATTTAAAGATATTCAGAACTCATTGGATTCACTTTTTAAAAATCCACAGAACAAATTCTTAATGTATAAAGAGATATCATAAGGCAAACACACATGATAGGATCAACAGTGACAAAACAAAAAAACAAAACAAAAAAACAAAAACAAAAACAAAAAACAAAACAAAAACCAACCCAAAACATAGTATATGATGACATTTTCTTACTTTTTGGTAAGATGAACTCCTCCTTTGAGACCACTAGAGAATGTTCCTTTACCCCTGCCTCCTGCAAGTATCTGAGCCTTCAGCACAATCTCTCTCACATTCAAGTCTTTTCCTTGCCGGACAGCTTGCTGGGCATCATCAGCCACCATGAACTTTTGAACATTCACCTCATACTGCTGCATTAGCTTCTTACTCTGGTATTCCTGTAGATTTAGGTGTCTCACAGGGACTGCACCTGCTATACCAGCCTGTTAGAGTGAATGAAAATATGAAGGAATGGATGGATGAATGAATGAATGAATGAATGAAATAATGAATGCCAACAACTTTTGATAGGGTACATGGGTCCTTGTAAATTTCAAGCGAATAGCAAACAGAATGTCAATTTTTTCTTTTCTGCATTTACATTTGCCCCTTTGCCTTTTAACAATTAATGTCAGTCTTTGCAAACGAAGACAAGAGGGTAAATACTAAAAGGCAAAGTGACTCGACATCATGTTTTCAAATTAAGTTGTAAGAATCTAATAAGCTTTCCAGAAAATGGTGTCTGTAATTCATGTAAAATCTAATCTTGCATGCTGATGTAATCTACCAGGGGTGGTATTCTGAAAATTGTCTTAACTTTTCTTTTGACTTTTGTCTTATCTCACAAAGATAATACCTCGCTAAAATTGTTGTAAGTTGGTATTCCGAAAATTGTCTTATAGCTGTAAGGACCACCCATATTTTATCTTTAGTCATGCCCATTTGTTGGCTTTTTACCAATCAAGATGGGTTTTACACGGGTAGATGGACCAATAGCAGTATCCCTTATATAAAAACATAGGAATGTGCTTTGTGCTTTAACAATTTTAGGTGTCATTGATTAAGTTTCATGCACTATGCGCAATCGACAGCAATTAATTAACCATGAGGCTCATGTCCCCCTCGCTCAAACCAAGTCACAATTTGATGTAAAATCATCGATTCCCATTAGTTAAGTTCTTCAAATGTCTCTTCTGTTACATTTCTAGTTACAAACACTCTCTATCTTGCTGGTCGATCATGTACTGCCTGTTTCTGAGCTGGAAATTTGCCTCCAGTGTGAGATACAATAGCCCCTTAGCTGTTATAAATTTTTGTTGTAATCACCATGGAAGATAAGATAAACAAGAGATACAACAATTTTCAGAATAGCTATCATCTTGAGATATTATCTCAGCGCGTATGTAAATTAGGATCATGCACAGATTGAAGAAAGATACAACAAAAGTTAAGAGAAAAAGTTAAGACAATTTCTAGAATACTGCTTTTACCTTAACACTGAAGATACAAAAATATTAGAGATAAAACAATTTTCAGAATACGGCCCCATGCCCCTTCTCCATCTGCTTTGAATCCTTCATTTTCCTTTTTAGTTAAGTCCTTTTCCTCTTCCTTTTTTTTTTCTTCACCTCATTTTACCCTTCTTTCTCTTTTTAAATTAAAGTTTCTTCTTATTCTTCTCCTTCCATGTGTCTCCCCTCCTCCTCCTTCCCAATCTTCTTTTCTTCTTCTCCTCCTTTAGTCTTTAGATTTAGCTTAGTTTCTCTCAATCTCCCTCTTCTTCCTCTTCCACTCTCCTCGTCCTCGAAAGTGACCACATAATGTAATGATAATGATTATAAAAAATACTTCTGTTCGTGTATGAGTCCTTCAAATTAAGGACAAATATAAATATACAAAATTAACATACTTTCCATTAATTTGTGACAGCTAAAAGGGCCAAGGGAGGAGGAACCCTGAGAAATTCTGAAAATAGGACACTGATTTAAATACATGGGACTGTTTTGAAATACAGAGCATCAGAAAATGATTTCAAGAGAGAGATTTGGATGGAAGTAAAACTTTTAGAATGGGTATATATCTGAAACTCACATTTCTTTGAAGGATTGTCTGAAAAGAGTGACGACAGCCAGATATCAGCCTTGCAACATTGGCCATTTTAGTGAATTTACCAATGAATCAATCAGGCAGAAACACGACGGGGTGACGTCAGTAAGACGAATGGTGGCGCTGCTGCAGCTGGGGCCTGTTTCTGGAAATCAACGCCAAGTTAGTCATATCTTTGTCCACCAACTACGGAGATGACTCTAATCTTGCTAAACCGTTTCACGAAGAGCATGCTAGCTATCATCTCGTGAATCGATGAGGAAATGTGACAACACATAGCCTTGATCACAATCACACATATATTTTGTAAACAAGAAATTATCAGAACTGCATTTATTTGAGTGATCTGGTGAGGGAAAAGCTTAGAAATAGTAGCAGGGGGTTATAGAGATAAGATATTTTCAAAGAAGGCAGATTACACCAAAGAAAAACTTATAAAATTCTGTTTTTAGTAATTAAGTTAATTATCGTTTTGAACGTAAGATGGGTACCCCCGGGACACTAGATTTGCAAAATAAACCCCTACGTTCATAATCGGAAAAAGGAGGCAAATTAAATATTTATCCAGCCTCATGTCTTGACCAAAACGTTGATATGCATAATTTTGGTAAATTACAAGCTAAAATATGTCTCATAAAAGTATTTTGTTTAAAAATCTACGATATAAATTATCTTTGAATAAATATGGGTCTGAAATCTACAGACTATCTCTTTGACTATGCCTTGCCTGACGTGGCAGAATTGCGTTCTTTTGTGAGATGTTACAATCACGGGAGAAACCCCCTAGGAAACCTTTTTTGCAGATCGTTTCATATGAAACATGAAATATAATATTTATAAATGAGAAAGGATGAATAACTGATTGCAGGAACCCTTAGAAAAGATAGATTTGAATTATTTTTTTAAATCTATGTAGCTTCCATTTTGGCCAGCCATAATCTACCAAATTAATGGCATGTGATGGCGCTGCATATCAACGAAAAAAGATATGACAGGGTCAGAGGCGTCATAAGTTCTTAGTCGGGATGTTGGCGTTGATCTTGGCAAGCACGGCTTCGTGAAACACGTAGCAGACAACTAGCCAACTAGCGGCGATCTTAGCTGAGAAGTTGACTTATGACTGTTTCGTGAAACGGGCCCCTGGCTCAGAGTGGATTTATAAATCCACTCTGAGCTGGCTGCTGGCAGCGCAGCATGCAGCGCAGATATATGCAGACAGAGCTAGCTAGAGAGCCCTTGATTACAGCAGAGCTTTCACACCCAGCAGAGCCTATTACACCCAGAGCTACAAAATTGTTATCCCTGAGTGGAGATTTTGTCCCATAAATATACCTTTATCATCCATAGTTTAAAAAATGAGTGTGAAGAAACTTTTACAATTTAAATGAAAGTAGATTAACACATGAGGGCATATAGCTGCCAAACAACATCCACTCAGTGCACTTGTTACAAATTTTTTTTTCTTCATTTTTTTCTTGTAACGTAAAAGGCATGCAAAGATGACGCCCCTATTATCATGGGTGTAAATCCACTTTAAGCAGGGGGGGGGGGGGGGGGGGTGATCAACTTTTTTGCCGATTTGTTGTTGTTGTTGTTGTTGTTTTGTTTTGTTTTCTGTCGAACATCCAGGCGCGCCGGAAGGGTCCCAGCTTTTTTTTTTTTTTTTTTGGGGGGGGGGAGGGGCAAACACTCTCGGGGGCCCACCCAAACCTTTACGGGGGCCCACCCCAAAACTTTACGAGGGCCCACCTCAAAACTTTACGGGGGCCCACCTCAAATGCTTACTACCAGTAAGGACAACTTAAAAAAAAAACTGAATTAAGATAATACTGTTATAAAAAACTGTTTCCCATCTTCTCTCATCATTAGTACTGACACCTTTTTCGCCGCTTCTAGCATGTTAGGATGGCGTGAGAGACTCAGGAGACCGGGCATGGTAATGGAAGGGCCCGAAAAACAACTATTCAGTTTCACAACTTTGTCCGCGAGAGCGAAGCGAGCGCGCAAATTTTTTACAATTTTGGTGGTGAAAATGTACAGAAACTTCATATTCCGGCATTGCCCAAATATGAAAAAATACGGGCGCCCTTATGCCAATATATGAGGATACTGAGGAGGGGAGGGGGGAGGGCAAAATAATCCCTAAATAAAGCAAGCATCTGCCCCTTTTTCATACATGATAGACAGAATTTCCAAAAACTGAGAGACGTTGCTTCTAATTACTATACGAGAGAGCGTAGCGACCGAGTAAGAAAATTTTGATTTTTGAATGCTGAAAGTTTGCAATTTAGAGCACTAATCATGTCAATATACTCATTAAACGTGGTTGTATATGATAAAAAAAAAAATCCTCCGAGGGGGCCCTTTGGGGGGAAAAAAAAATCAATTTTACCCTCCCCACTCTCTTCCGGCGCCCATGAAAATAATCCTCCGAATGAAGCAAGCATCTGCCCCTTTTTCATAGATGATAGACAGAATATCTAAATACTGAGAAACGTTGCTTCTAATTACTATACGAGGGAGCGTAGCGACCGAGTAAGAAATTTTTGATTTTTGAATGCTGAAAGTTTGCATTTTAGAGCACTAATCATGTCAATATGCTCATTTTACATGGTTGTACATGATCCAAAATTTTGTTTTCTTCCGAGGGGGGCCCTTGGGGGGGGGGGGGCAAAAATCGATTTTGCCCCCCCCCCCCTTTCGAATGATTGGGGGGGGGGGGAATTGCCCCCTGTCCCCCCTTCCGGCGCCTATGTAAACACACCCTCACCCACCCACACCGGACCCTCTAACACACATTTTAATTTTCAAATAGAAATTCTAAAATATGATGGTCGTTTATGACAGATTATCAAAATTTTTACTAACTGATTAAAATATCATTTGTTCTTTAAAAAGTAGGGGCGGGGGAGGGGGGATATTTGCACACGCCATCCCCCCCCCCCCCCTCTTGAAAAAATTTGGGGATATATCCCCCCCCCCCATCCCCCCGGGATTTAAGCCAATGCCTTTTACCCTATCTTATTAGAAAAAAAAGGGATGGAATAATTAAGCAGCGTATACTATTATGTTATCTTAATTGATATCTTTTAAAAGAAAATGTACTGTATTTAGAATTATTCATGCCAACTACACACAACATTGGCGTATTCATACAAAAGAAAATTATACAGCATCTGACCGTATGTAGAATGAATACCCAGTATAGGCACAAAGCAAGGCAGGATATTGGTTCCAAAGAGCGACAATAAAAAAATTAAACGAAGAAAATTTCGTATGCCTACCACGAAGCTCTGAAGTAACGTCAGAGTATTTGGCATAGTATGCAGTCATACTTTGGAAGGAAACTATGCTTAAAAAAAAAAAATTCAAAAACAAAAATAAAGATAAGACCTTTCAGAAAATAAAACAACCACTCTTAGCACGTATTTAATTTCATTTGGGAGGGTAAGGGACAAAGGCTTTTAGCGGGGTGTCGCTATCCCCTAGATTCGAATTATTTAAGGCTTTTGCACAGATTTCCCAGTTAGGGCCGGGTTCATATGTCACTAAAATTATGCTTACTATCATTAATTTATCAGGTTTTTTTTTAACATTACGCCAATTGGGCACTTCGTTGCGTCAGGGCCAGATCGCCGGGGGGGGGGGGGGCGGAGGGTGGCATACGCCCCCTATTTTTTAACAATAATTGTTTTCAATAGTTAATTGAATATGGGCAGTGTATATTTTTCCCTCATCCAAAGTATTCCTCAAAACGAACTCCACACATAACACCCCCTTTTTTCCCCTCAAAATTCTGAATGCGGCCCTTCGCTGCTTGAGTACCAGGTGAAGGTTGCACAAATATCATATGTGCTACTTTGCAAAATTCCCAGAGCGCCCAGCAACTCCCCCCTCCCCCCCACCGTCCTCCACGCCTTTCGTACGCTTATGGTAAATTGTAAACAGGGCGGCGCTACAGGGGGCAGGGAGCGAGAGCTCCCTATGACTTTTCAAGTGACAAAAAAAAAAAAGAAGAAGAAGAAGAAGAAAGAACAGTATGGGAGAAGAGAGGATTGGGTCAAGTAATTAAATAATACCCCTATTTTTTTCATTTAAAACGTAAATAAACTCATCTATGGGTCATCTTACCCCCCCCCCTATCAAAATACCCTGGCGCCGCCCCCGATGGTTAAGATAGTTACAGAAGGACATTCGTATTTTTGCTGTGAAAAAAAACAGCGAAATAATACCTGTCATTATATGGTGAAGAAACAATTTGAAGACGTCAACCAAAGGATTTGGAAAAAAAATATCAGCATTGTCTCCATTGTCTTGGCTCAAAGAAAAAGGAAAATATTGCTCAAAGAAATCTTCATTAGGCCTAAATTCGCGCAATCACTGCTTTTTCCTACTCCTTTTCCCTTCAACTTGACTCGTTACGTTTCTTTATACACGCAATATTGCACTCTCTTGTTCTGTTATTGTTATTGTTATTGTTCCGTGTTTTCGTAGGCACAAGTGAAGCAACTTTTTTTTCCTGCGGGTCCGCAAATTACAAACATTGCTTTTTAGTGTATATATCCCTCCATTTCCACAGAATGATATTTAAGACTTTCTTTCGATGATCTATTCATGTGTATTAACTTGTCAAGAAAAAAAAAAATCAGTTATGTTTATATATACATTATTCTCATCTCTTCTGCAATTATACTTATGTTATGCCATTGTTGTTGTTTTTTTCTTTCTTTTGGAAATGAAAAAATACGAATTTGAATTTGTAATTGAAATCACTTAATTAAAAAGACACATGAGAACACAAATTATATTATGTTGTATGAAATCATTCTACAAAACATAGGACTAGAAACTTCTTTGATTTATGAAACTAACTCAGGGCTCATGAGGCCAACCCAAATGACACTATTGTAAAAGCATTATCCTAGAGAGGAAAAATAATCTACTTTGATTATTCAATGGAACTGTAAAAGAACGCCTATTGTGAAAATTTTGGCAACTTCTATGAACAAAGCAGAGGCCAGCATTATTTGTCTTTATATTTGAAACATGTCAGCAATTAGTTACATTACGACTAAACATTGTAATTATTGTTGTTTTTTCCTCAATACACTCTTTCTTCCTATACTTACGCTCTATAAATCCATTTCTTTTAAAGCATTATAATAAGAGGTCTGTCATTTACGTAGGTTTTTCTCTTTAATTTCATCTTTCTCTTTATCGTTATCATCATCCTTTCTGTTTCCTCTGTCCTTTTCACATACTTCCCTTCCTCTCTCCCATTCATTATCATATTTCCCCTTGAAATCATTGTACTACTATTGCTGCTGCTGCTGCTGATATACCACCACCACCACCATCACCACCACCATCACCACCACCACCACCACTACTACTACTACCACTACTACCACTACTACCATTACTACCACTACCACCACCACTACTACTACTACTGCTACCACTACTACTACCACTACTACCACTACTACCACTACTACCACCACTACTACCACTACTACCACTACTACCACTACTACCACTACTACTACTACTACTACCACTACTACTACTACCACTACTACTACCACTACTACCACTACTACTACTACTACTACTACTACTACTACCACTACTACCACTACTACCACTACTACCACTACTACCACTACTACTACTACTACTACTACTACCACTACTACTACTACTACCACTACTACCACTACTACTACCACTACTACCACTACTACTATTACTATTACTGCTACTACTACCACTACTACCACCACTACCACCACTACCACCACCACCACCACCACTTCTACTACTACTACTACTACTACCACTTCTACTACTACTACTGCTACTGCTACTACTGCTACTACTACTACTACTACTACTGCTACTGCTACTGCTACTACTGCTACTGCTACTACTACTACTACTACTGCTACTGCTACTGCTACTACTACTACTGCTACTACTACTACTACTACTGCTACTGCTACTGCTACTGCTGCTGCTGCTGAGCTACAGATTATAATTATATAGTTTCCACTTTGTGCGGTTAAAAGAATACCAGTGCCCCATAGCCATAGTGGCATCTTCCTCATATACATAGCAGAGCCGAGGAGAAAGTGGGCCATGCCTCCATGTTCCTCGCTGAAAAAAAAAAAGGAAAAAGATCTTCACCCTACCCTTACCCTATACCTCTAATCCAGGTAGATTATACGATTCCTGTGTCACCCTCAGCCCCCCCCCCCTCCCGTTCAACGAGTTTTGCCACGCCAGTGCTGAATGTTATACTCCCATATTACTATTCCTATAATGATAATCTCTTGCCGTATAAGTGACAAATAATTTTCTTTATCATGGAACCCTTTGCCCCATTTTGTATTTTGTCTTTCGCACACATTGCAGTACCATATTTTGCAAAATAATGATTTGCTTAGTAATTCCGTGCAGACCGTGTCTGATGTGATCGTAAAGGCCAACTCAATCAATTTTAACTCCATCTGTCTAACCCTTCTGTTCGTCTGCCTCTATTTGCATTCGTGTTGTCTCTCTCAGTATATCACTATCAAAACCCCCCACAACTGTACATGCAAATGGCTTCCCAATCTTGTCTAATATATGACTTTGAGTATAGCAGTGGTAAGGAGCTAAAGACCCCATTCACCAAGCAAAATTATGATAAATGACTAAATGTATAAATATATATATTTTTAAAGAAAGTTTTCATATTTAAAAAAAAATTGCATGTATGTCATCTTGCTGTTTATTATCTTCATTTGATTTTAAATGTGTTTAAACTTGAAGCTTGACAAACTTACACTCTAAAAGGGAACTAGTCAGATAGATTGCCGGATCCCGCAGGGGCACCAGCACTACAAAATCGACACAATTCTAGTGAAAATGACCAGATTTTTTTTAAAATTTTAGTTTTTATTAATCAAATTCAAGAGAAAACAATTCTAGTAAAAATTAACAATATATACACTTAAGTCCTCACGAGAATCAACACTATTCTACGATCAAATTGACGCAAAACTAGTAAAAATGACCAGAATTCTGGTAAAACTTTTGACTAGAACACCGGGCACTTACACTGTTTTAGTCAAAATTGACACATTACCAGAATTCCATGTAGTAAAAATAAACAAAATTTTTAGTAGAATTTTTATTCTGGTCATCAAAAGTTTCAGTTTTCACTAGAACTGTGTCAAATCAGTGATGGAGTCAGTGTGATCATGTTCTAGTCAGATATTTTTTTTTCCACTATATAGTATTGTGCCAATTTTTGCCAGAAGAGCTGACTTGTTTTTAGAGTGTACGATTTCAATTTTTTCGTGATCAGTCGCAACTTCGACCTTATGCGGAAAAGATTTCCCCACTTAGGAGCCGTCTGAGACAGTCTGACAACCCCTCCCGACGGAAAAATTGTCAATTTGTGTGTTTTGGTAATGTATACTCATACATCTTCCTCCCGACAGTTTGGTGCATATGTTAGATGGGGTGAAATCGACCCGACTTTGGGGCCCTTTTGGGAGGCCTTACATGGGGTTACTCCCCCCCCCCCCCCACCCCGCGGCTATGTTCGGTCTGACAAGCATTGAATAGGGTGGACTCTGGGATGGTCTAAGACTCTAAGTAACTTTAAGGGGTCAGATCTCATAATGGGGTGACCTTTGGGGGTGACTATGTCGTGACAGGCTACCAGGCCCTCCCAGGCTATACATTTTTGTTTTGTTTTGTTTTGTTTTCGTTTGATTGTTTGTTTGTTTGTTTGTTTGTTTGTTTGTTTTTTTTTTTTGGCCATCATTATATCGCATGAGCTGAGTCACACGTCATGGATATTATGGCGCAGTACATTTCCAGGATCTACGCCGCGCTTGAGGAACCGGAGCTAGAGAAATGGAAAGTACTCGCTACACAGTCATGTACGTACGGTATACGCAGCGGTATAATTAATACAGCTCAGCTCAACACATACACGTGCGCACATTGGACTGTCGACGTCGACTGCACCAGCGTCGTTAAGGACTTTCCAAGATACATGTAGTAATTTGGCTTATTTGGATAACGTTTCCTGTTGACTGTGAAGTCGTCGATCAAGCGAGACCTATACGAGTTTAGTGTAAAACAGTTAATTCTTAAAAATTAGATCTACATAGTTGGGAGTGATCCTCGCAGTTTCCCTACCCGGGTTCCATACACACAGAACTCTTCGGATTCGCCATCTGTTCGTTGCGCCCCACCGTGACCGGTGCAGTGGGCTGTAAACTCTTCAAAATCGCGCCTAACTTCTTGTCACCCGTCGTGCAGAGCTAGAGTAGAGTGACTGATTGTGAGTGAATTGGTTTTGTCTTGTGGCAAACTTAGACTGTTCCTGCAGCACAGACTCTAGTAAGAGTGCACGAAAATACGCTGTGAAAACATGGAAGACGTCAATTTGAAACCTGGAAGCTTGCAAGAACTAATTGAAACCCTTCACATCCTTTTTGCCACAGATAAAGTCAATGTTGATGATGTTCAAGCTGCAATGGAAAATTATGAAAGTAATGAAGATGATTGGGAAAAGTATGCAGTGTTCGAACATTACAGGTAGGAGTTGCCTTGAAACTTTTTCTGTTTCTTTCCTTTCTTTTCTCTTTCTTTCCTTTTTCTTTTCTTTCTCCTTTTAGTTTTAGCTTACTTTTAGTAAATAGTTCATTAATGTATTGCATGTTGTTTTTCTTTCATAGTTTCAAATTATTCTTATCTTAGTAACTTCTTAGTTTGATCTAGCCTTCTAAAGGCAAGTTCTAACAGTTGGGCTGCAACAGTAGTAACAATAAAGACTAAATATTTCATTCCTAGAAGTAGAAATAGAAAGCATGTCTCTGAGACTGTAATTTCTTATAATGAATCCTGGAATGCAAATGAATGACTTGAGGTGTGTGTATTCTATGTGTGTTATTGCATTTTTACAGATGTTTATCAATCAGATTGCTTATTTATGTCAGGGACTGAAAGATATGACTCAGGGAGGAAAAAAAAAATCAGTCTGTTATATGTTTGGAAATAGGGATGCATGTACATGTATTGTATGCTATGCTGAGAATGCTTAGATGTCTGGCTCCAGCCACTTATACATGTACAACTACAAGCTTATCTGAGTTCAGCTTGTACTCCATAGTAGTCATCGCGGTGGAAAAGCCTCAATAGATTTTGTGTGTATTCCCAGGCGTTGGGGCTTGGTAGAAAATCACACATGAGAGGAAAATGATTATTTAAATTCCATTTTTAACTCTAAATCCCAAAATTTGTGGAATATCAAGAGTTGAAGTGTCCCTAAATCAGATATCTAGCAAATTTGAAAAAGATAAATCTTGCTTAAGGCAATTTTGTTCTGTTTTTGACTGCTGCAGTGATGAATGTTCGCCACAGTCCGAGGTACGTTTGGCCTTATGAGTGAGTGGCTCCAGCAGGATCCACGTACATTGTAAATATAGAGCAATTTGTAATCACTCACTTTTTCAACCAGATTTTTACATCTGGAGACTGACATTCAAATTTTAGTGCTCTGGTGCTATTTTAAAATGTAAATGCACATGTACTGCAAGGATTGATCAGCAACACACGTAATTTACGTTCTCAGTTTCTCCAAATACCTGCACTTCAAGCAACCAAGTACATGTAGTTTCTAAAATTGGATAAGTACCATACATGTACCTCAATGGACTATTTGTATGACTTTGCCCCATTCACCACTATCATCGGCCCCAGAGAAACAGAAAAACACAGAAAAACGTGTGGAAAGGGTAGTTTTTGCAGATTTAGGCACGTCAGATGTCAGATAATACATGTAGACCAAAAATGAGGAAAAGGGTATGTTTTCTCGAGTTTAACGAAAAGAAAGATACAGAAACCTTGTTCAAAGGATATTTTTGAGGAGGTTAAACTCGTATAGGGGGTAATTTTCATAGAAAGGCTTGAGAAAAAAACTCAGAAAGGGTATGATTTGGGTTAATGGATAGAAGAGCTTTATGAATGCCTTTACCCAACAAGTGCTGTCATTCTTGAAATAAGATTCAAACAACATTTTGATGATAATCACTGGATAATAAAAGAAATGAAAAGAAAAATGAAGGAAATGAATCAACTTAAAAGTAAAGATTTTATTTTTTAGGAAATTGAAGCCATGATAATCTGTTTTCTATTTAATACTGTATATGTACATGTAGTATAGATAACCATATTTGGCACAGTGTATTATTTCTGACAGTAATGTAAATTAAGATCAATAAACCACACCTGTTATGCTTCCAGAGTCCATATAATGCATCATATTCACTGTTATTTGAAGGCAGTGTAAAATTATATATACCTTCTTTGTTCACTGACACTTTTTGGATGTTGTATGTACAGTTGAACATGTGGAGAGAGTCAGAGAGATAACATAATGTAGCCCATACAGCTTTGAGTTTTCAGGCAAAAGTACCTATGTGATATTTGTGTTCCTAGAACCTCATTTTGTACCAAATTCTCTATTCTAGTTTAAAATGCAGAACATCACATTTATATAAAAAAGCAGAACATTCTGAATTTCTTTGAATAGCCATTGATTGGGCCACAGTCAAGAATTCCAGTTCATTAGCAGGACCACAACAGTGGAGGGGGGGGGGGGGGGGGGGGGGGGGGGAGTGCATATTGTGGGTCATGGAACAAGATCTTTTTTTATTTCTGTAATCTAGTTTTAGAGCAAAGGTTGATCAATGATCATTATCTTTGATGTGTACATTAGGTGGGTGTATATTGTTGACTGCACGTAAGATTCTTGACTGCATGTTCATGACAAATATGATACATTATAAATAAATAGAAATTAAGTGCAGAACAGTGAACATAAATGATCGGGGTTAAGATAGATAACAGGACAGAAAGTCGGATGTGAGATCATGTGATGTTGATCTAAATTTAAGATTGTAATCCCAGGTTATGAATAGACATGAGCATTTATGTTTTGAACTTGAACATAGTTCACCAACAGATTTGTTGCACCTAGATACATGTCACGATTATCTGGTTTTATAGGTACACTGTAGATGTATATCTTGAAAAGCTTTACAGGTATTGTTAACCATACATGAAGGCCTACATGTTCTTTACATGTACCCAGATAACGAACATGGAGGAATGTTTGCTTTTGACTCGACAGTAACTGATAAAAATATGCACACCTTGCAGGTTTATTTTTGTACACGTAGACAAAATGTTTGGTATTTTTCCAGTTATGCGACCCCAATAAGTTCAGAGGTCACAGTTTGGGAACACTATTTCCTTGTTGTCATTAAAAAATATTTAGCATTCATCCGATCATATACTGATGATCTGATTCATTTTTAAATTACACAATGTGCCATTTTGTTTTTTCGCAAGGGTTGAAGCAGTCATACAGAGTCTTTGAAATGTTCGTGATTTTTTTTTTTCTTTTCCTAGTTTTCATTAGATTTATATCTTTATTTATATTTACATATTGCTGGGTCACCATGCTTTTTTTTTCTGGCTAAAAAATAGTTTATGTTCTGTAGAAGTTTATAGACTGACTTGTTTGAGGAGGATTTTTCAGACTGGTTATTGCTTTTAATTTTTGAAAATATTTCTTTGAGTGTTTTGCTTCTATTCGTGGATTTGAAAATAAATGCAATGAATATCTTTTGATTATCAATGTAAAAAAGGCAAAATCAGGACTAGTGCATGTACATATAAAAATGTGATATTTTCTGATGACTGTCTTGTTCTATGCAGTGCACTAGCACTTGTGTACAAAATTTGTGGTGGATGTAGGTGTACAAACCTTCCATGGGATACACTGCTGAAATACATTTCACAAAAATACTGGTAGTGTAAAAAAAGAAACTTCCGGTCATCCGTTTTATGTTGGCTTCTGAAAGGATGTACATGTAGGCCTACGTGACAGTGTCGCAAAATACATGATGAATCATGACAAGGCATAGAATTAATGTACATGTACATAGCTGCGAGGGTAATAGAAATCTTGAAACATTTGTCTTGCTTTTCCCCAAATATTTGGTGATAATGTGCCTGTAATCCTAGCTCGGTAATTTGCAGGTAACAGCATGTTAGATAGGAACATCAGAATTTTGCCTGTCATGTACATACATGTACATGTAGGCTCATATATGCACAGCAAGTACTTCATTTTATAATGCAGAACAAATTAAAAGAAATGGATTAGCCTGGGAGTATAGTCATGCATGTATGTTGAGTTCACTTAAAATGGGGTGTGCATCATGTAATGTAAATTGGGTGAAGGGAAAACAACTTTGCCTTGTGGTCGATGATACATGAAACGTTCTTGTATAGTTGTGACTCCATGCCAGACTGTTGAGGATAAAAACCAAGGTGCTTTTTTTGTTAAAGGGATATTATAGTGCTGAGTCTACAGGATTTAGTATAGTCCAGATTCCGGATGAAGCGGAAATCCTCGGCCATATATTGCGCCGGCAAAGTGTTATACGCAGTCAGTATGGAACTCACACGCATCACCAAGAATTGCTGATAATATTTTTCACTCATGCAAAAGTTGAGAAAGATTGCTGACCTTTGCGCTGATGTATAACTCAATGCCAAGAGATAACGCTTTCGAAGTAGAAGCGAGGGGAGTCAGCGAACATCTCAGAGCCCCATATATTGTGACTATGATATCCCTTTAAGTTCATTGTTTGCATCTACAGCAAATATGCACTGTGTCCATCTTCAGACAGTATCGCTTTTTGGAAAATAGGACTGGGTGTACTTACATGTATTGAAGAATTAAAATAAAAGACTCTGAAAACATCTCTAAGCAAGATTATATCATTATCAGCAGTATTCAATACCTTTGAAATTTCTCCTCAAGTCTAGTTGTGATTTAAACATATATTGTACTCTTTAACAGACACAAATATCTTAAAATTCCAAATTGAATTATCATTGATTTTCCCCTGCATGATAATTGTTTCTTTTTCTTGAAACTCTCAGTGGAGTCAGTGGTACTTTTTGTTCCAGTGTAAGCCAGATTCGTTTCTGGTACCAATCGGCACTGACTTTGTTTTGACCATATGAATAGGCCTGTATGGGTGTGGGTACACAACCCTTGGCATTTGGTTGTTACTAGTATTTATTTCAAAATACATTGTGTACCATTACACTGTATGTTGACAATTTTCTCCTACATGTATTTGTACAATGCTGGAGCCAGAGGAGACAGATAAAACTTTAAGAATGAATGACAGTTTTTATTGACAAAGCAATGCTTGTGTCCACTATACATGTATGCTTGGAAGTCATTGTTTTGTAAGGAACAAGCCTCTGACACACCTCTGCCATTTGACCAATCACATAGTACCTATCTCATCAATTTGGCAAGTAGCCAATTTCCCTGTAGAAGATTGCCAAAAACACGTCAGCCAGCATTGTGTTATAGTCTGCGACTTCAGACCTTTCATATTTGCTTGTGGACTGCAGCAAATGGAGAGGAGATTAAGAAATACTATGTTTCACTCTTCAGTTCATGTCAGCTTTGTGATATGCATGCAGTTTGGATTCAGTGTTCCCTATATGTGAGATAGTACAGGTCCCTTTTTTCCATTAAATTAGATATAAGAAGGCAATAAATGTCCATGAATTTGGTATCTACACAAAGCATATGTCATTCATAAGTTGTTTATTCCCATGGCAAATCACAAAAATCTTCTGGCTCCTGGCAATAAATAGCCTCCTCAGTCAGCCGGCAAAACCAGTAACGAAACTTGTCCACTATTCGTGACATCACAAGGGGATGAACGTATATTTACGTACCCGGATGTTCCATACAAAACATCTGCAGAGAGACAGAGAGATTTCTGCTTTTTTTTTTCTAAAGGCTGAAAAGTCAAATCATTCAGAACTCTGTGATCAATTCTTTTCCATCTCCTTATAGTTCATAGTGTGAACATCAATTATCTGGTTTAGAATTATGACATATGCATGCTAAAAATGAGAAATTAGTTGATATTTTCACCATTATGTTGGGGGGAGTGTGTTGAATTTGGTGAGATTACGAGCTCTGGAAAGTGGATCCGGCTGCTCGTACCAAAGCGCAAGCATGTGTATATTTGTGTGTGTACCACTGTGAGTACGTACTGGCGTTTGCATGTATGCCAGCGCAATATCCATCAATCCACCACCCGGTGTAGGCGGCTGGTCTTCCAGTGGAGAATCTGCTCTCTGCAAGAACATTCAGGCAGTAAACTCGCCTTAAAACTCTACAGAAAGGAAATTGTGACGATATAAAAAATAAATCAGCTACTGGATTACGTTGTTTCTTGTTTCTTCATCCAAATAAAAACAGAAAATCTTTCACTTATCTCGTTAAAGAATTTACAATGGCAATCTAAGCTCTGACAAGAATGCACTGTTACATAGGCACATCATTGTCACTTTGTTCCACCGGTGCATGCAATCCCCCTCGTGACGTCACGACCGAGCACCTAGGTTTCTGCATGCGACCCGGCGTTTCTGACTTCAAGATTTTGGTGAAGTTTAGTCGCTTAAATTCACCATTCTGAACTTGTTCTGTGGTTGAACGCCACTCATTGTTATTTTAAGGGTTTAAAGCTTTCCATTGAAGTGATTATATCAATATTTGTGATCGTTTTCTTATATCAACTTTAGAAATTGCATATATCTCAAACAGTGAGTAAATCAGTTTATGTTGTTGTGCATATGAGAAAAGCTGCAAGAATAAAAGTATTGTAGGCCTACCTATATAATAGTAATTTTTGTACATCAGTACATGTAAATGTAGTGCTCACCAAGTTTACTGTGTACAGGTGTGTCATAATCTTACATTGTAACAGACAGCAGGCCCTAATGCTTTGAAAAGAAAATATGATTGGGAGGAAAATAATTCTTTTGAAGATATGCATATATTTATGCCTCCGCCCACCCGTAGGTGGTTGCCGGAGGCATTATGTTTTCGGGTCGTCCGTCCGTCCGTCCGTCCGTCCGTCCCGTTTTCGTTCTCGCGATAACTTAAGAACCGTTTGATGGATCAACTTCAAACTTGGCTCGTGTATGCATATGGGAGGGACAATGATATGATTAGATTTTGGAGTCTCAAGGTCAAAGGTAAAGGTCATAGAGGTAATAATACACATAAAAATGGCTCGTTCTCGTGATAACTTAAGAACCACTTGACAGATTGGCTTCAAATTTGGCTCATGTGTGCACATGGAAGGGAAAATGATCTGATTAGATTTTTGGGTCACAAGGTCAAAGGTCAAAGGTCATAGAGCCTGATGATAGAGGTCATTATGTACATAGAAATGGTTCGTTTTCACCATAACTCAACAACCATTTGACCGATCAACCTCAAACTTAGCACATGTATGCATATGGGAGGGACAATGATCTGATTAGATTTTGGGGTCTCAAGGTCAAAGGTCAAAGGTCATAAAGGTCATTATGTGCATAGAAATGGTTCGTTTTCACCATAACTCAACAACCATTTGACTGATCAACCTCAAACTTAGCACATGTATGCATATGGGAGGGACAATGATCTGATTAGATTTTGGGGTCTCAAGGTCAAAGGTCAAAGGTCATAGAGGTCATTATATACATGACAACTGCTTGTTCTTGTTATAACTTAACAACTCTGTGACGGTTCATCTCCAAACTTGGCTCATGTATGCATATGGAAGTCTCATAATTGTCTCATTAGATTTGGGGGTCACAAGGTCAAAGATGTCATTTTATACATGAAAATAAAAAAATCAACATAAATGTGCTATATATTTCCGATTTGGCAGTTGCGGAGGCATAAATTTCGACCGTGCGTGGTCGAAGATTCATCTAGTTTATTGTTGGATTCATGAAAAAAAGAAAAATCATTTTGATTAGATCCATGATTACCATAGTAGATTGATAATTTATTGTCCCTGGCTGCTGAGAAAGCAAGTATAGATCTGTGATGTATACTGCCAAGGAGATATGTGGCTTTCAAAGCTTGAATAGTACATGTATGTGATTGACCTAGTATTAAAGGTAATAAGCAGTAGTGGGAAAGGTGGCGCTTTGAATATTTAACTACTTTGTCAGGTGGAATGAAAATCACTACATGAACTAATGTAAAATGACTAATTTCGAACATAGTTGACTTTTTTGGAAAAATATTTGTTTAGAAATGGCTAAAATATCAACGGAAGATACGTCGAGTTCTCAGCGCGGGCCCGCGTCGAAAAATTCACACACGTGTAAACAGTGCGTGCGAACCGCTATGCGCTGTTGAGCCGAGAGCGTTGGGGTAGGTGGTCCATAGCGAGGGTATAAGGTAACGGAACGGTTTATACATGATCATTGGAATTATTTCACTGAAAATCACCGGAAATCGTGAATAGAATACTAGATTATCTCACTCATGCATCTTTTCATGCAAGCCGAACAATATGAGACTATATTTGATCAGTTTCATGCCAACTTTCATTTTGCTACCACTACCGTTTATTACCTTTAAATGAGAATTTAGGCATAACAGACCTTAGATGTTTCTTCTGCTATTTGCAAGTTTGGCTTGCCTCCAAGGCAGCACTTTTCATGGGAATGAACTTCCGCTATGTGTAATGGAGATATCCGATCTTTCTTTATATTCATTATGACACAGTGTTTGTTAAGTAAAGTTTGAATCCTGCAAGCTTAAACTGTTATGTAAGAATGTTATACAATGTAGGTTTAAGATTGGATATTTCCTGAGAACACTCAAGTCTTAAACAATGGAAGAAGCTGCATGGGGAAAATGGAACTTAATCTTGTAGACCTTGTGAAATGATTAGACTTCATTGTACACTGTAGTATGCCACAGGTAGAAGACATATTTCAATGGTAGTTTAGAGAAATGTTGGCATGAGAAGGTGCTTCCCGAATACAATATTGTTGTTTGCATTATCTTGTTGTTTGCATTAATTTTTTTCCAGAGAAGTACCGGTATCTTCTTGCCACTCCGTTTTCTTGATAACCAATCAAAATGATTTAATCAGTGAAAATTTTTATTAAAAATGAAAAATGAGAATTAAAGATCATAACCCTCTATCATTCATTGCTCAACATTACTGCTGTAACCAGAAGAATATGACCTTTAAAAAACTTTATAATGGCTGGGGATCAGTTATGAATCTCATTCATGCACAAAGTTACTTTTGGATGCAGACAATCAAATTTCATTGAAATATATAACTGTTAGCTTCAAAATTAATGATCCTAACATACAGTACATGTAGGTATCTTTGTAGGAGGGGAGCATGTGAGAACATCATTTGTGGTATTCAATGCATGCAAGTACTGTAACACCGATATTTTAAAATTTAAGTTAATGATGAAAGCTTTTATTCTTTCTTTATGTAGGTACACAAGAAATCTAGTTGATAAAGGGAACGGTCGCTTTGATTTGATGGTGCTGTGCTGGTCAGAAGGCCAAGGAAGGTGAGCAAAGGAATTAAAGAAATTTAATTTTATTCAGTTGTCATTTATTATGAATTAAGTATCATGTGGTGTTGCACTAAGTACCCCCCCCCCCCCCGACCCCGGAATCTCAGTTTAACTTTTAGGGTGTATGCAGTTGCTCCCTGTTAAATTGTTACAGGGGGCTCATTTACCCTTGGTCCTTGTGCCCTGACTATCATTATGTTGCAATTTAGACAGGATCACAATTTTGTGATAAGGAATTGGCAAGTGGTGAATATTATTAAAGTTTGCAGTTTGGGATAAAAATTTTTGTAGGTGTTGATCATTTTTCCTTGCTCTCATTAGTTATTATAGCATGAAGTATTTAGATCTCATCAATTGTCAAACATCCATTTTATTTTTAATCAAATAATTTCTTCACCTTTTTTTTATTGTCTTTTCTTTTTTCTCAACTATCTCCCAGCTCAATTCACAGTCATTCCAATGCTCATTGCTTCATGAAGGTTCTCGATGGAACGTTGCAGGAATCTATGTTTGCCTGGCCAGAGCAAAACCAGAAAAAGGCTGCCATGAGACAGCTAGCAGTCAATACCTATGAGAGGGACCAAGTGGCATACATCAATGGTATGTTAGCATCCTGGATACATGTATCTCCTTTAACCCATTCGTGACAGGAATTATTTAAAGCCTGATTTGATCAGCTTTTATTCTTCAAATTGGCAACACCAACATTTTTATTTTATTGCTACATTTTTCTTATAAAATGTCATGTATCTGAAATGAATATAAATTGACAGAAATTATGAGAAGTCAAAAAGTTGCTAATTTGCAGGGGAAAACGGTGATTTTAAACTTTCTATCACATTGCCAATTTAAGGATTTTGATGCTTATTTTCCTCTTAAAAATTTTCAGCATTAAACACCGAATATTGACGCAACCAAAATGGGCACATTTTGTGTAGAATTTTTTACTCTTTCTGCTCATGTATTTGGTATAATTTTTAGGGCTCTGCATCAAAAGTTATTAGGTCAAACCACAAAATGTTACCTCTGTCATGAATGGGTTAACAAGACAAAATACTCAAATTTTAATGAAAATGACACAGACGTTCTGGTACATATCATTTTCATGCCAGAACATAATACACTGTCATATCTAAATAGTTTTCATGTTTAAGTTTGAAACATTCCACTCAAATGTTGTACATAATTATGTATAAATTTGTACATGACTTGACAACACAAGCCACCATTAGGTCAAAATGCTGCCAATACAGCAAATAAAGAAATTTAGCAGAATGTTGATATAATTGCTTGGTTTAATCTCATTTCATTTCTCTTTCTGTGTTCAATTCATGTGGAAAAGCCTATTCCATTGCATACTTGATGTGCTGTAGCTGTATTGGTTTTGAATAGCATAGACCTAGGGATACTGTCTAGTAGGTCTATGGTTTCACAGTTTTTGTTAGGTATTGTCTGAAAGAAGTGTCTGCTTTGCATTTCGTAGAAGCCTCCATAAATGTGAATGCATTTAGTGACATACAACTACATGTATACATGTACATGTATGTGTTTTCTATTCTCTTCTGAGTGCTTGTAATGCCATTGGAGTATGCAGCACATAATACAACCCATAACACACTCCAGCAAAATGCTTCCTTGTAGACTCTTTTATCAGCCCTTAGTTTCACCAATTGCATGTTGTCTTTTACTGTAGAACCAAATTCTGTTGCCAATTTCATTCTGCAAATTATTTGAAATACAGCTTGACACAACACTGACTTCTGAAATTTGCAAAAGTTTGTTTCCAAGAAAATGACCATCATTTTTCATTTCTTAAAGTTTCGCTTAAATGTTTTAGTTTTATAGGGTATTTGACCATCCTTGAATTTTCAAAAATTTTCTCTTTATTTGTATTTATAACATACTTCTTTTTAAAAATTTTTTTATTTATTTATTCAGGAGTTTAACTTTTGCTGATGGTTTTTCTTGAATGTAACTTTGAATATGTTCTATTTTCCTTTTTCTTCTTTTTTTTTTTAAAATGGTGGGGAGGGGTGGTATAAACTGGTCTGAAAAGGGAAATGATAGGAAATAAAATTTAAGGAAAACACATGGGGCTGTTAGTAATGTAATTGCTCTGTAAAGCCTCAAGTCTTTCCCACTGTTTTATGTTCCTGTGTAAGTTGTGTTATTTGAGGAATGACAACATTGTGTGGTCAGAATTTAGGTACATGTAGGATGTTCACCTCAGACAAAATCTCTGTTGCCAAAACATGTTTGTGAAAGCTGCAGTGGTTTTACTCTTAGACAATAGATATTTATATGACTGACTTCATATTTCAGTGATGCAAAACAGGAAAGGCATTTGAGTATATAATAACATTTTCAGTGATCATTTTTCCTTTTCTAAGAAATTTTTAGCTGTTAAGTTCCTGCCAAATACATACAATTAAGCTCCAAAGAAAAGCTTACAGCCTACATGCAATATTGTGAGGCCCTACACAGTCATACATGGGCCTATTGAAATTTCATGTAAGCTGTAAGCTTTTCTTTTGGGCTTAACCGGATATGTGCAAAGAATGAAAAATAACATCAACTAGTTTTAATGGTTGAGTTCAGTTTTTTGTCTCGCCCACCGGAGGTGAAAGCGAGGCTAAGGGATCCAAATGGCTCTGTCCGTCGTCCGTCCATCACAAATGTTAAAGTTTACCTGCAAGACTCTCTTTCTCTTATGATACATAACTTGGCAACTGCTGGTCCAATGGCAACCAAACTTGGGTGGTAGATGCACTAGGGGTGCCATCATGTTGCGGAGCTGTCGGAGGTCACATGGTGAGGTCAAAGGTCACTTGAGGTCACATTGTTATAAAGTACCTGCAAGACTCTTTTTACATACGTTAAAGTTTACCTGCAAGACTCTCTTATGATAACTTGGTAACTGTTGGTCCAATGGCAACCAAACTTGGATGATAGATGCACTAGGGGTAACATTATGTTGTGGTGCTGTCAGAGGTCACATGGTGAGGTCAAAGGTCATTTGAGGTCAAATGTTAGAGTTTACCCGCAAGACTCTCTTATGACAAAAAACTTTGCATTCATTGCTCCCTTTTCAACTAAACTTGGGTCATAAATATACTTGGGGGACCTTCATGTTATAGTGGTATTGGAGATCACATGGTATGGTCAAAGGTCATTTTATTTCAAACCTGTTTGAAATAAAAGTTTACCTGCAAGACTCTCTTATGACATAACATGACAACTGTTGGTCCAATGGCAACCAAACTTAGGTGATAGATGCACTAGGGGTAAGATCATGTTGCGGTGCTGTCAGAGGTCACATGGTGAGGTCAAAGGTCATTTGAGGTCAAATGATAGAGTTTACCCGCAAGACTCTCTTATGACAAAAAACTTTGCATTCATTGCTCCCTTTTCAACTAAACTTGGGTCATAAATATACTTGGGGGACCTTCATGTTATAGTGGTATTGGAGATCACATGGTAAGGTCAAAGGTCATTTTATTTCAAACGTTTAAGTTTACCTGCAAGACTCTCTTATGACATAACATGACAACTGTTGGTCTAATGGCAACCAAACTTAGGTGATAGATGCACTAGGGGTAACATCATGTTGCGGTGCTGTCAGAGGTCACATGGTGAGGTCAAAGGTCATTTGAGGTCAAATGTTAGAGTTTACCTGCAAGACTCTCTTATGACAAAAAACTTTGCAACCGTTGCTCCCTTTTCAACATGGAAATTGTGACTTTTCCACCTTTCTGTACGCTAATTTGATTTTGAATGCTTTTATTGTAAAAATCACCACTTGCCCGATCGGGCAAGTGAGTTTGACATTTGTTTGCCCGCCGATGAGCCGGCAAGCGGATTTGTCATGCTCTGGAGGAGTGATGTTTTGACAAAATAATCTTAATGCAATGTACATGTAGATGTTTTTGAAATCTGTCTTCTATCATCTTAATGTTTGGGTGATAGTTTGTTGATAGAATGATTAATGCCTATAAATTTTGAAATTCTTTCCTATTTGTGATGCAGAGTGTATGTAAATTTAAATGTTCCTTGAATGTACATATTGTACATGTAGGTGTACATACGTAGGCTCAGCAAAAGTAACTCCCACACACGCTTGCAAGCTCTATTAATCCTGCACTAATGGATGGGCTACCTACAATATACTGCAAGGGTTATCTCCTTTATTATTAAATATCACTCTTGTAATTATATTAAGCATGGTACATGTATGCAGGCTTGTCTGCACTGCCACAAAAATGTACAAATTAAGTTTACCATTTTATTTTAAATGTCCTCTGTACCACAGTAGCACATGGGTGATGAAGTAAAGTCAAAAATACATAGCAAAATCGCTGACATTGAATAGAACTGATTAAAAAGAAGCATTGTTAGGTAGTAAAGAACACTCTAGTAGTGGGAACCTGACATGTTACGTGTGCCTTTTGTATTTGGTTTGTCCAATGAAAACTTCTCCAGCAGAACTCTATTGCAAATCTAATTTGAAGGATGGATGGGAGTCTTTAATTCTTTTACAGTCTTTCAGTTCCATTCATTAGAGTGGTTGGATCATGTATAATTGGTTGGATAAATTTTAACTTCAATCCTGTATAGTATTCATAATTGAATGGTGGCTTTAAAACCCATGTACATTATTGGTACCGTAGCGAAAGAAAATTGGCATTAAACATACTAAATAGTCTCAAATTGTATATATTAATAATGATAATGATAATAACTCTTATTTACCCAGGGTAGCCACTTCAGCTATCAGCTGATCTTCCAGCGAGCCCTGCATAACATAATATGTTATTATTACCCTTCTCCATTCTAATACGCCAAGCGCCTTGCTAGAAGGCAGAAGGTCCCATTTTTGTAAGTCTTTAGTATGACTCGGCCGGGGATCGAACCCACGATCTCCCGTTCAGGACGCTCTATCAATTGAGCCAACATGCCCAGTTGAATATTTATTTTTTGCCTTTCACTTGTTTAATGTACTCAAGGAAGAAAAAAACTTCACAGCATCTTGTTTTTTGCAAACTTTTATCTTGCCATTTATCATCTAAAAGAAAAGAAATATGCAGCTACATATTGTATGCAACAATAGACGGGAAAGGAATTATGTAATAGGGACAGCTTCACCTGCCAATGAAGAAAGCCTTTCCGCCCATTTGACTGTATCCAAATAAGTGTTGAACCCCCAAATGCACTGTTTTTTTTCCCTTCTGTCTTGTTAGATTCTAAGGGTCTTCATCGAGTCGAGAACCCCAGCCACAGTGACCGAGCTGCCAGTCTTCATCTTTACTCTCCACCATTCCAAACCTGCCAGTGCTTTGACCAGAGGACAGGAAAATCCACCACAAGTACTGTCACCTTCTGGTCCAGGTTTGGGGAGAGGACACCCTTTGTAAGTATAACACATGAAGCAAATATCCTTTGAGACTTGTTCATGTACAACATGGTAAACTGCTGAAAACCCTTGATTGCGCACAGTTCCCCATTTTAAACCTATCATACAATTCATTTGATATACATAAAACAGTTTTTATTTTGCCTGGTATATCACTCAGTTCATGGCTCTGCTCCACAGTACAACTCTGCTCTCATTCACACCTACACACCATCTAGGCTTCTACGCTCCAGTGACTCTGGTCTTCTTAGAGTTACAAAATGTAAAACAAAGTGGGGGGAAAGGGTATTCAGCCATGCGGGGCCCTCACTATGGAATTCCCTCCCACGAGAGATCCGGGATAGCAAGCGTGTGGAAACATTTAAGATTAAACTAAAAACGTACCTCTTTAACTCATTTTATCAATGATTTTCTGTTACTTGTAATTTTGTTTGCCCCCCTTCACTCCTGCGCCTTGAGCATCTCTTACGAGATGGATATGGCGCCTAACAAATTGCATAATGGTATATTATGGCAGTTTATTTGAAAGAGTTATGGAACCATATTTGAAGGAGGCTTTATAAGTATGCTTAGAACTATGAAAGGCGATGTACACTCTATGTATATTTGACATTTATAGAGATAGTATTCATCTTTTTTGGCTTGGTGGTATTCTACCAAAAAGGTAAACCTTATGTTCGGTTTTAGCCAAGTATACATGTAATAGTAAAATTAAATAAAATAGATGCATCCTTTATGCATGAGCATATGGGAGCAAGACAGTTCTCATTTATACATAGTAGACACTATGAACATGACGGACAAAGAAAGCGGACAAAAAAACAACCCCTCATTCTACTCTTCGCAATGGTTCTGGTAGTCAAAAGAACATCTCTTCACTGCTATTGTCTAAAATATGTGGAACAGGTGTCACATGCATATTCACCTGGAACTACATGATTAAACATAATAGCTGTGAAGGGATGTGCTTTTGACTACCAGAACCATTGTGAAGGGTAGAATGAGAGGTTGTTTATTTTGTCCGCTTTCTTTGTCCGCCATGTTCATAGCGAGATGCTTCTAGAATTAGATGTCTTGCTTGGAGTGGTAAGTACTTGGCCTTGTGCCACCTAAAACAAGGTCAGGTACGAAGACTGCTGTCGCACTTTCTGCCAGCAACTGTAGTCTTGCTTACAGAGCGTGTTTAGCTATCCCTGCCACACCCCCGATTGTACCCCAATGAATGCTGAAGCTGGAATGTCATTTCATTAGATCCACATGCTTGAACTTGGGCCAGTGAACATGAGAAATGCTATAATGAAAAGATACATGGGAGCATACATGGAAACTTAGATCTGGAAAGCTTAAATAGAACCTTGGATAGTGGACAAAGAAGGAAATTTGTGTAACACCTCTGAGGCAGTATTTATTTCAAATACATGTTATTGTTTATTGATATAGCACCAAAACAAACATAAAAGTTCTGATTTTTATGATGTCAAAAGGTAATTGCACTTTGAAAAACACATTGTTTCTGGCAGTTGTAGTCAAAGTCATGGCATCATAGCATCAAAAAGGTTGTAGGCATCAGTTAAAGATGGTGATATTTTTAGCAAAAGGAATTTCTTTATCGCAGTACTGTATGACGCATCGGAACAATAGATATTATTAGCATGCGATTTCTGTAGCCTGTTGACATGCATGGAACAGGATAAGAGAAGAATATCATCTCCCCCCCCCCCCCCCCAATGCCTTATTCCCATGTGACCAGTCCGTGATATTTTTCTCCATCTTCTTTTCCCCTATGCAGAAAGTGGACCGCTCTCCTTCAGTGTGTTTTGAACCTGAGAACAACTAGATGTCATTTGTCTCCATTGCATATCATTTGCTATGACTCATCATAGAGGTAGAGATGGGGGATGAGAGAAAAGAGAGCTTAGCTCATGTATTCTGAAGACTTCTTGATCAGGAGGTGCAAGAGCTGTTTCTGAAATTGATCTGGAATGCAAATTATGCTGAACTATTTTTTTTTTAAAGTAAATATCTTGATGATAGTGCTGATTTTTCTTGTATTCGCCTTTTTGTTTGTTTGCCCTTTATTTGCCCTTTTTATTTGCCATCTTATTTGTCTGTGTCCACTGCTAATCTGTAAGTTTGAACTGAAAAAAAGCTATGAGCCTTCTCTGCCATTCATGAGGATGAGTGTTCTGTGGCTGCAGCAACTCTTCTGTTTTAATCCCAAAAGGGTATCTTTTTTGTGTGACATTTTAAAAAAAAACATTCTTGCTATTGTCAATTCTTGTGATCTATTATACGTTCATCTCTGACAGTTCATCTCCTAATAATTGCTACTCCAAGCCTCATTTCATGTAAGAAAATCTATATGTGTAAATATACAGAATCTGAAATGTCACAATACTTTGATGCTACAATAAATTATAAAAAAAAAAAAAATCAAAAAATCAAAAAATGCTAACATATATTTTTAAATAGCAGTTACCATATTTTGAATAAGTGCCTTATATTTTAATTCCAGAAAATAGAGAATTTAATTTATTGAATCTTGGTGATGGTCATACACGTGTAGCATTGGATGGAAAATGTTGCTCGAAGATCCATCTGAGTATTTTGTAGACTTGTTTTCATTATTTTGGTTTACAAACAATGATAGCACTGTAGTAATCTGATTGATATGTTTGTATGTTTGTAGTTGAATTGTGAGCAGCTGCACTAATCTGTATATTCTGTTATCAAGTTGATTCTTGTGCTCTTGGACAAAACACACAAAGCCAGTATCCTAGTGGCTGGTATTCATGAAAGTGTTCATTTTTAAACCCTTTAACCCATTCGTGACAGGAATTATTCAAAACCTAATTTGATCAGCTTTTATTCTTCAAATTGGCAACACCAACATTTTGCTTTTATTGCTACATTTTTCTTATAAAACATCTTGCATCTGAAATAAATATGAATTAACAGAATGTATGATGAGAAGTCATAGAGTTGCCAATTTGAAGGGAAAAACGGTAATTTTAACATTTTCATCGCATTGCCAATTTAAGGATTTTAATGCTTATTTTCCTTTAAAAAAATTTCAGCATCAAACAACAAATATTGATGCAACGAAAATGGGCACAGTAAGTGTAGAATTTTTTGCTCTTTCTGCTCATGTATTTGGTATGATTTTTAGGGCTCTGCATCAAAAGTTATTAGACCAAACCACATAATGTGGACCCTCTGTCAAGAATGGGTTAAACCCAATGCCTGTACGAATCAAGTGGTCCCTGAGTGGTTAAAGTTAGACCACTGATTTACGAAGTGTACCTTGAGAGTAAAAACCCTTATTTAATGCAGTTGTCTATAATCTAGCATAGTGCTTTCAGTAATCCTAGTGTGAACACTCATGAAGGTGTTCAAGAGATTGGTGCAGTACTGTATGGTTTTCATGTTTAGCTTTATCTTCCAATACTGTGATTATATTAGTTGGTATGATACACTTCATAGTTCTGAAACTAACCATGCGTAAAGGTGATTTATGTAATTTTGTCTATTAGCAGCATTGTTTGATTTGTTGATTTGATATGGTAATCATGTTATGCATGCTTGCACACCAGTTATTCATAAAGTGAGGTTTAGTTTACTCATTTGTACTGGTTTTAGATTTTCATCTAATGCTGTTCAGATGTTTATTTTTGTAGTATTCAAAGTACCGGTATTGCATTCCAGTACAGGTTGAGCCCAAGTTTCATAAATCTCTATGATTGATGAGTTTTGTTATTTTATACAAGTTCACTGAAGTGGAAACTTGTCTTTGAACCCTTAAGCTACCAAAAGCTGGCACAGTGATCTGCGTAGAGTTGCTAAATACATGTGTACATGTTGTCGCTGAATCCACAAAGTGGCACGCGCGACCGCAGATGCGCGAAATCACTTTTCGAGTAAAACATGATTAAAGATTTTATCTGTTTTTCAACTGCTCATTGCCATTTGTTATGAAGTTAAGCTGTATGATTCAAGCCAGATAGAAAGCAAGTATCTACTCTTGCCTTCCATGTAGAATCGTGCTCAAACTAAGTTCAAATCTTAACACAGTAAGAAGAATCCACGAAGTGGCACTTCGTGTAGGAAGCAAGTACGATTTTGCGCACCCAAATCATTTCACGAACCGGCACAAGCGCGCGCGCCGTTGAGTTTTTCTGTATAGAACTCAATAGCGCGTAACGGCGCGCACCCTTGTGCTGGTTCGTGGATATTTTTTAATGTAGATTTTCAGGCTCAGTGTCGTTTTTGTACTTTAATTATCTCTTAAATTAGAGTGAATTGGGTTCTCAAATTTTGTGAAATGAAAGACCATGGCCAGAGAATGATGAAACTGAAAATAAGTCAAATTTGACTTTGGATGCAATTTTGGGGGTTTGTGCCACTTCGTGAATTCAGCAACGATGTAGTTGCATGCTCGCTTGTGCATACTTAAGCACTTCTGCAATAAACTTGGCACAGGAGGGATATGAGGCTCGGCATGATTAGATAGGGGTTAAAGCTTCACTCTTCATCCATATCTATCTGCAGTGCTTGATAATGCCAAACTTTGTTTACATGAAATTGATGTATTATCTTGATGATTATTTTTATTGCATGGCTCTCATGTGAACAAGTGGATAATACGACTTACATGTAAGAAGTGGTGCTGTATTCAGTTCATTACAAATGAGTATTTTACTTAGCATTTTACTTGCTAACTTAAATAGCTTAACTCGTCTTCAGATCACATTTAAGCATATTATGTTAGCAAGTCAACTTGCAAGGGAAAATACTGATAGCCACTGTGACGACAAAGTCTACTCAAAATAATGCGCATTAAAGTGATTACACAATGTTAGAAAAAATTTTGATACATGATCGAGAATAGAATTCTAAGAAGAATAACATTAAAATTTTGATGATTTTTCAATCGAAATCAATGCATTTTGGCTAATTTTCTCATAAAAAGTCAAGAGTTGACCAAAAAACTTGAGTATGCGGTATGACGTAAAAGTGGGTACCCAGCTTCGCGCACTGCAGTTGAGCTGCGCGCTAGACTGTACAATTTGTATTATACCTTGCGCGCATTTTGCTAGAAGTGCGCGACAAGGTACCCACTTTGACGTCATTTTGACGTCATTGTGGTTACCTAGTTGAAACTGGGTCACAGCTGAGGAGTCAAAAATATCCTGAAATCTTACCACATTTGGGGGTTTCCTTGCCAACACGACTTTAAAAAAAAAACTTTAGGCAGATGATTTTCTGCTGATGAAATCATGCTCTTTTAAATGAACTAACATTGTTTCAACATTGGGTACCCCCTTTAAAGGCATGGCATTGTATGCGTGGTTATAAAATTTAACTGTGAGCAGCATACATTATGTATCATGACTGCGCCCAAAAACTACATGCCAGTCAATCAGACTTCCAAAGTACTTTGCGTAAGACCTCTTTTAAACCAAGCGGCCCGGGACCGCGGCTGTGGCCTGTATCTAGATCCTTTTAACGTTTCGTCGTAGGAGCGCTCTGCAAATAAACAAAGCTTTTTTTTACCCCCGCACGCCCGGTTTGTAGTTCTACTATATTGGCTTTATGACGTCGTTGAAACGGAAGATGGCCCCGCATTTGGCCCCGCTACGCAGCGAGGAAGTGGAGCGACCGAGTGGGGGAGGGTGTGGGAGGGGGATCCTCCCTCCCACGGTAAGGACTTTTTCAAAATATCATGTGCGAAAGTCGCATTTTAAGGGCACTTTTAGAGTCTATTTATCAGCATTACAAGCATTAATAGTTTATCAATAATTTTGATTACTTCTGGGGAACTTGCTACCATTATTATTCTTTCCTTTCAAGTGCTTATTTTCATCAAGAAAGTATGATAATAATTTACGTATAAACAATAAACAGTTTGGCTGTAATTTTTTTTTCTTTACCCCAATTGAAGTTTGCATTGTTTTGTATTCTGTTCAATAATGACATGAATATGATTGTATTTGTATATATTAAAATATATCAAACTCAAAACAAAATGCATTATTTGCCAGTGGGTGCACGCGTGTACGCCGTCATACAGTAAAGTACAGGAATTAACAGCATAGAGAGGTGAGCACGCCCGGCCAAACCCCCGCTCGCTCTAGATAGCTAAGCTCTATGGCCATGCATGCATTATGCCAATGCTGTAATCGTCAATCCCGTCTCAGTGCACTGCACTTGGCCCTATCGTCTAAAACTGAGAATGCACTGAAAAGTTTAGTACATGACAATTTTTTTTGACATTGTTAATTTTCAATGGGAATTTAACTCATCTCCTTGGCAAGGTATACAAAAATCACTGTCCCCCGTGGTCCCCCTTCTTTTCTGACAAAACATGGGGGGACATTTGATATGATGTCCCCCACCCCAAAAATCGTGGGGGGAACGTGTCCCCCACCAATTAACGCCCATGTTATCCACAAGTATATTCGACAGTGATAGCTGCATGGGTAAGGGTCATTATAACATGTTATATGACAATGAGGCAAGTAATCATTTCAGTATCAGCATAATTACTTATTTGATGAAATATTCATCTGGAGGAAAGTAGCAACAACCAAAAACTCTTTTAATGGTGTGATTTTCATGATTACCGTACTGCTTATTCTGATTTCATGTGATTTAATGCTCAAAATCAATCAATTTGCTCTACTTTTAAAGTGCAGAGATAATGTAATATCTATCTTGTTACCTGGAAAGTAAATGAATGCTTTTGATCGAGCTCATGTTTTGAACATCTGTTGCAGGCTGCAATTTGTGATATTGAAACAATATTCTGTTTTATTGGTTGTATCTCTTAAACTACAAAAGGACTCTTAGTTTCTTTATTCAGTGGGAGTGAAATCAATACCACATTTGGGTAATTCAAGGCAAACATGAAAACTTTTATGTTCCCTGTGGTTATTAGAATGTTGTGACATTTGTTCCAGATTTTATTGTACTGGTATTGAATATAAATGTATAAGGGCCTCTAGGTGTGGTAGTGGTAGGTTAGCTTTTGGGGTAGGTTAAGTATAGTGCTGGGTCCAAAGGTGGAAGGAATTCAAATAGTGTTAAACTTGACAGCAGAGCAGTTGTGACTGGAGGGTATGTCGTATTTATTGAATTAATTGACGTCAGCACCGTGAACACTAAGCCCATGATAACTTGGACTAGGTTCTTTGGAAATTGCATGTTATACTGAGATCAAATCACATTTAAAAACAGGTTAACAATATGTGGCATTGATTGCAGAAGTTTAGAACTTTGAAGCGAGTCTTGGACAGAAATGTGTTTTAGCATTTGAATTAAAACTTGTGAAAAAGTCCTATGTTGATATAAAACAGGACATATATTTATAAGTGGTGGGAACCATTTACAAAAATGATAATAATCCTCATGGGCAGCGTATTTTTACTTTGAAGACAATCACTTTTGGTAGAAATACCATCTCAGGTGAGTGTGCCAATCATTTGCAAAATTCATGTCTACGCAAACAAATACATGTATTTGATGGAACCTTATGTGAGGGAAAATTGATGTAATAGTGGACAAAGTGATAGATAAAGACAAGACAAAGTATTAAATTATTCAGGGATCAATAATACTGAATACACTTCTAATCTACAAAAGGGTATGTAGAAAGAAAATGTGAATAATAGGACATCTTGTTGAGTGCATATGTTTTATTTTTGCTTTATGTACATGTACATGTATTTCATTGTGCTTCTTGTGCAGTTTTAAGGAAGCACATTAATTCAATGTCAATTTTGTGACTTCTGATAATACAACTGAAATTTTGAAGTCGGCCTTAATATTCAGAAAGTAGAGCTCACATTTTTTTTTTTTTAAAGAAAACTTGTATTAAGACAGAAACATTTGAATTGTTCTGAACTTTCAGTACTTGTAAAGTACTCTAAGCTTCACTGGTTGTGCATTATTTTTTTTTTTTTATTTTTTTTTTTTTATGATGTACTTGTAGCAGACATCTAAATTTTAAAAATCTTTAGCTCATCAGAAATATTTTCAGTTAGAGCATGATAGTAGCCAAGTGCTTGTAGCTCACTTAGAAGTGCCTGTTTAAGATTCATTCTCAACGATAAAGTATTTAGGGCATGTAAAACAGGGTACTTGTGTGCCTCTGAAGTATATTTTGCCTGAAGTGTTATCTTGAAGACGGTTTCATTTTCATCATGGGATGTACATATATTCTCATGAAGGATGAAAATAAATTTGCTGGAAGATATAAAGGCTTGCATTTCATTTTTTGTTTAGAAGTGCCTACACTTAATTCTGAAGTATCTTGTAGGCCCTGTTTTCTCATTCTGTTTTTTTCCTCTTTCTTCTCCCCTCCTGCATGGGCCCTTTCTCACTATAATCTTATTAAGATGAACACTTGGTGTACATGTATGAGCAAATATTCAACCATGAAATATTTTGTTTTCATTCTGTATATAAAATGGAGAGGAAATAAATTGCAAAAAATACAAAGACTCAAGTTTTGATTGCATTTTTTTTCTATTCATAAAAAGTGCAGTTTGTAATTTATGCAAAGCTGCCTCTGAAATTTTGTATGTACCGATATAATGTGTGTATATTGTCGGTGGGCTGTTAAAAACCTTGTATCTCAAAATTAAAAAATTTTGAGGACAGCTCAGGAAAAGCTCTATTTTAGAGTTATGACATAAGTGGCAACCTTCTTTTGCCTGAAAAGAGTTCTCTACAGGAATTAGGAGACTGTTTTCAGACAATATGAGGTTGCCACCATTGCCATAATTCGAAAATACAGCTTTTTCTGAGCTGTCCTCAAAATTTTTAAATTTTGAAATACAAGGTTTTAACAGCCCACTGACGAGTATGGGTTTATATTTGTATGTAAGCATGTGTGCATGTGTGTGTGCCTGTATGTACATGCAAATATTATGTATATTCAGTGTACACATTCCATAGTATCTAAGAACAGATAATTGAAACAGGAAAGGCAAAAGACTATTCACCCCTACTTTGTATTTTGAAATGTAGGATTCTCCTAGTTGGGCATACCTATCCTAACCTATCCTACTAAAAAGAAAAGTAAATTCAGATCAGTTCATTACATTGATGGAAATACAATCCTCACATATTGTCCTGAAACAAAATGTATCAAAGAAAAGCACCCACTGAAAGCATGACTACTGAATAGCATGGATTCATAGTACTGAGATCATGATATTCCCTACCCCTATGAAATGATTCATCATTGCTGAATGTTTGTCATTTATGTCTCATCTAAAACCTTATAAGTCTTGATGAATTATTTACAATATCATTCATGTTGGAGGGGGTGGGGAAGCACTGAATTGCATAAAGAATGAAATAGCGAATAATAATGAAATGTGCAGTGTATTTCAGGATAGGTGAAAGAGTGATCGACTTTCCCTTTTTTCCACCTACCTTTGTTTTTTGTTCCTTTTTTCTTTTTTTGCTTATTTCATGTGTTTTTTCATATCTCCCTTCCTCTTTTTTTTTTTTTTGGACATTTCATCCCTTTGTTTTCTTGTATCCTCTTTTTTGTTGTTGAAATTCTTAATAACAATAATGATATTAGTCACCAAGAAGGCCTCAGCAGCTGTAGTGCTATTCTTTTTGAGGGTGCTTTTGCAGTTTAGTTGGGATGGCACATGCTCCCCTGTCATTCATAATCAGATAAAAGTATACATATAAATAGAAAACGGGGAAAAAGCATATACCGGTAGCACCCAAAGAAAGTCTTTGAATTGAATAAATGAAATTCAAATAACAATGGAATTGATATCATGATCCAGAACACATTTATTGCACATCCTTTGGCACACATAAACAGAGCCCCCTCTAACATGGTGAGAAGTCATCACTGAACACAAGATGGCAGCAAAGCATAAAGGAATCTAACATTACAGAGTATCTGTAATGCACTTGCAAATATCAAGAATAAAAAGCACATATTACATATTCCATGCTTTTATCTATCATGATCATCCATTATTTTGTAAGGTTCCGTATTCTTATCTCATTTTTGTATTCATGCACTGGATTGCATTGTTACAATTTCATTCATATCTTAAAACATTCAAATATATCTTTGTGTTTTTAATGGCCAGCTGGTATTTTTCGAACTAAGTTTTATACATTTATGATATCTACATTTGGACTAAAGTACAAGTGTATTGTGTTTTACAAATATGGCATACCCATTATAGGGGGATTTTGCACCATTGTCAGCTAGCCCCTCTTCTACAGAAAAAATATAAATATATGAAATAGGAACCTGAACTGTGCATAAATCTTTTAAGCATCTCAATAAAATACACTTCATAGGCTGGAATTCTCAAGAGGTTTTATATAAACCATGGGGTGATTTAAACCCCTTCGTGTTTTTTTTTTTTTTTTTAAACCGTACATGCGCTCAGAATCAGGTCCAATTATATATTTTCTTTAAGTGCGCCTATGGGCAACATACGCCTATTTTCGCTTATTTTATATGCTTACAGAAGTTTAACCTTACCTATGGTTTAAACCTCCTTTGTGAATTATGGCCATAAAGTTTAAACAAAATTATTTTGCAAAGAAAGAGAAGTGCATTCTGACCTCTTCAAAACCTAGTACTGCACATCGAGATGACAGTGGGTAATACTACTTGGTGGTAGCCCTGTACAACACCATTCCCCTACCAGTATATATTACAGATCAATCTTTGCACTATACATGCATGGGGATGGGGTGTCATATGTGCACCCACAAAGTGTGGAATCTCAGTTTTCATCATATATTCCTTGATAAATCTACAGAAATCACTGATTTATACATCTAAGAATATGTCTACTTCACCATAATATTTGTTATTATAAATACAACACTTGAAAAATCAGTGAAAAATAATCAAATCACAGGCAAAGTTACATGATCAGGAAGTGTTTGAAATATTTCATTCTACACAGACAGGTCACTTTGTAAAAGGACATTTGAATTTAAAAAAATCAAATATTGAATAAGAAAGGAAAAATTACTCTGTGGTAACTTCAGCTACACTTTCAGCTACACTACACATTGGCTTCCAATAACAATTTGTTCAGAGCCTTTTAAACGCAAAATACTGTAAAAGAAATGGCAAGTGGATCACGAGTGTCTTTTTATGTCAAGAATTTTCATAGAGCTATAGGCACTAATGATTTTCTGTATAAAATTAAGAGGTCTGACACTGAACTATGCAATCTTTGCAGTCAATTAGCATTTTATGGTTGAATGTGCAGTTGTAAATCCTCTTTGGAAATGTTTAAAAACTTGAGTTCAAAACTAGGAACACAGGTTCAATATATTCATCCTTTCAAAGATATATCTAGTGTCACAAAGACCAAAAAAGCTATCTATGTATAAACTTCTTTCTTTTATGCACACCTTTTTATATTCATCACAGTTAATTTAAAAAGGAGAAACCTAACTTTCAACTTGCTTTGTCATTTCTTAAGATCGAATATAAATCAGAATACCTGATAGCCCTAAAAATGATGAGATTAGACAACATTTTCAAAAGTTTGTATTTAATATATGATATTAAAATCTGCATTTTTCCTGTAGCTATGACTGTGAGCACTCATTTTATAATTCTGTTTTCATCCCCAGTAACAGCAAATGCACTAATTGTTCATGTTACATGCATTTAAAGATGCTAGGTCATGGGCTATGGGGAATGGATCATGATTTGCTGACACCAGACTTTGTGAAAAATACCTGTACTAGAGCTACATTTCTGGAGCACAGCAAAACAAGCTGTTCCACTGCAAACATTCTTCGGCCTGCTTAGGGCATTCTCGGGCCAGGGAAAGTGAGATAATGACTTTGCCATATGGGGAAAGGGTGAAGATACAGAGCATTACGTAAGGTCTGTTGGTCATAAAATTCACAGTGATGGACAACACCTGTTACTGGGTAAGCACCCATGGTGTCAAATTCCCCATTAAAGCCCACGACCTAGCGTCTTTAATACACTGTTACAGGCTGGCCTGTAAGATTACTGCGATACCCGTGGTTCAGGATATAGTACTGTGATACATGTACATGTGTTTTATTTCAGTGACCTTATTTTTTATTTTTTTTCTAAATAAGGTTCATAACCCTCTTTGTACATACCTTATCTATATGTATAGTTCAATAAAAACGAATATATATATATATATTTTAGAAAGTGGATCATGAGTGGAAAATAACCACATTGAGTATTCTTCCTGAGGATCCAAGAATCTATCAAACCTCCTCCTAGATTCCTTTAACAAAAAAGATATCAAGACTCTATCTCAAGGCTCTTCAAGTAGCTTGATGGATTCAAAGACTTCCATTGTAGACTTGGTTTCCTATAATAAAGAAAAAAGAAAGAGGGAAAGGAACATAAAGAATAAATAAATGAATCAATAAACATAGAGAATTACTGAAAGTGATAAACACATTTTAATCAATTTTTTCGAGATGTACCACAAGGATCAACCATATGTATGTGGTACACCACAAGAAAAATAAAAGAATAAGGCCCGGAGAATTCAAACTACGTAAATTCATATCAAAGATTTTTTTTTCAAGTTAATAGGAAGGAATTCATTACAATCTAATGGAATTCGTATTAGAATGCTGGAAATTAATTTGCTTATAAATGAGAAATTACATGAGCAGAACCGTTATCCACTGCATAAAATTGCAGGGCCTTTGCAAGTATGCAAAATAGAAATTTATGCAAATTCAATATTTGGCTGTGATTTAATTTGCTTGTTTTTGTTCGTTTCATTTCATATACAAAGAAAAACAGAGGCCTCCATTCAATGACTTCATAGGCAGAGGCATCAGAAAGTTGAGTTTGGATGATCAAATATGGGGTGCACCTTTGTCTTGCAGACAAAAGGTCCTACCCCCCACCCAACTTCCATCCGAGACGACGTTTCGCCTCCTCTGCTCATAGGAAATTTAAAAGGATAATACCTTACCCCTCACACTGGAGTTCAGTAGCTACTGGGAGGTCAGTCCACCAGGTTGTATCAGCTCAATCACATTGGATGAACTTTGACCTGTATGAGACAGAAGAGATAATAGAAACCACACTGGCTGCTGTATTCAGTTTATTTATTATTTTCATGATTCTTGTGTGTGTGTGTGTGTGTGTGTGTGTGTGTGTGTGTGTGATATAACTGAATTTGAAATTCAAAATAAATTTGAACAGCAATTTGCTTATTTGACACAGATTTTTTAAAAGCCATTTTATGTATGACTTTCATATTTATTGCCAAAGCTTATTATCATTTGTCATTAAAAATTTGTTTTTTATACAATGATCCTTATTCTATTTATCTACATATGTTTTTTAATTTCTGAAAACCAATTCATTATTATCTTGAAATTATTCTTCATAATTATGATTTACTTCATAATTCTTTGTAATTAAGTGACACAATAAATCCTCTTTTGAGGAGGGGGAGGTCCTATAGCTCCATACAATTGTCAGTAACTGTGTATCAATAAAGGGTAGCACACATTATTTGATTTGGTTCCAACCAGATTTTATAAGAAATCACATTTTCCATTAAATCTGAAATCTTTAATAAATGAAATTATCCCGAGTCTCAGAACAACTATAGGAAAACTAAAACCTAAATGTTGGTTTACTGCAAGCCTTTTAAACTGAGTAAAGGCAAAGGTGACTTCAAATCATTGATAACTGCAAGACTAATATGACGTCATTACAATTCGCAATACTAATTTTGCTTTCTTCGAGGAGGAGGCTCGCAATACTGGTAATTTGAAATTTAGATTATAGTATTCATATGACTTTCCAGAACTTCCAGATTCAACATGTTTGAATTTTTATATAAGAAGCTATAACAATTTTTTTAAAAATCAGATTGCAGACAAGTCATACAGTGTGTGATGGGATGAATGTATCATGTACAGAAATGTACCATCACAGACGGTCATCGACTCATCCTTTATTGCTCCTTACATGAGGGTGCCTGGTTTGCACCCCTTTAGGATACACATATTTCTCTTTAGCCCAATCTAATGAACTTTTTGACCCTCTAGGTGTAAAGTAAGGAACACACATATCAGAGTGTTGACAGACTTGGGTGGAGCTGGCCTGTTATTTGACCCCACGAATAGTAAATAAAGTAATTGTTGGAGTTGAGCCTGGTATTTCATCTTTGCAGGGAATTTCATAAAAATCAGATTGGATGTTGGTTGGAAATAACAATGTATATCAACTGTGAAATGTGTGGTGATAGAGCAAAATATCACAAAGTTTAAGCTATTTCATTGTCCTATACAAAATGTACAAACTATTAGTAAAAAAGAGTGACCAAAAAAGAGAAACAAATGGGGGCAATGAGAGAGAGAGAGAGAGAGAGAGAGAGAGAGAGAGAGAGAGAGTGGAGTGGCCAGTCAAGAGAAAAAGAGAGACAGACAGACAGACAGAAAGAGAAAGAGATGTGGAAAGAAAGAGAGAGAAAGAGAGAGAGAGAGAGAAAGAGAGAGAGAGAGAGAGAGAAAGCATGAGAGATTGCCCAAAATAGAACATGGATGGGAAAAAGGGGAGAGGTTAATAGAGAATCACGTAGACAGTGTAGTAATGAGATGTGATCAGTCAAGCAGACCAAATTGGATGATGCTAATGTGGGATGTAACCTCTTTGTGAGGTTTAGTAATGGCACAGAAGACTAAGGTCTAAATATTTTCATTTGTAAGCCGCAAATTACACTCTGATGTATTACATGCAGCATTGCTATTTGGTGTAATTGTAGAGATAGAATGATATATTGGCACTATTTGAAATTTCAACTGATATGGTGTAAAATCAGTTCCTAGTGCAAAAAATGGGTAACAAAATACTATGAATTTAAGAAATGAATAAAAATGGTAATTGAGATGTTTCTTGCAAAAAAAATCAATTTGGAGATCATTACAGGTATGGAGAGTTCCCATGGAGCTATCTATAAGCTTCTGTAAAATGGACAGAGAAGACAACTTGCACTAGAAGAACATTTATCTCAATTTGAATGCATTAAATACCACTTTGCCTTCATCTATTTCTATAAAGTGTAACATACCTTGAGAGCTTCCAATCGTTGCTGTAGTAGAGTTAATCGAGGGCTGTTTTTTCCCCATTCTATCAGTGTTACAGCATCACATCCACCTGATAAAGCACATAACACATATCATGACATTAAATGATGTCAGTGGATCTAGGATTGCTAAGAAAAAAAAATAAAAAGTTGGGGTTTTTTTTTTAAAGGCAGGAGGGGTGGGGGAGAGAAGAGATGAATTTAAAAATCATACAAGTCCACAGAGCGCGTTCAACATTCACTGTAAACATTGTTGCATATCAGAATTTCCTGTTCTTCACAACAACAGCTTCCAGTTTTCTTGATAACATTACTAATATATCACTTATTGTTTCAATATTTGCTTTTCATAGAGGGTACAAAAATGACTGATCTAAATAATTCATGGACCATTCCAAAGGAATTAAATTTTCAGGCACAGAAAGCTCTTTATAGTGGTAATTCAGTCATAACATAAGAAGAAGTTGAAGAATTAATACAAGTCAATAATTAACAATCTCAATCATGCCTAGGCTGAACTTAAGAATGTTTTGCTCTTTTTCCGAGAAGAGATTGTTCCCATTAGCAGGTACATGTAGCTTACCAATTTGAATATTCCATGAGCAAAAAATGCAGTATGTACAGTTATAACAGTTGAGGAATATATCTATTCTGTCAGACTTTTCCATTAAAACATTACACTAAAATGAAAAATTTTGGCATGTTTCAAGAGAGAAAAAGAAAGAGAGAGGGAGAGAGAGAAAGAAAGAGAGATTTTCCAATAATTTATCATTTGAAATTTTTTTTTTCTATGCTATTCATTCTTGCATTTCTTATCCTTTTTCAAATATTCTAGAGTGTATTAGTGGTAGCTACAGTATTTGAGTATACCCTTGATTCAAAACTAAATTACAAGAGAATACGTCATTTCAAGCTTTTAGGTAGAGTCCCCAGTTTTCCGCGAAACAGAAACAGAAAAATTTCACGAAATTCAGGAAGAGCATGGAATTCATGGAATTTCACGGAAAACACGATTTTTAGGCCCCAAAATTTAAATCATGAAAAATACAGCGAAAAACATGAAAAACAGTGCGTATATATTAGGGTAACTTACGTTTTTTAAAAAGATTTTTACTATTTACAATTGCTTTGTCATATATTTTGTACATGTCACCAAAGAACATGGAATTTGAAGTTTAGAACACCGAAGAACACGGAATTTCCATTTTAGAAAACGGAAAACTGGGGACTCTACTTTTAGGACACTATAAAAATTGTTAGTCTATATGGGCCCCTCTCCTCTACTCTACCCCTGCCTCATTCTACATTTGAGCATGCAAATAGTGGGTTTCTTACCATTTTGATGGGATTCATTATTCTCTATTAAAATCCTTTGTGTAAAAGACAATCAGCTTGAAGCAAACTAGAAATACACTCATGAAATGGAGGCAAAGAGAATCCTGCCAGCTTCCGATCATCCCGCATCAAAAGCTCTTCTTCCAATGTACACACATCCTGGATCCTGATGCCTGTCCAGTAATGTTAAACAGAGAGAAAAGAGAAGTTTGGATGAGTCACAAGGGTAAACAGACCATCTTACTCCTCATGACTTCAGTCTTTGATTATTACCCCTCTCTATCTATACCTTGTAACATTTGAAGGGTAATTGATGGATGCAGTGATTCATCAAGGTGGGCATTTGAGTAGAAAATGGGCTTGTTGGGAGAGTGAACTGGAAATAACTGGAGTGGAGTGCCACTGGCCATCTACAATTCATTTAGTACCAGTAGTTGTCATTCAAATGACCACACCTATCCAGCTGTGTGCACATATTAAAACTCTCTTCTTGGTAAATTTAGATTATTCTTCATTTGGCAATTTTCATTCTGGTTCTCTGACCCAATATACATGTACACAGTATTCTTGAGTAATCCACTGCCATGACCATGAACACTACTAATGCATAAGCTTGGACACAATGCAGTGGAGCAATTTGCTGAGTATTCATATTCTGATTTCTAACTTTCTTTTAGAGTACCGGTAAGTACAAGTATTAGCACATACTGTACAATGAAAAACATAAAGGAAAGCAATATTACAGAAGATTGGTGTGGGGGGGGGGGGGGGGGGGAGGTTAGATTATGCCAACTATGAACACAGTACATAAATGGGATAAGATTGAGTTTCATTTTGAGTAGACTGTGAAAACCTATTTCATTCCATTTCATGTCATTCATGAGTTGCCCTGTAGATTTTGAGACATAAAATTTCATTTTAACTGTAATTCAATCCAATTAAATTCTTAAAAAGAGATAATGCCCCCCCCCCCCCAATCTTTTTTTCACAGATCTTCACTCTAACAGTGCACACTGGAATTACCACCTGATACCAGCAAAGGAACCTGTTGTTGAATACATGGAACATAGCATACGTCTAGGATTGCTCCTCATGTTTCATATAGCTTCTACAGTATCTACTGAAAGTACTAAAGGTTGAATTCCATGGGGGTAACATATCTTTGAATCATTCAAAACAATAGCAACTTGCATTGGATCCGAAGCAAAGATATCTGCAATAGATGTTTCTCGAGCAATAGTTTCACCTCATTCTTGACTCATCTGCAGAAAGTACTGGTGATATTCCACTGACAGACAGTTTTTCCTTTTTCTGTGTGAATGAAGAAATAGAGAAGAGTTAAATAAGTTTAAACTATATAAACTATATATGAATGGCCTACATCAACATCAGAGAGATCAGTTTCATAAATTGAGTTAATGAACGAAATAGAAACAAAGAAAAGATTTTTTTTTTAAAAGTGAGGCAAGAGGTGTATTTTTTGCCTCCTAGTGGCAGAAAGGTGTGAAGTAATCAAAATTTTTATAGTGCTAGTGCAAAATATGACCTCACGAGCTTGTCTGCATCTTCTGGCAAAAATTATTGACATGTTAACACGCATCTCATTGTCAACAGCAACATGACACAAAAACAAAAAACCACGGGGGGGGGGGGGGGGGGGCCAATGGACATCTGCATGGGTCTTTATTCTTTATTTTCAAGTATACAGATGTTCTATTACCTTTAATGTGAAAGTGAGGGGAAAATCTCACAAGCAGAATGCATTTAATCTGTTGCTTGGGAGAAAGTAAAAGATTTCTACCGACTTAAAATTTACCAATGTCTCTAGTTTGAACTTACAAGTCATCAGTTGGGAGTAAGAAGGACGTTAACTAATATCATTTAGCATAGTTAATGCCCTTCTATTTCTTAGCATATGAAGTATGCTAAAACCATTCAAACCTTGGGAAGTTCAAAGTCAGGGCAAGGTTTTTTCTCTTTACCTGGGAGAGAGAGAAGAATGGTGTTGTTTAGTTTGCCTCCTATAACAGTTAGCTAGCTGCTCAAATAACCTTTCCTCTATAATCTCTGGCTGTAGAACTATATGGAGACATGGAAGGCTTGGTCTGAATAATTCAGCTACCGGCATTCACGTTTTCAGGATTGTATGTACATTAGAAATGAACAAAACACGACAAGCAAGAGAGAAGAAGAGACAGAGAAAGTAAGAGAAAAGAAAGATAAAAGATAGAGAAAAGAAAATTACGAAGAAAAGCAAAAGAGACAAATGGCGAGTCTAGACAAGCAGGGGAAAGAGAAAGAGAGAGAGGCAGAGAGAGAGAGAAAGATATAATTGAGAGAATAATAGCGTAGCATGAATCAAAGTTCCCCAGAGCTGTCCTACCAGTTTGGAAATTTTGCAAAGGTTGAAAAAATGTCTCCGCTGGGAATCGAACCCGGGCCTTTGTCTATGAACGCCAATGCCTTAACCACTAGACCACGGAGACGGGCCAGTGGTTTCAGCGAGGAACTTTGAGGAACTGGATACAAGTCTTGCACATACATTCTGATCATGCTGCAGCTTGTTGATTTGTGAGTCTGGTAAACCAAACAATAATCCATTGCAATAATCAAGCCTACTGCTAATAAATGCATGGATAAGGGTTTCTGCACTTTTCTGGTCCAAGTATCTACGAATATGGCGCAAGTTGTATAACATATAAAAAGATGATCTATTAATGTTGGATATGTGTTTCTCCATGTTTAAACGAGAATCAAGCCATACACCCGGATTTTTCACAAAGTTTGATGGTTTTACTTCTGAGTCTCCAACTGTTATGTTGCTAACACTCAGTTTTGCTACTTGCCTGCCTGTCCCGACTATGAGAAACTCTGTTTTTCCATCATTAAGCATGAGCTTATGTTTGGACATCCAAAATTGAATGTAACTTATACATGATTCTAAGTTTGAAATATTGTCATTATGGTTTTCCTTATCAGGGCTGAAAGAAATGTATAACTGTGTATTGTCAGCATAGCAATGACAAAAGACATTAGGGAAGTGCCTTTGAATGATATTAATCAAGTTACTTGTATAAAGAGTAAAAAAAGGGGGGCTGAGGCGTGACCCTTGAGACACTCCGTATGGACATCAAAATTCTCAGATATGACATCATCTACTATTATTTTTTGTTGTCTGTTAGAAAGGTAAGATTCGATCCATGTGAGGACACAGTCGCTCAAACCAAAAGATGTATGTAGTATGTTCAACAATAGCATGAATCAAAGTTCCCTAGAGCTATCCTACCATTTTGGAAATTTTGTAAAGTTTGAAAAAATGTCTCTGCCGGGAATCGAACCCGTGCCTTTGGCTACGAACGCCAATGCTAATGTTAATTATTCCAACATATACATGTATCCCAAAGCATTCGCTCGGATCCAGTTGAGGTGTGCGGCAGGTCACTGTTCGAAACTCATCTGCCACCAACAAAGGAATTAATTAGTGAGGGTTGAAGATTTGTCAATCTGTCGGTTAAGGGAATTTGGAGTCGCCGAAACCACTGGCCCGTCTCCATGGTCTAGCGGTTAAGGCATTGGCGTTCATAGCCAAAGGCCCGGGTTCGATTCCCGCTGACACATTTTTTCAACCTTTGCAAAATTTCCATGGTAGGACAGCTCTGGGGAACTTTGATTCATGCTAAGCTATTATTCTCTCAATTGATCTCACATGTATTTATTTCCACGAGAGTTGCCAAAGCTGTTGTATATGTTACCTGATCACAAATATATCTATCTATCTATATATATATATATATATATATATATATAATGACAATGAAAATAGAAAAAAAAGGGGACACAAGAACTTAAGAAGTTATAAAGTAAAAGCGAATGAAAAAGGGAAAGGGTAGGAAAGGAAAAAAATAGAATGGAAAAGAGAAAAACAAGAGACATACAATACATGTAAAGGGAGAAAGAGATGGAGAAAGAAAAAGAAAAGGAGGAGAGAAATAAAAATGAAGACGGAATAAAAAGAGTCAGATGAAAATTGAGATAGAGAAAGATGCAGAGAGCAAAGATAAAATAGTAAATGTCTAGGTTCAGATGTCTAGGCTGAGAACTGAAAGTTCCAGTACTTGTAAGTTTAAATATAGAGAAGACTATTTATTTAAGGACACTTAGTGTGTACTTTCTAATCCAAAAAGAGACCAACATGAAAACAAGAATATATAATAAAGCACTAGAATGAAAATGGAGTTAAAAGGATCTATTAAAAAAAAAACCCTTCTTTTAATCATCATGGAGTTATTTTAATGAGCATTTATGAAAATAAAAAGGAAAATCAAAATTACCAGAACTCTAGACATCTAACTCCCAGTCTGATCATAAATAATCCTTTACAGGCACCAATGTGCCTTCCATTGTCAGATTTCATTATTTCTGGAAAAGATTTCCTGCTAATAATTACTGAGGGAAGGGCAGACATGCCAACAGATTTCACTGTAAGAATGAGAAAAACACAGACAGTTGCTATCAGCATCTTTTCCTGTTATTTGATAATCAGTTGTTGCAGGACTGTTCATTAAAATACACCATTGACTGGGTGGGGCCTGTGGAATCATTTCCTTTTGTATACACATTTAAAGGTTCAGTGCATTCAGCTAATAGAGTTACATGTATATACGTCCACAACAAGATCATCAGAAAAAATCTAAATAGAGATTAATTCTGTAACAGAATTTTTAAAAATGGAAAGGATCAAAAGAATTCAATGAATCAAATTATTAAGTGCTCAAAAACACATTTTTGAAAGTTTCAGGTAAAACATTATTTGGTAAAGTGGTGTGTGGTTAACGGGGGGGGGGGGGGGGGGGGGGGGGGGGGGAGCACTGTCATTACAAGTTGGACACCATGCTCGTACATGGACTTTCAAAATGGACCCTAAACAAGTAACTATCTTTTGATCTCAAAATACCCTAAACAAGTATTTTGTCATGTTTTCCCCACCCTAAACAAGTACACGCACCCAAGCTGTTGTAAAAGTATACCCTTTTTTCCTGATTTTTGCAATTTCGATACCCTTTTCACTGTACACGCGTACATCGCCTGTCCGTGAAAACCAAGTGTACGAGCATGGTGTCCACCTTGTAATGGCAATGGGGTGGTTAATCATAAGGACAAATTTAACCTTTTTATGAAAGGTTTCTTTTGCAGTATAGTGCAATACCTGTTTGGAGAAAAAATCAATATAACCACAAAAAGTACAAATCACATTTACCAAAAGGTTTCACTATTTAATCAATCATTGCTGTGTGTAGTACCAATGAATGATTTTCATTATATCTTAAAATATGAATACTAGTTATTCCCTTTAACTGCAAATCACAGACTACCTGCATCTACAAACCACAGTCAGTTCAGTGATGAATGAGGAAACCACATTGGACATTTTCAACACGCAAATTATTTTTAGTCATAATTTTGTCTCTGTATATATGAAACACTACAACACCAAGAAATTTTCTTCCTATATTCTCTCAATTTGACTTTATGATATATTCATCTGTAGAATGGGTGTTGAATCTACTTGTGAATCATTTATGTAACAATGGAGGAAGTTCACCATTTCCACTTTCTATGTTTGCCTGTCTCCATATCCTCTCGCTCTTTCTTTTCTCTCTCTCTCTCTCTCTCTGATAAACATATTTTTTTCAGATGGCCATCATCTCCTTCTCTCTCTCTCAACATGTACAATGTACTGTCAGGTGGTCATCTCTCTCTCTCTCTCTCTCTTTAGGCTTGTTCATATACAATGCAACAACCCCCCCCCCCCACGGATTTTGGTGTAATAAGTGAATGGGATATGGTGCGGCCAAAAAAACAAAAAAAAAAAAATGCTGAGGCAAGAGGCATATTTTTTGTCTCCCGGCCGCAAAAAGCTGCGGAGCAATAAAATTCTTAAAAAGTTAGTGCAAAATATGTCATAAGTTTGTTTCTGCGCAATTTTTGACAAAAATCTCTTTTATTTGGGCGTTGACATGTTAATGTGTATTCATTATCATAAGGTGCCTGG
>CM057151.1:6502191-6540309 GCA_029962745.1 Echinometra lucunter
GGGGTTGAATGCGGATATTGACGATAACGGTCAAGATGTGGGCCTATACAAACAAACTACGCATAAAAAAGGTTATAGTTTACAAAAATCGAAAGAAAAAAACCCCGGAAAATCATGTCATTTCAGCAACATAATTATGTAAATTACTGGTATCGAAATAGAAATAAACCGCACGTTTGAATTACATTTGGGGTGGGGGGGGGGGGGCAACTGCCCCAAAGCCCCCATCCCCCCCCCCCCCCCCCGTCAGTGGCAAAAAGAGCAGTGGCGTATCGTATAATAGCCATCTATATTAGGTGGCATTGATTGTGTCACCGAGGTTGGGGGTCTTGACGAAATGCCATTTGAACAGGACGTAGCAGTGGTGCCATTCGTGGCTTTCGTGCTGCATAATTTTCATTATTTTGTCACCTGTGGGGGGGCGCACATGCTCTGTGTATATTCACAGTGACTACATTACATGTTTAAGTTTTGCATATTTAAACTTAGACTAAAACGACGAAGGGATCTAGAGAATCGGAACTAGACGATACTGTCCTAATCCTGGGTGATCGAGTTATATGAAATTTTGCATGCAAGGTGTACATCAGATCAGTACAGATGCAGTTTCCTTTAAAATCGCCCCCATGCATTTAAGATTGAAATTTAAGGACCTGGAGCTCACTTTGGGTGGAATTTTGGAGAATTTTCAGTTAAAGAATTTTCAGTTAAAGAATTAAGTCTTGAAAATTTCTGGGGTGGCAACTGCCCCCTCTGCCCACCCCCCCCCCCCCCCGCTGCGTATTATGGTGTCCACATAAGTCCATAGACAGATACACCAATTTCGCAAAGTTACCCCCTCCCCCCCCCCCCCCAGCACTTACGAAGGGATCATATTTTTCTTTTTTTTTTTTTTTCTTTTTTTTTTTGTCGGGGGGGGGGGGGGGTAACGACTACGAGAAAGTGAAGGAGAATAATTAAACCTTCGTCAAATAACAGAAATCATTTTAAATGATAACGAACAAAACGTTAACAATAGTGAACAATCGCAGGAAGAAGGCCGGGGTCACTCACTATTAAACGTGCATGGAAACTGCATGGAAAATCATTACAAAATGAGACTGATTTCATTTGAAAGTGCTTGCATGTGCATGCACCGATATGTGTCGACAGTCACCCATGAGGGCGTTTTCAGATTTCTGTAGCTGACATATTTTTTTAAGGAAATTATATAGTAGAAGCATTTAATGAAAGTTTCGATACTGGGTTGCTATCCAATTCACAGAGACAGGGAGTAACTACGCTTATTGAGAAAGATGGGAAAGATCTCTTGTACATGAAAAACTACAAGCCAATACCTCTTTTAAATATCGACTATAAGATTTTGTCAAAAGTATTAGCTAAAAGGGTCAAAGAGGTTTTAGGGGATATCATCCATTACGACCAAGTGGGCTATGTTAAAGACAGAAACATTGGGGAGGCAGTGCGGTTAATAGATGATGTATTTTTTCAATCCTTGTATCAGCCTGTAGGTTTTCTTATTGCTGTAGATGTCGAAAAAGCATTTGATTGCATTTCTCATAGACTCCTGTTCAAAGCATTGGAATCTTTTGGGTTTGGTAATATATTGTGCTCCTGGGTTAAAAAAAGCTTTATAATGATGTTAGTAGCTGCGTGATGAACGGGGGACGTTCAACCGGATATTTTAAAGTTAATAGAGGGGTAAGACAAGGGGACCCTCTGTCTCCATATTTATTTATAATAGCTATTGAATTGCTTGCTCATTATCCGGAAGGACCCTAATATTAAAGGAATAGGGTTTGATACTAGAAAAATAAAGCAGGTACTTTATGCCGATGACATTACATGGAATCAATACATAAAGTGGAGAAAGTCTTCGAAGACTTTGAGAAATTAAGTGGATTAAAAATAAATATGGATAAGACAAATTTTATGTGGATGAGGGAAGAGATTGATATGCCGGGTTTACCTCTTTTGGGACGTAGGGTACATGCTGTAAAAATCCTAGGAGTTTACTTTTCACGTAACTCCAAAATAAAAGACGATTTAAACTATGAGGAGATATTAAGTAAAATAAACAGATTAATAGGTTGGTGGAGGCAACGAGATCTGACAATGTTCGGAAAAATCAAATTATTGAAAATGTATGTATATTCAAAATTAAATTATGTTTCTTCTCCAAAGTATCCTTGAAGAAATTGAAAGAGTTTCTTTTAATTTCATTTGGGGTGGGAAAGACAGAATAAAACGGAAAATATTATATCAAGATTATTGTGCAGGTGGACTCCGAGTAACTAACTACGAAGTTTTCATCAAGACTCAAAGAATAATGTGGATCCAACGGCTGTTGTACGGTGAAATATATTTAGGGTGAAAAGTAACATTTGATTACTTTTTTAGATCACTGGGAGGCCGAAGTATATTTCTTTGTAATTATGATGTGAAAAAAAAAAATGAATTTAAGTGGTATACCCTTGTTTCATATAGACATGTTAAAAGCCTAGCAAGAAATAGATGAATGTATATAGACACTTCGAAGAAAAAAAGGTCAATCCTGTCATTTTTAACAATAAAAGTATATGTCTCCGAAATAAAATGATCTTTGATGCTGAACTTTTTCAGAAAGGAATATTTCAAGCATCAGATATAGCTGTTGGAGGTACTTTAAGACCAGTCTCATATTTCTATAACTTAGGATTTACCGCAGACAGCCTGATCATGATTCAAAAAGTATTTTCTGTTATCAAACAGGAGTGGATACAAAGTGATTTCATAAATGTACATACTGATTTTTTTTCAAATAGATCTTAAGATCTCCGGTTATTTACAAAAATTTAGCGATTTAAAATCTACACGGTTATACAATCACTTTATTGAACAATTTCAAAAGGATTATACATTAAAGATTACAGATGAAATTTGTCAATATGATTTTGGAATGGGGATGGTGAAAGAAATATTCACAAGACCGAAAAAATGCATTTATATATAACAAACAAAGAGAGTTTCAATATAAACTTTTACATGGAGCTATTATACGAAAGAGAGACTCTTTCACTTTGGTTTCGAGTCAGATAATCTGTGTTCCATTTTGTAAACAATAGGTTGAAACATACCAACATTTGTTTTTAGATTGTCCTAAAGCTAAACAATTATGGCAGGAAATAATTAAAAGGCTACATCTAAGGGAAATTAACATAAATGATTGGAAATCTATTTTTATGGGAATATCAGGTAAAACTGTACGAATATATGTAATAAATTGTATAATCTTTCTTGTAATACATCATTTTTTCTTCTAGAAAACAAGGCGAGCTACCATCTATACAGAAAATAGTCGCCATGATATAAAACTACAGAGACGAAGAATATAAAACAGCCAACACGAGGGGGAAATTGGGGGCGCACTTAAGGAAATGGGAACAGCTTGATGCAATTCCCTAATCTTTTTTTTTTTTTTTTTTTTTTTTTTTTCATTTTCGTGTTTAATAGACTGACGGACCGGAGCCGGATGCGTGCATGTGCGTTGTATTGTGTATGTGGGGGAGGGGGGGGGGGCAAGTGGGTTGGGGAGGGGGTTGTTAGGGTGTGTGTGTGTGTGTGTGTATGTGTGTGTGGGTTTGTATAGCTTTGCAAGCGAGGACAGTGAACAGAGAAAATTCCTGAGGACAATGGTCCTCGGGCGTTAGACAATAGTCCTCGCACGTCAAACAATAGATTTGAGCCTTATTCCGTCAGCCTTGCGAGGACAGGAGACAATAGTTGTCCTCGGCATAGAGTGATGTAGACCTGTATGTGTGTGTGTGTGTGTGTGTGCGTGTGTGTTGTGTATGACTGGAGGGTGTTTGAGGGTGTGTGAGTGTAGGACTGCAAGAGACGAGGGTGGGGGAGTACGGGGGGGGGCAAGATTAAGGGGTAAGGTTTTTTAGGTTGGGGCTATGTATGCCTTCCTCTGAGAATGCTATATCAATTCTTTTTGTTTTAATTTTAAAAATATCGTATGAAAGAAGTAGTCATGTATGTAAAATTTGTACTCTTTCGATGTCCATCAATTGATGCACTGTATTTATTCATTTATTTTTTTTTTTGGAAAAATTATTCTTGTTGTGCAGTCTTGGATAATTTCAGAGAATGTTTATGTTTATATTGATATTAATGCATTTCATTAAGTTTCCTTGTTTGTAAACTATTATGTGATATATTTTATATACATCTATATATATAATATGGGATTATTTCTTGAAATGTATATCTCAAGAGGAAGAATAAAATATTATTCAAAACAAAACAAAAAAAAAAAAAATATCAATCAAGTTTTCTTCGAAATAGCAGAATTCAACGGTAGAGGAAAGTTCCCCAGGCTGGCATTTACTTTCAATCTCACGTCACAGAAATTAATATGTATAACCCAGCGGCGTAACAGGTGCCTGTTATCAGCGGTGGGGGGGGGGGGGCAGAGCCAAAATTTTCTAGGTAACTCAGTCTAGAATCAGTGGGGTAGCTAAAGGATTTCATTTTAGGGGGCGGTAGTGAGCACGCGAAGCGTATGAATCACTTAATGAGCGCGCGAAGCGCGCTCCCGGGGGGGGGGGGGTGCCGGGAGGGGGAGTTTTCCCCCTCCCGCGCGAAAAGCAGAAGCTCCGACGTTTCTTTATATTGTATTGTATTGTATTGTATTGTATTGTATTTATTTATTCACGGTAAAAACTCACAATCAGTCAAAACAGACTGCTTTTCAGCGAGTCCGTGACATATTATACAGGTAAAAGTCACCATGAACAAGGTGGCGTAACAGCGGCGTAACAGGTGCCTGTTATCAGCGGGGGAGGGGGCAGAGCCAAAATTTCTAGGTAACTCAGTCTAGAATCAGTGGGGTAGCTAAAGGATTTCATTTTAGGGGGCGGTAGTGAGCACGCGAAGCGCGCTCCCGGGGGGGGGGGTGCAGGGAAGGGGGAGTTTTCCCCCCTCCCGCGCGAAAAGCAGAAGCTCCGACGTTTCTTTATATTGTATTGTATTGTATTGTATTGTATTGTATTGTATTGTATTGTATTTATTTATTCACGGTAAAAACTCACAATCAGTCAAAACAGACTGCTTTTCAGCGAGTCCGTGACATATTATACAGGTAAAAGTCACCATGAACAAGGTGGACAAAGAAAGCGGACAAAATAAACAACCTCTCATTCTACCCTTCACAATGGTTCTGGTAGTCAAAAGAACACCCCTTCACAGCTATTATGTTTAATCATGTAGTTTCAGGTGAATATGCATGTGACGCCTGTTCCACATTATTTTAGACAATAGCAGTGAAGGGATGTTCTTTTGACTACCAGAATCATTGTGAAGGGTAGAATGAGGGGTTGTTTATTTTGTCCGCTTTCTTTGTTCGTCATGTTCATAGTGAGTGAGACAATACGGTTTACAAAATATTTACAAAGCATTACATACAACACAGAAAATGAAACATGAAAATATTAAACAAACGAAGAAATAAAACTGCATAAAACCAATTTGTTGAGAGAATTATGAGAACTCTCTGAGCCCCCTCCCCCCCCCCCCCCCAGCAAATGTGTCAGAAATCGATGGAATTAACTGATAAAGTAAACTGATCTAATTGACAAGTATCACATGGCAAAGAATTAAACAATTGAATACCTGTATAAAGACCACCGTCCCTCAAAAAAATTGTTTTGGCTTTTTCAAGGCTAATCTTACAATGGTAATTACGAAGGGAATATTTACTTTTCTTGATACTAATTCTGGAACAAAGAGAAGATGGAAGATGTCCATGCAATAGTTAAGAATAAAAGAAACTGCCTGTTTTTTTCCCAACGTGATTCTAGTTTGTCAATGCTCAGAGAAGAATACAACAGAACGGTACTATATATCTGTAATCAACTCTAAGATCATGCGTAGTGCTCGGTTTTGAAGAACACTCAATTCTTTAAGTAAAACCTTTCCTGCACTGAACCATTCTATAGAGCAATAATCAAAATGTGGTTGAAAAAGTGATTTGTAAAGCATTACAGTCGTTTTCAAACTAATGTCTAAGCGGGCATGTTGGCTCAATTATTGATAGAGCGTCCGCCTCATGAACGGGAGGTCGTGGGTTCGATCCCCGGCCGAGTCATATACCAAAGACTTACAAAAATGGGACCTTCTTGCCTTCTAGCCAGGCGCTCGGCATGTAAGAATGGAGAAGGGTAATAATAACATATTATGTTATGCAGGGCCCGCTGGAAGAACAGTTGATAGCTGAAGTGGCTACCCTGGGTAAATAAGAGTCACCTCGCTGCAAAATATTGTGATATTCTGGCATCTCTCTGCTATAGAATAAGTGTGATTGCTGCCCGAAACATCTTGTTTCTAGATTTTATGAGCGAGCACAAATGGGTTTTTTAAATACTGAGATCGGTTCAAGTGTATAAATTTCCTTCTCGTTATTTTAGTAACATGCAATTAATTTATCGACATCTTCCGTTCTCACGGTGGGTATAGGAATATATAGGCTAATGGTCACAGGCTGTTATCTCCTGCATGTAAATTCATCTGTTTTAGGATAACTTGCCGCTCAAATCCTTGCATTCATTATTATTAATAAACACTTTATAAGTAGAGGAACACCCTGAACACCGTAACACTGGATAGAGATACAAGATGCAAACCTATTTTCTTTCTTAAGAATTGTAATATGACGGCATTTAAGATTACTGGAGATGCGAGAGAGCGAGGGCAGGTTTTTCTTTTATTTTCATTCCTCATTTTCCTTTCTCTTTCCCACTTTTCTGTTTAAAGGTGATGAACAGGGGGCCCCCTTGTGCTTCCTGTCTACACTCTTATTTCCATGGTGTCAAATTGACTCGGAAATGGCGTCAGCTGGGAGTCAACTCTATTCCGATACGAGTTGAAGTGAATCGGATTCCGAATTAACAATTAATTTGACTCGGAATGGTGTGGCATTAGTTGAGAATCGACTCAATTCCGAGTCAAAATAACTGGGGAAACGAGTCACTTTAACTCGGAATAGAGTTGACTCCCAGCTGACGCCGTTTCCGAGTCAATTTGACACCGTGGAAATAAGAGTGTATGCCCATTGATATTGGAGGGAAGTATCTCCTCCCACGGTTGGGACTTAAATTACCCTCAGTAAAAATCACATTTCAGAGTATTTGAATGTGGTTTCGTGGGAATATCTAACTTGCTAAATTCCATTATTTTCTTTTAATTCATGATTTTGGACGTCATAATCATAATGAAAATTAAAAAGAAAAAATATGACGATGTTGATCAGTGGTATCCTATAATCATCATCATCATCATCATCATCATCATCATCATCACCATCATCATAACTGTGCTGCCAACTTGAACTCTTTTCAGTGATATTCTTTGTACGAATGAGGCAGTATTTTAAGTACATCTCTTGTTCTGCCATTTGAGCTCTTCTTGGTACTCATTTTGTTGCTTGTTATGCCCACGCCCATTATTGGCTTCCAAAGCAGTTTTGATTGGTCGAATCTTTTATCACGTCACTTTCTTTATATCTGCTGTGTGTATAAATAGAATATTCTGACAAAAGGATTGTACGCTACACAGCATCACAATACATTCTGGTCCTTTACCTTCAGTTCTGTTTTATTAAGTTGGAGAGAGAGAACTTAAACATGCGGTGTAGGCTTTAGTGGTTTATTGACGGTCTATAGTTTCTTTCTAAGGAATAGTGTGAGGAATTATAGTGCACTGTTCTCTTGCCCTACCCCTCCCCCTCTCAGTGGTTAAGCAGTATCCTTGTGGTTTATGGTCTAAATGTGTTAAGAGCAATAAAAAGGGTCTATTATGTACTTGTTGCAAACACTGGATTCATATTAGTTGTGCCAGTGTCCCTGTAGAATTGTATAATGATATCTCTGAACATTTCTTTTTATTGGAAATGTCCAAAGTTTCTTTTGAAATAGTTGCCATTTTATGATCATGATGTTAATGACCTGGATAGAAATACATCGGTTAGCTTTGGTCACACTGTGCCACGTGAATTTCACGTTGATGGAAAATTTGATGTTTTTACGTGAAAAGGGACTTAGATGTGTGCAATTGAATATTGTTAGTTTGTTGAGAAATTTCGATGACCTCATACAAGTCTATTTTAATCCAAAGTGATATTCATGTATGTGCTTTAAATGAAACTAGACTTGATGTAGGAATTGATGATAATGAATTCTCAATAGATGGTTATTCACTTATACGTAAGGATCGTAATCGTAATGGCGGTGGTGTGGCCATTTACATACAAAATAATATTGATTTTAAAGTTCTTGATGACCATTCCCTACTTGAATTAGAAGCGATCCTTGTTAGCACTGGCGTAAATCCCGGGGGGATGGGGGGGGGGGGGGATATCCCCCCCCCCACTTTTCGGAGAGGGGGGGGGGGATGGCGTGTACAAATATCCCCCCCCCACTTTTTAAGAAAGAAAATATATTTTAATTAATCCGTTAGTAAAATCTTTGAATATCTGTCATAAACAATCATCATATTTTAAATTTAGAATTTCTATTTGAAAATGCGATTGAAAACAAAAAAAAAAGTGGTTATTTTGGCTCGCTCGCTTCGCTCGCTCGCAAAATAAATATTAAAATGTGTGTAGGGGGGTCTGTGGGGGTCTGTGGGGGTTAGTGAGGGTGTGTGCTTATACTTAAGTGTGAGATCGACAGAAAAAAAATCGTCAAAAAAGTCAATCATCCCCCACTCCTCAGAGTGGATTTACGCCGGTGCTTGTTAGAATAAATATAAAAAATTCTCAATCCATCCTATTTTTAAACTGGTATAGACCACCAAATTCAAAGCTTGAGACATTATTATCGTATGAAAAATTACTGATATTCATGAATAACTTTAATTCTCATTTAATCGTTGCAGGAGATAAATTTTGATATTTTTAATAAGCCCCCTTATGTCGCAAACAAAGTATTATGATCAAATGAATGCTATTTATGGACTGCATTATGTTAATACTTCAAAGTGTACTAGAATTACTGTTGATACAGCAACGCTTATTGATCACATGCTCACAAATGATCGAGATAAGATCAAGACATTTGGTGTTATCGATGTATGCATGGGTAATTATCGCATGAATTACTTGATATGGAAATCGCCTCGTTTAATCACTCGTGCACATAATCTTGTAACGTTCAGGAAGTCCAGGGGTATTGACTTTTCGAATGGACTGGAGTGATGTTGAAAAGTTTGTTGATCTTGATGACGCTGTTAAGAATTGGGAAAGTATGATATTATCAGTGATAAATAAACATATGCCTGTGAGAACTAAACGGATGAGAAAACAATACTCTCCGTGGTTAAATGAGTCTATTTTTAATTTGATGAGAGAAAGAGATAAGGTTAAAAAGAAAGCTATTGTTAAACAAAATAACCAGTTATGGACTGAGTATAAACGTCTGAGAAATAGAGTTACACATATTATAAAGAAAGCCAAAAAACAATACTATAATTATGAACAAGTTAATGCAATGTACAAGTAGAAGTGACACATGGAAAGTTCTTAAATCCTTTTTACCAAATAAAAATGTCTCTTCAAGTCATACAGATATGGATCCTTTAAGTAAAGCATCTCAGTTTAATGACCACTTTGCTAATGTCGCAACTGATTTGTTAAACAAACATCATGATAATCATATTTTGGATGATAGTGAATTGTATACAACTGCTAGTAATGTACATTGTTCTGATAAGTTTAAACTATCTACTGTTTCTGAAAATGATGTGATGAGAAAAATTAATAAGTTGAAAAAATCAACAAATCATGCGGTGTTGACGCTATAACTGTTCAAGTAGTCAAAACTTGTGTTGATATCTTAATTAAACCAATTACTTTTTTGATTAACGAATCTATCATTGATGGTAAAGTCCCAAGTAGATGGAAAATAGCTAATTAAGGTAATCCCACTTCATAAGAAAGGAGATAGATCCAATCCAGACAATTATAGACCGATATCTTTACTTTCATGCATTTCCAAACTACTCGAACGTGTAATCCAAGTACAACTGGTTCGTCATCTCCATACAAACAATATATTGGATTCTGTTCAGTCTGGATTTAGGGCTCGACACTCAACTGTCACTGCTTTCGTTAATGTTACGGATGATTGGTTAATGGCATTGGATGAAGGCATGTATACAGGGGTAGTCTTTGTCGATTTACAAAAGGCTTTTGATACGGTTGATCACCAGGTACTTTTAAATAAATTGTACTCTATCGGTATATAGATGAACTATCCTTACGATGGTTTGAGAGCTACCTGTCGGAGAGGAAAATAGTTACAATGTTTAATAATATGTCTAATGAAAGGATTTTAACCCATGGCGTGCCCCAGGGTTCGATTTTGGGCCCGCTTTGTTTACAATATTTATAAATGATCTCCCCAAAGTATTCAATTTTTGCCATGTGCATCTATATGCTGGTGGCACCGTAATATATTTTTCACATAAATGCCCCAATGTTGTGGAATCTGTTTTAAATAATGAAATGCAATACCTTGATAAATGGATGTCTAGTAATAGGCTACTGATTAATTTTACCAAAACTGTATCTATGCTCATTGGAACTCGTTATAATTATGTTGTCAAAGTGCAATGTACTTAATGTGAAAATAAGAAATATTAATATTGTAAAGGTGGAAAATACAAAATACCTTGGTATCAATGTTGACAGTGAATTGAAATGGGACACTCACATAAATTCTATGTGTCTGAAAATTTAACTTATTGGTTTCCTTGGTAGATTACGACATTACATAAACGAATCAGATCTTAACTTAATATTCAAAACTATAATACTCCCACATTTTGATTATGGTGACATAGTCTGGCGTTCTGCTTCTAAAACCCCCCTTTTACCTTTACAAAAATTGCAAAACAGAGTGGGTCGGGTGATAATGAAAGTAAACCCTTATTCTCATACTTCAAATCAACATGTTCGTGATGCTCTTTCATGGGATTTACTGGACTGCCGCTATAGAAAACCTATATGCACCATGATTTTTAAGATATTAAATAATTTTGCCCCTACATAATTTGTCTAAAAATATTGAATTTCGAACGAATTTCATTTCGCTCCAACCAAAATCTATATCTCCCTAAACCTAAGTCAAATTACTGTAAAATAACATTTTTCTATAGGAGGTGACGCTATATAACAAATTAGCTGCTGACATCCGGAATTCATCTACATCTGTTCATTGGGACCCTTCCATACCCTACTAAATGATCATTTTGTTAATACAATTTCCGATAGTTCATTATCTGCACATAACCATTTCCTTTCATGTTTTTGTGTATCTTTTTGTTATGTTTTGTTTTGTTTTTGTTTTGTTTTTGCTGTCGTTTTATATGTTATTTTGAGTTTTTAATTTAGTAATTTTATTTTGAAGGACCCAAAGGAAGAACAGTGATGTTACATAAACATCGCTGAAATGGGGCTTTCCTCAGATTTGTTATCTTTTTGTATATTTTGTATTCATAATCTTTGTATATAATTTGTTCTTTGTATATGTTCTTTTTATTGATTCTGGAATAAAGACAGACAAACAAACAAACAATCATCATCATCATCATCGTCCTCCTCCTCCTCCTCCTCCTCCCGATCATCATCATTATTTATTATTTTATTACGTCATTTTGAAGTTGAATAATTGGGGGATGATAATACAGGCCATCCCCACCTGAAATATTGGGGAATATATCGCCCCCCCCCCCACCCCCAACTCCCTCCCGGGATGGACACCCATGCATCTATAGTTTTTAAGAGTATTTCAAATAGAAATTCTAATATAACCGTCGTTTATGATAGATTTAAAAAAATCAACAACAGATGATTACAATACTATTTCTTCTTTAAAAATTGAGGGTATATTTTGTACACGTCATCCCCCGCTCGAAAAAGTGGGAATATATATGCCCTCCCCCCCCCCCCCCCCATCCCCCGGGATTTGATGGGCACAAAGTAACTTTTCTTGAATTTGTTTCAAAGGGGATGGGGATCACTTTTAAAAAAAAAAATCAAAAATTTAAATTTTTTTTTTTTCCCAGATGATTTTTCCAGAAGAAATAATGCAGAAAAAAAAAAATCATAATTAAACTAGAGTTTATTTATAATATACTAACGTATCTCAAACTCCCTCTACGATGGGTATAAAACATGGTTGTCTGCTCGAGTTAGTATCTTCAGCAAGTTAGACCGAAGAGGATATAAGCGAATGCAGAATTCAACCATCTGCTTATGCTGTGAACATTATTTCGAATAAATATTCGTATAAATGAATAGACTGACATATACACTTGCGCTTTGACTTCGTTGCTCCCCCCTCCCCAGTTCAAAAATAAAAAAACTAAAAATCGCTTATTGCTTTGTGACTTGTGCTAATACCCTTCTTCATCAAAACCTTTGATATACTCAAACTTCAAAATGAATCATTCTTGCAGTGCAACCGGTACACAAATATATTTCATAAGAATGAAATGAGGAAATAAAATTCAAAAGTATAGCCTGCTTGTAAATATTAAGCGGAAAGTAATTTTTAATATATAGTGTATTACGAGAAATTGTTCGTTGCTAAATCATAACTAAACTTTAAGATCTATCAGAATAAACCCAATTTGCCTTAATTTGGTATTTTTTTGCATTATTATTATTTTTTTTTTTTTTGAAAATCGTCTAAGCAGAGTCGGAATCTGCATCCCGAAAAAATAAGGCACTGAAATAATTTTCCACAATAATGATTTTAGAAAATCACAACATAACGCCCGGGCCGCCTTTAAAAAGGGCCCTACAATATTAATTTCTGCCCATTTTAAAATTGGAAACAACGTTCACTGTTTTATTGAGAACATTAACTCTCCCAAAATACATGTTCCCAAAATCATCATTCTATAAGACAGTATAGGCCTATACCTGTTGACAAAAAGTAAGGCCTAATGACTAAACGTTTTGGATTCAAAAAGATATTCAGCTTAGTAGGCATAATATGTATAAGCGAAGGGATTTTTTTTAAACCCCAAAATGCAAAGTTCCAACTTCCAAAGCTTTCCATGCTCCATTTATTCTCATCTGTACTCTTAATATAATAATAAGCGCTCTGATATAACAATGCACTGTTTCACCAGCAAGCTCAGTCCCTACGTTCGATCACAATGGCATGGAAAAGCCCATGCGCAGCTATTATGAGGGGTACATTTCCCCCCTCTTAGGGAGAAGGAAAGCGACCCCCCCCCATTTCGCTCCCCCATTTACTCCCCCATTCAGTCTCCCCCCCCCCCCCGGAAATCACATGAATGCATATTGTGTAGAGATTTATGTCTGACATGCAAAACATGCATTTGAGATGAGTCCATGTAAATTAGACTATAAAGACATTATAGCAGAGCAGAAATCGACAGAATATTTTTAATCAAAACAGACGAGATGGGGTTGCCCCTTGAGAACGGTTTCCCTCCTGTATTCCTTCCATGCAAGCAAACTCTCTCTTATTCCCTATTACATCCGCGGTCTTTCTATTTGTGTAAATAATATAGAAATATGTGACATATACATACTGATACCGTGATTATGTTTGGGAACCTCAATTACAAGCTCTGCCTTTTAAGGTTCCCATATATTCACAATGCAGCGAGCATTTACATTCCCATTATTATTACATTATTATCATTATTACTTTATTTTTTATACCATTTTCTGTTCAGGCTATGATACGAACTGGATTAATGTCCAGATTTTGTGTAATTCTTTGCATCCTCGTCATGATTTTGTATAATATGTATAGTTTCATAAATGAACTGATATGAAGATGGATGTTCCCCAAAATAACACCCAAATCGCTCCCCCCCCCCCCTAAAAAAAAATTGGTACGGTACGGTGAAGTTTGTGATTTAGACGTCTTGGTTGGGGATTATTTCATGAGTTTAGCGATATTGGTATGTTTGGCCGTAAAAAAAAGGTTAAAAAAACACAAAACAAAACAAAAAACACAAAACAAAACAAAAAACACAAAACAAAACAAAAACAAACAAAACAAAACAAACAAAACAAAACAAATCAAAACAAAACAAAAAACAAAGAACAAAACAAAACAAAGCAAAAAAACTCAAACGAAAGAAAAGAAAACGAAACAAAAGAAAAAAGAAAAGAAAAGAAAAAAACAAAACAAAACAAAACAAAACAAAACAAAACAAAACAAAACAAATCAAAACAAAACAAAACAAAACAAAACAAAACAAAACAAAACAAAACAAAACAAAACAAAACAAAACAAAACAAAAAACAGAACAACCCCACACCATCATTTTGGCATTAATTATTATGGCGCCAGAGAATAGGATATATTTTTATGTGTGGCGTTCAATTCTATGCACGGCGCGTGCGCGTTGCAACCGTGAGCGTCGAGCGCGCGCGTTTGCGAGCCTAAACTTCACAGCTGATATGGATATTTTCGATTGCTGTACAGTAATAACATAACGGTGTGTGGCTTTGTAACTAAAATAACAGATTTGCTGTAACCATAATAGGCCGACAGAACATTTATACCTGAAATAACTTCATTTTATCCTGTCAGCAAGCATTCCACTAGTCTTTTGGTTTACGATGAATGCACAACCCTGGACCAGTCACTGAACGCTTACCGTGAAGAAGCTGCTTGAAAAGCAAGCATGCCGGTCATGGACAACTGGAGTTGAATTCTTGGGGGAACCTCCCGCATGGAGATTGTGGATCTTCTGCTGGACGCCTCGTCTACCCGTGTGGAACTGGCAAAGACGACAAAGACACACACAAAGATTGTAATTTGGATGGAGTTACATTTATCTGCACGGACCCAGTTAATGCTCGCTTTCAGCCATCGTTAGTCGGGTAAAGTTCAGACTTTAGTTGGCAAGAGTTCCATATGTATCCCCCGCTAAAATTGAAAAAAAATATAGGCCTAAGGATATGACTTGGAATGATAGGTCTAATCATAATATCAAATACTGAGCATGGAAAAATGCGATAAATTAAGAAATATGGCTTTATTCCGTCAGAATTAAGAGCTTACCCGTAACCGTGCATTTCACATAGACATCGATTATTTAGTCAGAAAAATAAGAGCAATGCATCCTGGGAGTGAGACTAATCACGGCTTCCGGCTTATAATCATTATGAGACCCATCACTTTCAGCGATCTCTCGCTAGCTCGATAGGTAAGGCGTCAGTCTTGAGAGGTAGATGTCCCGGGTTCGAGTCACGTTGGCAGGCATGGTAAGTCAAGAAAAAACAGAGTTGAGTAGAAAACAGAGGAAAATACGGTGTCTCTGAAGTTCCTTTTTTTTTTTTAGCGGGGGGGGGGGGGGTACATATGGAACTCTTTCCCTTTAGTTTAACTGTCTGTAGGCCTAACATAATTCTGTATCAAATCAACACAATTATGATGATGGAGATGCCCATGCCATGGAGTTTCCACCCGGAGTTTCCATCATCATGATCATGATGATGGAATGAATATATCAAAACTACATGTATCTCTCTCTAAAAAAAGTTAATTCTAAACAATTTATACCTAGTATGGTCGGGGGTCCTAAAGCTACGCGGGTCCTAAAGCTACGCAGGTCCTAAAGCTACGCACCATACAAATCACATAGAATACACACGGGATACACACAGTCAATTTCAATATCAAGATTTACATTCGTTTACTGCGTGTGCGTAGCTTTAGGACCCCTTCAGCTTTCAGAACAAAATTTGACACCGGCATTGATATCGACCTGGAAATATGCGTTGCTGACATTCCCCCGTCGTAATCTTCTTCACAAATTAACTTTGGAATATATGTAGAATCAAGATATTGAAATGAAATTTGCGCAAGTCAATGATTTCCGTGACTTTTAGCCGCTGAAAACAAAGTGTGTAGCTTTAGGTCCCCCATCATACACCATGTGGGTGTAAATTTGTATCTTTCCTGATGATTAACAAGTGAAATGTGTCAAAATTTCATCATTTTTTTTTTTTTCATCAGAGTATGATGGGATGACCAAACTTTTCGCACATTCTCACTAGAAAAAAATCCACACATGGTTCCCACTCTGCACAAAGCGTAGAAGTTTCAGAAGTTTTACGGAATAACACCTAAAGTTAGGGGTGGCGGCAGTATATACTGAAGTAAAAGGATGAAAAATACTTCTTGGTAAGCAGGGGTTATCTACTAATGGCATAAAAGTAAAAATACATTGCCAAAAAGCAAAACAATCTCTGGCATTTATCATTCTTAGGAATATATACTCCAATGTGTTTTTACCCTTGTTGCCGTGCATGGTGCAGCAATTTCACACATGGTTCTTCCTTGTCTGAAACCCTTTACGCATGGTATTGGAACCATGGGTGTTATGTACTGGCGAGAACCATGCATTGTAATTTTCTGCCTAACGCAATATTCAATCCATAATTTCTCATATTCTGCCAAAAAAATTCTGATATAACTGATCCCAAATGGAAGGCAAAATTTAAACTACAAATGGGTGCAAGAAGAAAACTTATTGTCAAGGAATTCCAGAAATATCGCGATTGCAAATTCACTATCAATATCGTAATGTGCTAGAGCTGGAAAAGGTTGAAAACATGAGCCCAGACTTTGTCCACAGCAGTTTACAAATGTTTTTTTTTTTTTTTTTTCAAAATAGAGATCCATGAAAGGTAAGATACATGTAATTGCACGACTAGCAATGCAAAATGCCTTAGAATCATTGGTATCACTTTTTACTTTTAAGTTTGATGACATATGTACTCTCAAAATGAAGATTTCTACATAATGGACTCTTGTCAATAGGTTCAATTTTTTTTCAGAATGGACTCTAAATGTACATGGAGCACATTCTGCTAATTTTTGTAAATATTTTCATAATTTCTTCTCCAATTTCAAAGAAAATTTTGTCTTAAGGCTAATGTAGCTTTAGGCTCCTCGGGCCAGTGATGCTACATGTATTTGATTTTAGAAATCTTTTCTATTTTTTTTAATTTTTAAGATGAACCTTGTGCACAAAATGTGGACATCCGCGAACTTTGGACACTTTTCCACATCGCAGCCCAGCTCAGCCTTTCAAGTGATTTGCATTATTCATGGCTCCTTCCTTCTTCAGAAAAAACCAAAAAACCAAAAAGCTGAGAATTTTTTAAAAAGTGTCACCACTGAAGTTGGATTTCCATCCATGCTAACACATTATTTCTGTGAATGAAAATTTATCCCCCTTTCAAGAAAGCTCCCTACAGGTCAGGAGCTACATGTACGCCTACAGATTTTACGGCTCCTTTATTTTTTTTCAGTCAATCCATTTTCCATCTTTGAATAATTTTTACCTTTCAGTATCAGAAATCTTGACAAGTTGAAGAAAAAAGATGGCCAGAGAGGAGACTGTAGGTGTGTGTGTACTATTGTGTAGCCGGGAATTTATTTTAGGGGGGGGGGGGGGGTGGTTCGCGTGCAAATTACACACTGAGCATGCAAAGTACGCTTCTTAGGGGGGAAAGTGCAGGGAGGGGGGATTCCCCCTTCCCACATGAAGCGTGGAAGCTTTGATGTTTCTTTGTGATCATTCCTTCTCTGCTCTTTCTTTTCCTATGTTCTCTCACCTTTTTCTCTTTTCCTTTTTTATTTTGTTGGTGTTTTTTTGGGGGGAGGGGGGTGAATGCCCCCATCACCCCCAGCTGGCTATGCGGGTGACTTACAGTACAGATGTATCTAAGATAACCTTGTTCTCATAGTCATACACACCTTTTCACGATCTATCTCCTTCCGTACATGTTGTATGCATTAGCCTTGATTACTCCAGGGTTGACCATAGCATCACATACATGTATATGCTTCCACGTATGATTTTAGAAGAAATAATGATAATGAAATCAAACAAGAGAAATGAGCATGATCACTAAAATGTTTATGGTAATGTTGAAAAGTGAAAGCAGAGGGATATTTTGAAATAAATTGCAAGCATCCAACTTTGGGTATATACAGTACATACATGTAGATTCAAGCATCAAGGACTAAATACCAAAAGTGATCACTCTCCTAGGTCTCCTTTCCTTCTTGTTTGGTTCCTGATGGGACATTCACTATGAACATGGTGGACAAAGAAAGCGGACAAAATAAACAACCTCTCATTCTACCCTTCACAATTATTGTGGTAGTCAAAAGAACATCCTTCACAGCTATTATGTTTAATCATGTAGTTCCAGGTGAATATGCATGTGACACCTGTTCCACATATTTTAGACAATAGGAGTGAAGGGATGTTCTTTTGACTACCAGAACCATTGTGAAGGGTAGAATGAGGGGTTGTTTATTTTGTCCGCTTTCTTTGTCTGTCATGTTCATAGTGATTGAGAAGTATCAAGATAAAGGAAATTACAGAGCAATAATTTTGAGATAACAGCTCAAATTTTATGCATCCATTGTAAAAAGTCACCCAAGTATAGAGGTCATTTATTTTACTGCATGTACATTTGGGTACAGGCACAGCTTGACACTTAACAGGCACCTGGGACACATGGGTCTCCTAAAATGTTGGTCTCAACCACCAAAATTAAACAGTTTTAACACAAGGCTCAATACAGACAGAGCCCAGAATTTCATCCCTGATCCAACCTGCTACCAAAAATTGAAGATCTGTTCCAAAAGTGTATGCTGCTCCTTAAAAGTAGTACTTACGAATTAGGCTTTGCATTTTTGTTTGCTGTTCTTTTCTCCTACAAGATTGAATATTTTTATGTATTTTTGAAAAGTATATTAACCCCTTTTGATTTCCCCTGATTTTTCTCAGCTTTTCCATGAAGACTTATTTTACACATTTAGACAGAAATGTGGTATGAATGCATACAAATTTGTGCAAGTTATTCATGATATTTCCATAAAACATTACCCAGAAAGCTAATGATATTTTTTTCACTGGCGAACCAACGCTTGAATTATGTATGCCATATGAAAAATACATGTATATAGAAAATGTATAAACCAAAACGTAGTAGGTAGATGTACATGTAGATTGTGATCCCAAAAGCAAACACTTTGAATTGCTGTTGCTGGTTTGGTTTGCAATCCTCTAGGCTATTTCATTGTGCTTTATTCATTCCCATTCTTTATCCCTTTGCAGGTCCTGCTCCTAAAGTTTCTAGAGTTCATTGTGGGACAACCTTTCGCCACCCCAGCTTCTGACTCATGGATCATAATGGACTGTGCCAGCCTTATGCCATAGTGCAAACCACTCATTTTGTTATGGGACACACCTCAAAGTAAAGTAAGTCCATTCCATATCATTCTGGCTTGTCAGCAGTGAGGAGGCAGTTGAGGCATGGTAGAGGAATAGATGTTGGTAATTTCACTCATTTTTTTCAGTAAATACGGTATTACGTATTTATGAATGATGAAGAATATCGACCGTTGTGACTATTGCATCGATCTTCAAGTGGTTTCAGGAAGAGAGACTGTAAATCAGACAAGCTATGGCTTATACGCACATTTATCAAAATGCAATGAATGCGTAAATGTAGGTGTGTCCAAAAGTGTGAACTCTATATTATGGCAGTGTCCTCAAATGATTTATTTGGACCATCATCGGTAGGTGTTGTGTGTGACCTGTGTACTTTTAGAATGCAATCTTATGCTGACTTATTTCTTCTAACGAGAGATATTCGGCCTGTCAACTCAGAGGGTGTCTCTCTGATTGGAGAATCCTATTCAAAATGCAGAGACACTTTGATAGCCCGGACGAAGGGCCTGGCTATAGCAGCAAGGGAAGTGCGGGCTCAGCTTGTGATGGGACGCCTGAAGGAAGCTGCCAATGCAATGAGGCAGCTGACAGATCTTGTTGTTCACATTACCGAATGTTCCAGTCATGCAGCGTACCTTGCCTCAATCAATGATCCTGGATCAAAGCAGGCTGTACCAGGAATCATTGATCGCTACAAGATTTCCTGTGCCAAGCTCAACATCGAACATGCTTGCATGACTCTTCAGCATACACCACTTGTTGAACTCTCCCCATCAGATATTGTGGACCTCTCAGCTGACATTGCCAGGGAACTTGGGGTATTGACCAGTGCCAGCTTGCTTGCCAGTGAGGCCAGTGATGAAGTCTTTCACAAAGAGCAGTTCAAGTTGTCCATGAAGAGTGTGACAGCATGTACAAGCTCATTACTAGCAAGCATAAAGCGCTACAAAGTGACACTTGACGAGCGAAGCCGAACTCGCTGCATCACATTTTGCAAACCACTTGTGCAATCTTGTCAGGCATTTGTTGATTATGCAAGTGAACCTGAACACTTGGGAACCCAAGCGGATATCTCAGAGAATGGAAGGCAGGTACAAAGAGCAATATTAGGTGGAGGTATGAGTGTTGCCAGTTCCTGCATACAGTTATGTCACTGTACACGAGCTGCAGCATTTGATTATCATAATCCAGATTTGATCCAGAGACTGACAGTCTGTTGTACTGCAGTTATGGATGGTGCCACCCTGCTTGCTCAAGCCCTCCGAGACAGGTCCTCCCCACGAACATTGCCCTCATCTGTTTCTTGCCCTCATCTGAATCACGCGGAATAGATTGCGTCAGTGCAAGTGATGCCCTAATCATAAATATTTAAATGATTACCAGTTATTGGTTTATAAACTTGCCATAATTGTGCTAATTCCATATGAGCAAAAAGAGCTTACAATATTACTATGCAAAATCAAAATGCTTGTGAAATCCACCGTTAACTAACTGCTTGTGCTACTGCATAGAGTATAATGTACTTCCAGTACCTCCAGTGGAGGAATTTCTTGACCTTTAAAGATATCTGAATTTGTCCTTTATTTCTGATTTTGTTAGAAAATGAATGGAAATACTTCAGAAATTTATCAAACTTTGCCAGGTTGAGCAGTATTATGATATTGATTTTGTTGTTTAAAAAATTTTGTTTTACTTCAAATTACATATACAAAATGGCAATTTTTGCTTGTAAGAAGTTATTGTATAGAAGTCAGCAATTTGGTTTACTTGCAGACCTCAGAAAAAAAAGTTCTATTTTATGGATTGTTGTGAGTAATGGTGATGATATATTTAGTGATATTAAAATTCTACTCATGGAATTCTAGAGTTTCTTTGATGATCAATGTGCTTTCCAAACATAACATCACTGCCTGAATGTATTACATGTACATGTAGACACATTCTTATCCAAAACTGTTGAAAGAAATACAGATATTAACTTTATAATATTAAGGGCTTTCTACACTGGCATTTCTTGGCTGTGTACTTTCCTTAATACAGGACTTTTGTTAGTCCTGGGGGTGTTTCATAAAGCTGTTTGTAAAGTTACAAATGACTTTACGAACGATTGGATCATTTGAATATGGCAAGCCAAATGGGATGCCCAGAGTTTTTCCTGACGATTTAACAAAGTGTGACTGCATTTCCCATAATCTTGATTAAATTTTTGCAAAAAACATGCTTTGCAATAAAATTGTTTGTAAACAATAATAATGTTAATCTATGTCTGCATATTGCACTTTTAGTTGATGCAATTTATAATGACTGAGAATCCTATTTAGCTTGCCATAGTCAAGTCGTTCGTAAAGTCGTTCGTAACTTTACAAACTGCTTTATGAAACACCCCCCAGTACTGTCCCTTTTTTTGCTGTTTTACACTCACAGAATAAGTCATGTACTAAGAAAAAAATGGCTGCTTACACTTGCCTTTTCTTACCCTCACACTATTTCCGAAGGTGGGCCAAGGATATCCCCCGCGTATGAATTACATGTAACACGTTTATCTGCTGATGAGATGAGCATGCGTGCTAACTGTCGTCTCCTCATTTCGCATTTTCTCTATATGCAGCATTATCTACTGAAGATTCTTGTTCGATTCTTGTACAGTTCAAATCCATACTTCCAGCTTAAATTATGTTTCATTTAGTGCACGCTATATGCATGGAAATAATATTAAGGCACTTGATACAACTCAAATCACCTATAACTGTTAAGATTTGCTAATATAGGTTCGTAATAAAAACAAAATGCTAATGAACACTTCATTTCTGATTGGCCATTGGGTTTGGTCTTCATTTCATTGCTTAACCCCGGACTACATGTATTTTGTCTTCCTTTTTACACTGGCTTGTTTGGCACCGCAATTGCGGTGGTAGCACTGCAATTGTGGGGTTACATTGTACATGTAGCCCTGCTTTTTTGCAGGGCCAGCTAGTACAGGACTATCAGTGGGGCTAACCCACTTTGGCAAAAAAAAAAACCAGTGTAAACATAAAGCAGGCTAAGGAAAGTCTGGTACTATCGGTGGGGCTAAGGCCTCCCTGAACCCCACCAATAGTCCAGGACCAAGCAAAATTTGCCAGTGTAAAAAGCCCTTTAGATTGAAAGGTAGAAGATTCTACAGTATACACATCCAGGCAAAAGAGGCCGTCATGCTTTCTTGGAGTATGGAATGAAGTTGCAGTGCTTAGTCATGGATTAATCCTAAATTTTAAAAGCTACATGTATATCATGAAATGCAACATAAAATTGTGTATATTGTAGATTTGAATAAGTTTCATGAAAACTTTTCCTGCAGGTTGAAAGTAATATCAGTCTTGTATAGCCTACTCATGTGTAAATGGAGATACATGTATATTCCAAGAGGGCCTAGTCACATTATATACAATCTGGTTTTTCGTTTAGGCATAGAATCACTTCTGTTATCCTTTGCCATGTGTACCTCATTCAAATTGAATGACATTTAAAAATTGAACAAATAAGCATGTTTCCTAAAACAGAAGTTACGTGTTCACTGTTCCGATTATAAATTTCTCTTCGTAAATAAAAAAGAATAGCTTACCACTTTACACATATCTCCCATTCAGTTGATATATGTTGCATGATACTGCACATGAAAACTCCCATGCTCTTTGAATGAGTTATGACAAAAATCCAATTGAATACAGTCATATTTTTATTTAATGAGAAGTTTATGATGCTTTCATTAGATGGTCCTTACTGAATGTACAGTACATGTACATGTAAATGTACATTGTACTACATGCATACACATTCATATTTTGGAACATCATGTTGCTTGTATGATGATTTTAGCAAGAACTTTACACATGTACAGTACTTGCATTGTTTCTGATCTCATGTGGAACAGTAAATGAGGATATACATATATGATGAATGGAACAGTCTTTTTTCTATTTGAGTGCAAGATACATGTACGTACGTGTACACAGTGTACCCATTGAAATCAGTACTATGTTTTGCCCTTTTTGCCTTTCTTGACTATCATTAACTTAACAACTCCGATTTAAAAATAAAAGTCCCGATCTAGTGTACAAACGATTTGATCGTTATTCCTCTGTGAACTGTTCTGCATGCACATCACTATGGTTGCCCTGAAGTAGGCTCGACGATGGGTCATGTCATGTACGCCATAAATTTTGCGGCCAGGTCGTGAAATTTGCGATTTGGGTATCGAAATTCATGACCACTGGACGCGAACTTTGCGGCCAAATCGCAAAGTTCTCGAAGTCGTCAACTTTGCGGCCAAGTTGCGAAATTCGCGACCACTGGACACGAACTCTGCCGCCAAGTCGCAAAGTTCTTGTCCAAAGTCGTCAACTTGGCGGCCAAGTCGCAAAGTTCGCACCCAGTGGTCCAAAATCGAGAATTTCACAACTTGGCCGCGAAATTCACGGTGCACATGACTTTTCGTCGAGCATACTTCAGGGCAACCATACATCACACTACAGATTTTCTTATTTGTAGACTTTAGTTGTACATGTACAATGTATGTATGCTATTTTTCTCATAATTTTCATAATCTCTGGCCTTTAGTAGCCTTCATAGAAGTTTACAAACAAATTCCAAATAGTGAAATGGAAAATGCATTACAAGTACCAGTACAAATATAAAAGCCTTACTTTTAAAAGCAATTTTATGTAATTTCACCATTGAAAATCTCAAAATTTAAATATTTCAAGGCCAGGTATAATAACAATTTTTATCTCTTTCGAACGTTGTGTGAGGCATTTTTGAAACCTATGTGTACTAGTAATGTCGAGCCACCAAGCTTGAGCAAGACTAAGGGATCCTTAGCGGCGTCCATCTGTCGTCCATCGGTCCATAACGCTTATGAAACTTGAATAAAGTGTGCAACCGTTTTCCCATTTGTAACCAAATTTGGATTGTAAATGCTCTATAGGGACCTCAATGTTACTTTGGGGTCAAAGGTCATGTATGTAGGTCAAAGGTCAAATGTTAAAATTTACCTGCAAGTTTCTCCTGTGGTTTGTATCCTTTGACCTGCTAGCCCATTTGTAGCCAAACTTGGATGGTAGGTGCCTTACAGGACCTCAGTGATATTTGGGGGTCAAAGGTCACATACATTTATATACGCCAAAGGTCAAATGTTAAAATTTACCTGCAAGTTTCTACTGGGGTTGGTAACTTTTGAACCATAAGCGCATTGTAAGCTACAATGTACATTGTAACTTGGATGGTACAATGTAGATGGCTTACAGGGGACCTCGATGTTATTTAGGGTCAAAGGTCAAAGGCAGATGAGGTCACATGTTACAGAATGATTGCACACGAACATGGCGAGACACATTGTGGCTATTGGCTGTTGGCTATTGCCTTGTTTATAATTTTGTATTTTTAGGGTCAGTTCAGGGCTTTACATTTTGATTTCTATTGACATGTATAATGCTGTTCTTGTAAATTAGAGAGGAAAAAAATGTGTTACATGCAGCTTGAATTACATGTAGGTTTTCCACGTTTAACAGTATCTCTATGAAAACGTTTAATGCTGTCAGCATTTTCCTGCATGTACACTGTACATGTACACTCTACATGTAGGTCTGTACATGTAATCTGTACCAGTCATGTTTACTTAAAGAAGTGAAATCTTTATATTTTCATTGAGGTACACTGTATTTAAGTCTTAATTCTTTATAATTGTACTCATGTGTTTGTCCAGGAAAGATACAGTATGCAAAATTAATGTTAATATATGCAGTATTTATCAATTTCCACATTGGTTTGCATTAGATTTTGACAAGAGTTTCAATTAAAAATATGTAAGATTGATAGTGATACATGTACATGTATATCTTCAAATTATGGTACATGTATGTTTGTATAGTGTGTTGATTTGTAATATTGACTTGGACAGTAATTTTAAAGAGCTTTCAATCAATTAACATGTGAGAAGTATCCAACTTATAGTACACCTGGAAGCTGCTTTTTCATGTACTTCAATTTAAAAATGCTGTGCAATTCTTTTGCTTTTACATGTACATCGTAGGCTACATGTATGTATAGAATGGACAGTTTATTAATAATTTACAGTTTATTTTTCTTCAGGACTCCTCATGAAAAAGCAATGGTTGAGAGTTTTATATATATCAATCTTTCATGATGGGCTGTACAAATTTTGCTATTCTGATTTTGAGAGATGCATTCATTATCCTGGGGGTGTAATATAATTGGCATTCCCAGATGTGCATACAGTATACTACATATTGTTGGCCTGACATAATTTTATTGAAAGATATAGCATGGACTGATGCATATATTTGTAATTGGTATGATTTCCTTTTGAAACATGTACATGTATGTACTTTGATCTTTACAATTACTCAGAAATTCAAGGATTATGATGTTTAGAATTGTCATGAAAGAAGAGATAGGTATTTCTGATGTACACTCTGAGCAGTTTATGGAATGATATAGACTGAATAAATTACATGTACTTATAGTCTTATACAGTCCTACATCGTAAATTTAATATCCCATTTGTCAGATTTACATTACATAACTGTACAACAGTAAACATACGTTTTTCAAGAATTCTCTTTTTCATACACTGTACAAGTGTAATTTTCAAATACATGTATCTTATTAACTGCCAAAGGACATTATTTGAATGACTGTATGATTAATATTACAGCAAGTCTAGACAATTACAGGTGTCTGGGACACGTGGGTGCCCAAATTATATGTCTGGACCCTCAACATTTGACAGTTTTATCACAAGGCTCAGTGCAGAAAAACTCAAACATTTTGGTCTGGAGCCATGTAGCAGAAAACATAGTGGAGAGCTCTGATTACCGTATCAGTGTCAGCTAATAATTTTAACTGTTTTCAGTCAGCAAATTATCATTATGAGAGATTTTGAACTTTCCTGTTTATTTATTATTGTTTTTTTAAAACATTATTTCAATACTTTTAAGTGTAAACCCAGTAATATACCCAAGATATATTTGTTCATGCTTTTGTAGATTAAGAAATATGTTTCATACAAGTTGTATGGTTATTGGTTAACAGTTTAAAAATTGAGCTTGTTAACATAAACAAAATTTGAAAAAAGAAGGTTTGTTCTTATTTCTCAAGTTTCTTCTAATTCATTTAATGTTATTGAAATATATTATGCTTCCGGTTCACTGATAAAGAAAAAATTGCTTCCGGATACCATATCAGCATTGCATATTTGTATAAAGAGAGATAAGTTATGTTCTTAGATATGGACTTATTGTACTTGCTTTGATGAGACAAGAGAGACAGCAATAAAGCTTTGTCTTCTTAAAATCACTTTCATGTCTTCATAGTCTCATTTTTCTTACAGCAGAATGAAAGATATATTTACACTTACCTGTAAGTTTCTATGTAAGTGTATTCATTGTATGGTAATGAGTAATGATTATGTCGTGCACAGTCATGGTAAAGCCAATTTTAACAATGCACGTCAGTTTAAGATGTGGAGGCGCTGAGTTACTTTTCAGGTAGTCGCGTCTGTCTGTCTGTCTGTCTTTCTGTCTGCCTGTATTTCTGCCCTTCCGAGCTTCTCATTATTTTGACATCTGCTTTACTTCAAAGTTCAGACTAGAAATCATGAGTATGTTTTACTATAGGGATACAAACTGTGTTGATGATCAGAGGTCTTAAAGTCATATTTTATAGGCTTTTACAGTCCTTTCTGTTATGTCAGATTTGTGTCATTTGAATGAAAATAGTGGGTTTTCACCTTCAAGGACCAGTTTGAAATATGAAGCTTAAACTTGGGAGTACATGTACATGTAGGTGTACACATGTCAGTGAAAATACACTCTATTGGGGTGTTGCAAGAAAGTTGCAATCGATTGCAAATAATTGCTAGTTCTGAAACAACCACTCTGATTGGTTCAGGGTCTGCCCTTTTAAGAAGACATGCATGCAACAATGATTTTGATTGGCCAGTGACAATCAGTTGCAACTTGCAATCGATTGCAACTTTCTTACAACACCCCATATGTGGTATAAATTGCCACTGAATCTTAATCAGTCTTTAAGAAATTGAAGGTTGGCATGAAGAAAATACACCCTTATAGTAACATTTTTACAATTAGCAATCTGTTTGGCTACTCCACTTTATTAATTGTAGAAAATTACCAAGGGGTTTCCTCTATATCATGAATTCACATAAATGTGCCCATCAAGGCAATTATCCCACTTTCAAGTTTTTGTCATCAAAATCTTGTTTTACTTGAAAGCCATGGCCAGCCCTGTAATGGGCAGCCACTGGCAGGGAGAGCCAGGGAACCTAGGGGCGGAAGTTGGGATGTACCAATTGCTTCTGTTTGCAATTAACAAATTAGTCATGGTAGATTAGTATTACACTTGGCATTAGGAACTTGGCTCTTAAAACTGTTTTCGTAGTCATTCTACTGGCCACAAAAACACTTCGAAAGTGGAAAAATCGATTCCAAAATGAATGAATGATCAGTTTGACTGAAGAAATTCAGTTAATGGGTGTAGGCATGTAATTCTGAAAATTGTTGTATTTTCAAACAATCGGTGAAATCCTCTGTAAGGTTGGCTCTCCTCATGGGTAATTTCACAGATTGTTGTTTTATTAACCTTTTTGTTTCGTGAAAAACAGAAAAAGTGTAAAATTTGTAATCATTCAAAAGTGATTGCAGTGAAGAATGATTGTGTAGAAAGAATGAAGAGATCGATGAATGCATAACATGTATTGAAGCAGGAGAGAGAAAGAGAGAGACAGATAGACAAAAAGACAGAAAGAAGGAGAGAGAGGGAAAGGGACGGGTAGACTGCATGAGGGTGTGTGTGCATGTGTGTGTGTGAGAGAGAGAAAGAGAGAGAGAGAGGGGGAAAGAATAAGAGCAGAAAAGAATGCAAATTATTCCTATACTTCGCAAATACCCTAGAAAATGAAATATCGCATCCAAGTACATGAACAAAGAATATTGGAAAAAACACAACAATAACCATTCTTGTACGTGTACAATGCGCATTGTAGGGTGTTGGAAATATATGAAGTACAGTATATTGGGTGATTGGCCTTGACTCGATCCTGTTTCCCTGGGAGTATTCTGTCATGCTTGTCTTACTGTGACAGTCTAGGGACACACCCATTTATCTGCTATGAGAGCCCCTTCATTCACCGAGATAAAAACCCCTTGGAGCTCATTTGTCAGGAAGGATTTGTGAAAGGGTGTTTGAACCATTGTTGATATACTGTGGTGCTGAGCCAAACTGACAGGGCATTCACACAACAGGAAATTCCTACAAAATTCATTTAACGAAATGCTTAATTTTACAAAATTCATTTAGCAAAAAGGGCATTTTATGGGATAAGAATATAGTATAAATTGATATTGTGTAAATACCCTAGACTTGGGAGGTCAGCTTATCCCATGTGTTTTACTAATGGCCTATGAGCATCCTTGAGTGTACAAAATTAGAGATCACTTGTGATATCATCTCATACTCTTGTTGAGCCCCACCCAGTCGTAGAATTTTGATATCATTCGGTAAGATGTTCACTTTGGTAGTAAAAATCTTATAGTAAAATTTTTGTCCGATATGATATTCAAACCTGTTTCGCTGTACAAAGTGAACTTGTCATATTGTGATGCACAGTAATTAAATTTAGGCTTTTTTGAAAAACTTTGTGTTAGTATAGTGCATCATGTCAATATCTGAATCAAGTATTGCAGTGTAATGAAAAGAAATTTCATTGTTTGTGTATTGACCCTAGCAAATACTACACATAACTTTTAGATGAATTGGCTCCCTGCTCCCAAAGAATACAAATAGAAAGTAGTTAGGTTTTGGTCAAAAGTGCATGTTGGAGGATGAAATACTAGTAGGTTAAAAATGTTCTCAAAATAGGAGAAAATATCAAAATTTGGTTTGTGTGGGTGGAGGAGGATGCTTTTGATGAAAGACGTCATCTGAAATTGGGTAATTTCTGTGGTGAGGCCCATGTCCCGCTGTGATCGATACACAGAAGCAATCAAGCCACTCTCATTCTCAGTGGGCAGTTAATTGTAGTCTGGGCTGCAGGATTATGTTGCCCTATTTTTTAGGGATTTCGTTTAAAATATTTGACATTTTAACAATTTTCATTGTAGTTGTTTATATTTGAAAAACAGTAGGAATTTTAATCAATTCGTTACTGAAAAAATATTGAAATTTAATGTTAAAGATTATATCGTGCATAGGAAATAGGCTAGTTTGCTCTCATTGAAAGTGTGTAGCCAAAGGTCTGAACTGTTAGACTACTGAGACTACACTCTAGAAGCTCATACTGTATTCAGCCAGAGACAGACAAAGTTAGTCTAGGCTGGAGGCTTTGTTGAATTTATTTCCCAGGAAGTCTTAAAAGAGAGTCTGATTTTAGACTGGAATTGGGCCTCTCATTGTAGATATTTACAAGTCAGAATAAATGGGGATATCTATCACTCCTCTGTTATCAGCAACCCTACTGGAAGGGAAAGAAAATTATACAACATTGTTGTACGAGGAATCGAGGCTCGTATCATGTTGTGTGACAGGTTACAAATGTTCAGTTTGCATTCATTGAGTGAATACTACATTTAAATGTGATACAGTGATGCATCCTAAAGTTAGCTATTCGGTGGCCTGTTGAAGTCTAAAGCAAACTGCAAAACATAGTCAGATTATGGATTGTTAATGTAATTGATTTTTTTTTTTCTAGTAATGGACTATGTCAAACATTTGTCACTGTGGTACATGCAAGTATTTGGGTTGTACTTGTACTGTATACAATGACTTTATACATGTACTTCCAGTGACTACAGTGTATAAATATATCGTTTTTCCTCTTCTCCACTTCAATCCCCCTCCAATCCTTGCCCCTCGTTTTTTTTTTTTTTTCTGTTCTTCGCTTTTTTTCTATATTCCTCTTCCAATTTCCATTTTTCATTAATGCATTGATTAGGTTAATTTGCATAGACTTACTTGGTACTCGTGTAAGATTCATCTCATTGTTATGCAATTTGATCTGGGGGTTTTGCTATGTGATAAGAAAATTATGTTTGTGGTCTGAATCAATTCATAAATTATAATCACATTTCTGTATCATTGCTTGCCCTGTAACTCATCATTGCATAGAACCATAAGCATGCACACAAATTTACATGTACGGTATAAACAAATTTACATACAGGCTTGTAATAAGGCAATCCATCAACTGAAGATGTTTTGGTTGACTAGAGGTTTCTAGAGAGTGGAGGTTGATTGCACCCTATGATGAAGACATGAATAAAGCATCTCATGTATAGGTCAGCGCTGTATATCGAGCAGATACTCTCATGTATACCTTTCTCCATCAATGCATGTTTTGAAGCTTGGCATTAAGACCAGTTCACTTATTTGATACATGTATTCACCTTTTTTACACCTTTTTCTTGTGTGAACTTGGTCCAGACATTAAGCAACCCCTCCCCCTCCCCCTCCCCCAACACACATACACACACACACTGATTTTTTAAAAAAAAAAGGGTTTTAACACAAGAAAAATCTTTTGATTTTAGGGTAAATCAAAACAAAAAATATGATAATATAGTTACTGTAAATTGTTTTTCATGCTTTTCATTTTTGTCAGCACAGTACAACCCGTGCTGTGTTTGACATACTGTACATGCCTGCATTGTATACATTCCAACATCTTTATCGCCTGTACACCATGGGCCATTATACATGTACATGTAGCAAGCTTGTAGAGTGAAGATGTAAATTGACTTGGGATGCTTGTGTACTCGAAGGCCTACATGTACAAGAATTTGATTGGGAATGCCCTTTCCTCAGGCATGTTGTGTATGCATCAAATACTTTGTTCATACTGAAATTTATATCCCATGTTTGAACATGTAGAAGCTAAAGAGCTTTTCCTGCAGGTTATGCAGGACCTCTTTTTTTAATTTCTTATTTTGTATCAGTGCATATTAGGCAAAGAAAAAATTGATTCATAGTTCTTCATTTTTTTTTTTTTTTTTTTTAAAGATCAGGAAGAAGGTGTTTCATGTCATTTGAATATCAACTACATTGTATATGTGCCTTCAGCACATACAGATGTTATGATATACTCTATAGCGCCACTTCCAAAATATTTAAAGCAAAAATATTTTTATGATGCTTGAAACTTTAAACTAATGATTACCAGTACATATATTTATACCCTTGGACAAAGCTTGTCTTAAAAAAAAAAGATGAGAAAAGAGTTTGGTGTTAAAAAGGATGTGTATGTTGACAAGAGACAAGGAATGGATTTCGTTTTTCATAACAATGCACAGCAGAATCCATGCATGGCTGAAGAAGGCAAAAATGCAAAAATTATACATATAACATGTACCTGCAGATGATGAGAAGATATGCAGCCTTCATCTCTACACGAATCTCTGCCAAACAAAGGGGGAAAGGAGTGATATGGTAAAGTGCATGCACAGATAAAATGATGCCTAGATGTATGCAGAAGGTGAGATAGAGAAAAGGAGAAGAAATGGCAAAAAAGAGATGGGAGAGAGAGAGAGAGAAATCACAATGTAAAAAAATATATGTCAGGCAATAGATAAATAGATTGTAAGCATGATATACATTGTAGTAATACAGTTTAGATATTGGTAAAGGTGGATTTGAAAAGGAGTACGTGTTAAGTCTGATTGGAATGAGTGAGCCAGGATAATAAATGGAGGTCTGAACCATGACATGAGCAGTGAAACAGGGCTTAAGATGTGAATGTGACCTCGCTTCATATACATGCGGTCAAGCTTGGTCAGAGAGTATGAACTGTGCCAAGGCATAATCAGTGAACTTTAAGATATGAACGCAGCCCTGATTGGTACACACTTGGTTGAGTCACTGTATGGGGACATCCCTTGGAGGTCATTCCTAGTGGTGATGACAATCTTCAGGCCAACACACAGGCAAGAGGTAAACGCACTTGGAAGCATGTAAGAATGCTAGGGAGAGGAGGAAATAACTGGAGGTGATTGGAAACTAGGTGTTTTTCCTCATCACTCTCAACCTTGTAAAATGAACTTGGGTTTTGTTTTGAAAGCTCATCAAAACTATTGGTTATCATATACTTGATTTTCTTTTTTAAATGTCTATACATTGTTAATGTGTTGCATTATTCAGACAAAGGAGGCATCATTTGAATGTGGAAGAAAGCAATACCTGGTTTTCTTTGTTGGGCTGCCTGATACATGAGAACAATTAAAGACTCTTAGAATTGTAACCATTTCACTACGACTCTGCTAAGAAGATATCACAAACTCCCATCATGCGTTTACATGTTTGCTACATGCTCATAAAAAAGTGATTTCATTTTGTGGTCAGGTACTTCTCATTTATGATTATGTAATCTACAATGTACTTAAATGATGTTGAGTCTATATTGTGTCTCCTGTAAGAAATATGACTGATGGATGCTTAGCATAACATATTTTTACCTTAAGTAGAAATGTGTCATAAATTTTTCCAGCAGTGCATGCAGTCACAAAATTGCAGCTGAAGTTCTTCACAACAAAAATGAAAAAAAAGAAAGAAAGAAACAGTACAGTCTGTGTGAGAATATTTTGTGTATCCAGCAGGAATTTATTTTCTGAATTCTATCAAGGACTATATAGTTCATCATTACATGACAGCATGGTTTTCAAGATGGGTCTCTGAAGCCTGAATAATTCAATCTGGCCACAAACAGTATTGATTTTCTGCCTCCACTGCCAATTGTCAAGCTATTTATCATCCCGCTTTGATTTTTTTCCCCCTCCTCATTCACCACATCCCATCTGTGAAGGATTGATGAGATCACAAGTATAATGGAAATTCCTTTGAACAAAGTCAAGGGGAGTGTAAAGTATGTGAAAAATTGAAGAGAATTAATTTGAAATTGAATGGGAAATGTTGAGGTTTATACGTTTACATATTACATAGTATTTTTGTTTCTTTGTTTGCTTTTTTTTTTGGGGGGGGGGGGGGATGTTCACGATTTACCCTTTACCCTTACTTGCGCAATTATTTGCAGATGTCAGTTTGATTGAAATTTGCATTTTGAATGTTTTATGTCTAGATTTATGTCACAAACATGGGGAAGGAAAAGACTGCATGTAATCCTACATACATGTACAGTACATGTTCCTGCAGAGTAGTATGCAGAGTCTTGCAAATATTGGCTCATGTAAAGCCTGCCTCACTACTGCCCCAACAAAAGCAGTGTGGGTATGTTTGTAGTGATTATTGATCACACTATAAACACATGTGGTTCCACTAGCCTTGTAATTACCATGCTATGGTTTTAATAATAAAGGATGATAACATAGGGCCATGTTTACCGACTTTGATCTTTTATTGTTGGGGAAAGATTTTGAGAAAAAATGATTTTATGAAATTATTACCAAGAAATATCTTGTGAAAGGTTGATAATATTTTAAACTGATATATCACATAACTGCAAATGTGTGTTGACATCCAAAGAACCTTGACTTATCATTGTTTAAATTCATGTATGTGCATGTAATGGTTCTTTATTTGCTTTTCACACATCGTACAATGTATGTATGGCATGACTGATAGAAGAAAGATTGGCCAAGTTCATACGGTGCTGAGGGCAGCATGCTTGAGGTTAGTTAGAGGTATGGTGAAACGCCCAAACCCACAGGATTTATCTAGCCCCTTGTTTACAATTGGGCTGAGTTAATCTGTTAACAATTAGTAAACAGGCCATTAGTATCAAGAGATATTGGGTGTTGGCCGAGGAATATCTCTGATGTGAGTGTGTTTTGGATATCCTTGGTGTCACAGAGCTTTAAATTGGTCATTTGATTTTTTGATAGTAATTGATTTGTTTGAGTTGCTGATTTCTCTTAGAACTTAACTAAGGCCTACACCTACACCTCTTTTCCCTGATTTTTAGGAGTTGAAGAAGAACTAAGCCTTGTTGGTAACAGACCGCTTGACTCTACCAGAAATCAACTGACAGTAGGGTTGTTAGGCTAGGCATACATTAAGCTTGTTAAATTTTGTTATGTATCAAATCTATGCCTGCAGAATAAAGCCAACTGCACATGTTAATGCAACCAGGCTGTGATTCCCATTTGGCCCATATTTGGGGGGAAATTAGCAATGGCAATTAACAAGAACATTTGAATGTGTAAAATTGTAATGACTGAGATGCTGAAAAGTCATCATGTGGGTAATAAAACTGACATTTCAAAGCTTTGTAAGTATCCTCATTGCAAGAAAAGCTAATTTTGCTCAAAATTGTAGTGACGTCAGATTCTTTATTAGATTTTCTTTGATTTAAAGCTGTTTCTAACTTTCTGCTCTTAATACCCTAACTAGAAAGCTTACAATTCATCAAATTTCTATTTCAGTATTGATATCACTCTTCAAAAGCTTAATCAGTAAGACTGTAGTTGTTTCAATTTCCTATCTAATGTAATTAATTGTGATTTCTCTTATAATTGTGTACTCAGAATGTTTAGTCTGTGATGGGCTTAAAACTCAAGTACAGTTTCTGTAGCAAAAAAAAAAAAAAGACTTGTGTTGTCTGCTTTGCATGAGAGGTTACATATTCCGGATTATGATTATGAATTTCAGCATAAATATGTGAAAGGAATGCAAGAAAACGGCTATAATCTGCCCTATGCTTGGAACCCGTCCATCCTGATGGCCCTGCGCACAACAATCACTGGGTTTGTTATGCTTGTCACGTGTACGTGTGCGGGCACTTGGTGATGCACGTCAATGTTGTTAGAGGTTTACGTCCCTGGCCCATGGATCTAAACTGCTTTTGGTTCACAGCATATCCTATGTGCACGCACACACAGGCTCACACAACTAATATGTAGTATGACATATTAAACAAAAGTGTAACACATTCACATGTACGCCAAACACTCTTCAGGTACAATACAACCATATGAGAATACTGATCATCTTTTCAAAGGTAAACAAGTATGCAAATGATTGATAAAGAATAAAATTTTCATCTACATCCAAATTTGTTTTATTTCATAACACTAGCAACTTATAACATGCCTTTCATTAATAAAGACTTCAACAGCATATGTTCGATTTATTGTTGAATATTTCTAAGATTTAATTAAAGGGTAGAATGTGATTGCGGAGCTGTACCATGTTGTTCAAAGGAACAAAAATCAACAGTTTCTGAAACCGAAGTATCAAATGGATGCTATCACTATATCAAATAGAACGTAGGAATAACTATCTCCATATCTACAAACCATCACCATGAGGTTTTATCAAACTACAACAACCTAATCCCAAGCTGGAGAAGTATGATGAAACTGGTTACTTTCACTTCTTGAAGCACCTAACAGTGGCGGATCCAGAGGGGGGGCATGGGGGCGCAAACCCCCCCTAATTTTTGCATGGCGCCGAAGGGCACTGCTACCTAAAAAAAAAAAAAAAAAAAAAGGGGGAAAGGAAGAAAACAAAACACAAAACAAAAGACGGGTTAGCACTGTATCTTCTTCTTCTTCTTCTTCTCCATTAAGTACAGGCCACCGTCGGGTGTATTCTTGTACTGTTGTGCAGGTGTATGTATAGTGTCTCAATAGCGATCTGTAGGCTAATAGGCGCAAAACCTGCAAAACAATTCTCAGAGCTCTGTTTTGAAGTATTTGGATCATTTTGATAGGCACTGTTATATCAAGTTTCATCCATATAAGGTTACAGAAGTCATTAGGATGTATCATCGTATAATACATGTAAGATATAAAAGAATAGTGTCTCTGTCTATGTATGGTCTTAGTCTTCTCAGCATAAAAAAGGGTTACGCAAGCTTTTAGATCGCACAGAATCTTTGTCATTTGTTATGTATATATAATTCTTTTTATTTCCTTATTTTTTTTTTAGAGAGAGTAGACATTTACATTTATTTATCTGCCTGTACAAGACATAAGAGTCAAAGCCCTTCTGCAAGTGAGATGAACAAATAGATAATTTAGATATCTTTAGGCCCATCATGTATTTTGATGAAGAAGACCAGCTCTGAAGCTGATGAGGTTTCCCTGGGTAAACAAGATGATGATGATGATGATGATTATCATTATTGTTATTATTATCATTATTATTATTATCATTATCATCATCATTATCATTAGCATTATCATTATCATTATCATCATCATTATCATTATCATCAGCATTATCATTATCATCATCATTATCATCATCATCATCAGCATCAGCATGAGCATTAGCATTAGCATTAGCATTATCATTATCATATATCATACATTATCATCACATCATCATCATCATTATCATTAATCATTATCATCATCATCATCATTATCATCATTATCATTATCATCATTATCATTATTATTATCATCATCATTATCATTATTATTATTATTATCATTATCATTATTATTATTATATTATTATCATCATCATTATCATTATTATTATTATTATCATTATCATTAGTAGTATTTTATTATTATTATTATTATTATTATTATTATTATTATTATTATTATCATTATCATTATTATTATTATTATTATTATTATTATTATCATTATTATTATTATTATTATCATTATCATTATTAGCAATTATTATTTGAATATGACGAATAGGATTTGAGGGCTTACCAAAACCCTGTAACATAAAAAATACAATCAATCTTACGATTGATATCAATCGTAAGTCTATAGCAAACCATGTACCAAAGAGTTACAATTGATTGTAAGATTGATTGTATCTCTTTATGTTACACCCCCCCTAGACATAACCTTTAACTTGTATTTAGGGATGAGGCTGCATACATTGTCACCCCCATTCTGCAGGTCGTTCAGGTTTACGCTCATCAAATAATGCTAGGCTTAAAGAAATACGTACTAAAAGAAATTGGGGGGATAGAGAGCATATGCATCAGCAGCTCCTTCCTTGTGGAATAAGTTACCTCTTTCTCTTCAAACAAGTACTCCCTTTTCACTTTTAAAACTAGGCTTAAAACTTATCTAATGCTTAATGCATATTGTTAAATTTCCTTGTGAGCTTACATTTAAACACAACTTTCGTTTTTCATCTTATGTAATTGAAATTGTCTTGTACGCGCCTTGAGCATCTCTTGAGATGGATATGTTGCACGTTATAAATATTGTCATTATTATTATTACATTACATTGGGATGGGTAACAGAATGCAATTTTCTATAATTTAATGTATGATTGTTACTACACTTGAGATTGAGCTAGGGATTGAGTAGTAGCATGTGATGATATCATGAATAACAAAAGTTACTATTAAATATAGTTTTGTCATCAGACAAATGGATCATGATTATATTTTGCACTTGTGTTACTTTACGCAACCCTAATCAGTAATGTCACTGAAAAGAATGGAATATATATATGTGTGCTTTGTAAAATTTTTGTGTAAATTGATACCAAATGCCATAGCATGCAATGTCAACAATTACAGGAGATAATGGATATTTACTTGAAGTTAATGTGAGCTATGTACATATTATGTGCAATTCACTCATTCAGTGATATTTGCAAGTATTTATACTGTTGGTAAGGTTAGCTCCACAAATAAACAATCAGGCAAAGTGATTGCTTGTCTCCCCCCCCCCCCCATCCTCATTCCCCCCCCCCCCAAAGTGATTACCCAGATAATTATGTTTTGTAGACTATAGATAAAGATATTTCTAGCATGATTAATTAATTAGATCAAACATTTTTGATGTGTTATTCATAAACTTGATAGAAT